>CM055117.1:1086653864-1087053864 GCA_029206835.1 Rana muscosa | reverse complement strand
GATCATGCAAGACGGTGTTCCGACTTTGATCCGACTTCAATGATAGTCAACGGGCTGAAGTAGGATCAAAGTCGGAACAAAGTAGTACAGGGAGCATTTTCAAAGTCGGACCAGTTAAGATGGCTCCCATAGGGAAACATTGATTTTCACACGTCATGCGACATAAGCTCCCAATGTCGGAGCGTTTGTCGCACCAGTGTGAACCCAGCCTCAGAGAGTGCTCATAATCTCAGCTTGTAACTTGTATAGAAGGCACCTGGGAGCCAGAAATCTTTCTGATTAATAGGGGATCAAATACTTATTTCACTCATTAAAATACAAATCAATTTATAACTTTTTTGAAATGCGTTTTTCTGGATATTTTTGTTGTTATTCTGTCTCTCACTGGTAAAATAAACCTACCATTAAAATTATAGACTGATCATTTCTTTGTCAGCGGGCAAACGTACAAAATCAGCAGGGGATCAAATACTTTTTACCCCTCACTGTATACCTTTCACTTGCACTGAGTAAGTACAGTTAGGTAAAACAAAAACTGTGTCTGTCTTCATTTCAGGCTGCAAAGCAACAAAATCTTTTCTATACCCACTGTCGTACGCAAGGGGTCCGGAGAATGACATGCCTGGCTACTGAAGGGGTCCGGAGAATGACGTGCCCGGCTACTGAAGGGGTCCGGAGAATGACGTGCCCGGCTACGGAGGGGGTCCGGAGGGTGACGTGCCCGGCTACGGAGGGGGTCCGGAGGGTGACGTGCCCGGCTACGGAGGGGGTCCGGAGGGTGACGTGCCCCGCTACGGAGGGGGTCCGGAGGGTGACGTGCCCCGCTACGGAGGATGGCGTCCCCGGTTACGGAGGGGTCCAGGGGATGGCGTCCCCGGTTACGGAGGGGTCCGGAGAATACCGTCCCCGGTTCCGGAGGATACCGTCCCCGGTTACGGAGGGGTCCGGAGGATACCGTCCCCGGTTACGGAGGGGTCCGGAGGATACCGTCCCCGGTTACGGAGGGGTCCGGAGGATACCGTCCCCGGTTACGGAGGGGTCCGGAGGATACCGTCCCCGGCTACGGAGTGGTCCGGAGGATACCGTCCCCGGTTACGGAGTGGTCCGGAGGATACCGTCCCCGGTTACGGAGTGGTCCGGAGGATACCGTCCCGGGTGGTCCGGAGGATACCGTCCCCGGTTACGGAGGGGTCCGGAGGATGATGTCCCCGGTTACGGAGGGGTCCGGAGGATGATGTCCCCGGTTACAGAGGGGTCTGGGTGATTCGGTCACACTTTTACCTGATGCTCAGACGATGGACATTCAGCGGTCTTTCTCTCGCTTATTAGCGGCGGTGTCTCATCCTGACAGAGCGCTGTCTCTCCGTCCCTGGAGGTGTTTGTGGTCTCTTTCTCTCCGGTGTCACTCCTCTCTCTGGTGTCACACACAGCTGTCTCTTCTCCCCAGGGATCTCTAGCTCTCTGTCAGGCCTCTTCCTCAGCTCTCTCTCCGGCCTGCCCTCTCTCTGTGTAATCTGCTGTCTCTAGTGGGCGGAGCCAGGATGACAGCTGCCCCCCCTCCCCCTAGCTCGCCGGAAGTGGCCGCGTAGCTATCAGGGACCTCCGCCATATTGTGATTGGCAGTGCCGGAAGTTCCCCGACAATTTGACTGTCTACCGGAAGTGATTTTCGGAAAGATAGCAACGGGACCTGGGCTAAAATTGTGTTTAGAAGAATATTAGCGACTGAATTATTCAGCAAAAGGGCCTGGATTCTATCCAGTCCAGAAGTGGTCTTCGAAAATATGGCGGCGCCGGAAGTTTTTTCCCTCTAGGCCGGAAGTGGTCTCCGGGAAGATGGCGGCGCCGTTAGGTCACACGAGCGGAGAGCGGTGATCATGGCGGGAGAGGATCAGCAGCAGCTCCGTAATGTGAGCGGAGAGGGAGAAGCCTCAGCCGGGTTGTGTGTGGATGGGTCCATGGGATAGCTCAGTGAGGAAAGCGGGTTCCCACCTCAGAAAGGGAAACGCATTTTCAGGACGACCAATGGCTGACCTTGTACTGTGTACTTCACCACATCTTCCGTCTTCAGCACGGAGTCACTGACTGGGGACAATGCTACAGATCAGGAATGGTGATGTCTCCTCTACTGTCCTCATCAGTGTGACAAACCAGTCAACAAGCATTTCCAGGAGAAGGGCCACCGCCTCTCCAATAATCTCTGGGGTATTGGAAGATGGACGGCAAAACTGGGGGTGTCACCGGGACAGGAAGTGAGGATCAGGAGGTTGTGCAGTGACAGGAAGTGGGGGTGGGCAGATGGGTGTCACAGAGACAGGAAGTGAGGGGTGTCCAGGTTGGACAATGACAGGACGTGGGGGTGGGCAGATGGGTGTCACAGAGACAGGAAGTAAGGGGTGTCCAGGTGGGCCGTGACAGGAAGTGGGGGAGGGCATGTGGGTGTCACAGACAGGAAGTAAGTGGTGTCCAGGTTGGGCAGTAAAAGGAAGTGGGGTTGGGCAGATGGGTGTCACAGGGACAGGAAGTGAGGGGTGTCCAGGATTTGGGGGAGCAAATGGGTGTCCCATTGACAGGAAGTAAGAGGTGTCCAGGTTGGGCCGTGACAGGAACTTGGGAGGGCAGGTGGATGTCAGACAGGATGTGAGGGGTGTCCAGGTTGGGCAGTGACAGGAAGTGGGGGAGGGCATGTGGGTGTCACAGACAGGAAGTAAGTGGTGTCCAGGTTAGTCAGTGACAGGAAGTGGGGGAGGGCATGTGGGTGTCAGAGAGACAAAGTGAGGGGTGTCCAGGTTCAGCAGTAACAGGAAGTGGGGGTAGGCAGATGGGTGTCACAGAGACAGGAAGTGAGGGGTATCCAGGTTGGGGTCAGGAGGTTAGGCCAGTGATAGGAAGTGAGGAATGGGGGAAGGTGAGTGTCACAGAGATAGGAAGAGAGGGTGTCCAGGTTGGGTTTAGGAGGTTGGGCAGTGGCAGGAAGTGAGGAGTGGGGAAAGGAGGGTGTCATGGAGACAGGAAGTGAGGAGTATGCAGGTTGGGGATCAGGAGGTTGGGCAATGGCAGGAAGTGGGGGAGGGGAGATGGGTGTCACAGAGACAGGAAGTGAGGGGTGTCCAGGATGGGGGGGGGGTTAAAAAGTTGGTGTCACATTGACAGGAAGTGAGGAGTATCCAGGTCAGGAGGTTGGCCAGTGACAGCAAGTGAGGAGTATGCAGGTCAGGAGGTTGGCCAGTGACAGCAAGTGAGGAGTATCCAGGTCAGGAGGTTGGCCAGTGACAGGAAGTGAGGAGTATCCAGGTCAGGAGGTTGGCCAGTGACAGGAAGTGAGGAGTATCCAGGTCAGGAGGTTGGCCAGTGACAGCAAGTGAGGAGTATCCAGGTCAGGAGGTTGGCCAGTGACAGCAAGTGAGGAGTATCCAGGTCAGGAGGTTGGCCAGTGACAGCAAGTGAGGAGTATGCAGGTCAGGAGGTTGGCCAGTGACAGCAAGTGAGGAGTATGCAGGTCAGGAGGTTGGCCAGTGACAGCAAGTGAGGAGTATCCAGGTCAGGAGGTTGGCCAGTGACAGCAAGTGAGGAGTATCCAGGTCAGGAGGTTGGCCAGTGACAGCAAGTGAGGAGTATCCAGGTCAGGAGGTTGGCCAGTGACAGCAAGTGAGGAGTATCCAGGTCAGGAGGTTGGCCAGTGACAGCAAGTGAGGAGTATCCAGGTCAGGAGGTTGGCCAGTGACAGCAAGTGAGGAGTATCCAGGTCAGGAGGTTGGCCAGTGACAGCAAGTGAGGAGTATCCAGGTCAGGAGGTTGGCCAGTGACAGCAAGTGAGGAGTATCCAGGTCAGGAGGTTGGCCAGTGACAGCAAGTGAGGAGTATCCAGGTCAGGAGGTTGGCCAGTGACAGCAAGTGAGGAGTATCCAGGTCAGGAGGTTGGCCAGTGACAGCAAGTGAGGAGTATCCAGGTCAGGAGGTTGGCCAGTGACAGCAAGTGAGGAGTATCCAGGTCAGGAGGTTGGCCAGTGACAGCAAGTGAGGAGTATCCAGGTCAGGAGGTTGGCCAGTGACAGGAAGTGAGGAGTATCCAGGTCAGGAGGTTGGCCAGTGACAGCAAGTGAAGGTTAGCAACACATGGAAGTCACCAAGACAGATGTGGGGGTAAATTTTGTGGCAGGTTGTGACAAGAGAGTTGGGGATTAGGCGGGTGGACACTACAGTGAAAGGAGGTGAAGGGTGCTCAAGATGGGGGCGGACAATTAAATTGAGTGAGAGGTAGTTGGGTGGGTGGGTGCGGAGTGGTGACCCATACTAATATATACCATTCTGTATTTTATGACAGTTGCGGGACTTTCTGATGGTTTATAACAAGATGACTGAGATGTGTTTCACCCGCTGCGCCAAGAACCTCAACTACAGATCTCTGACCATGGATGAGGTATGAACCGTCCCACCATAATGGGACATATTATGGTCCTTTATGCAGGCTTTGTCCTTCATCATATTGGAGATGAGTCACTGGAAGGGGGCACACCATGAGTGACATCAGATAATTACACAACTCCTCCTCTTTTTCTATATTACCATCCAGCGTGCTGACTGATCTCTGTGCTATCCACCACTTGCCATATTTCTGCTCTCTCAGGTTTTTTGTGTCACCAGAACATGAAGTGAGGGGGGATCTTCTGCTGGAGACAACTAAATGGGGATTTCCTCTCAATCCCTGTTTTTGGGACACTAACAGAAGTCCTGACTGTTTCCTACTCCATCTAGAACTGTAAATTGGAGTCTAGAAATGTGGAGGTTGTCATTGCTGGCTCTGCGAATGTCCATGTTCTGTCAAATAGCCAATTCATCAAGATCTCTAATTATGTCACTTCCTGTTACTGTAAACTGACAGTAATTGGAGATTTCTATGACTTGCTGGACACAACACCAGCAACCGCATAGACTCCGGTACACGGTATGATGAGTGGATATTGTTAGTCCGCTGCGATACTAACCAACAAAATGGCCGCCTCCACTGCAGCGACAACTTTTTCCTCGTTACCCGCTGTTGTGTCAAAACATCAAAGTCTTCGTGTACTGGAGTGTACACGCTTGCCAGTGTTGTGTCAAAACGGCAAGTCATCGAAATCTCCAATTACTGATGGTTTACAGAAAGTGGAAGTGGCGTGATTGGAGATCTTGATGAATTGGCTATTGTGACAGAAAACTGACTACCCGGCTGTCATGCCGATCCATGAGTTTTAGTATTTTCTGAGACACCTCTCCCAGCAAATGTAAGCAATGCTGACGTCCGTCTGACTGGCTGCAGACTCATTTCAGGTCCGTGTCTCTGGAAATAGTGAAGGCAGGGACAGCCAGGCAACTAGAATTCTTCAGAAAGAACTCAGTGATGGCATCTCCCATAGCTCTCAGGTACAGGCTTCCTTCAAGGATTCACATCTACCATATTTAGATCTGCTTAAAGCCAATGCTGAGGGTTGAGGGGACATCCACTGCTGACCTCTCCTGAAAATTTGTGCCTGGCTGTCATGCCAAATTAATGGCTTCAGTACTTTCCGAGTCTCTGACCCCAACCAAGTTGGGTCTGTATGATTCCTATAGCTCAGAACCTCACGGTATTTATGTGAGAGACAGCCAAGAAAATAGCATTTCCAAAAGAAAATTCACAATAGGTGCCCTGGATTTTCTCTCGCTGTCAGTCTTCTGCGGGTCTGGATGGGGGGAGTGTGAGTGATGTAAATTTTTATTTAATTTTTTTAACCCATCACTAACAGAACACACTGCAGCTTTGTGCATGGGGGTGATTATTATTATTTCAGGTACTTTTCATAGTGCTGTCAATTTACTCGGCGCTTTTACATGACAATACGTTGTACATTCACATCAGTCCCTTCCCTCAAGGAGTTTACAATCAAAGGTCCCTAACTCACATTCATATACTAGGGTCAATTTAGACAGGATCCAATTAACCCAACAGCATGCCTTTGGAGTGGAGATGTATGATGATAGTGAGGGAGGTATATTATGATGAAAGTGGTAGATGATACTGACAGTGCAGTGGTCCATGCTTGGTGATGATGGGTGGGGGGGATGATGGCGGCAGGGGAACGTATGATGAATATGTGGGTGGGGGAAGGCGTGTGATGATGGTGTTGAGTGGAGTGAATATAGTGATGCAAGGAAGTGTGTAATAATGAATGATGGCAGAGGAAGGTGGTTGAATGATAGTGGTGGCAGGGGAAGACATGTCATTTTTTTTATAAATTCTTTATTTTTTCATAAGTTTCCCAGCATTATTTAAAATAATCATACGGATAATCAAACATATTCTTAATACCATGTTTATATTACATCCTATTAATTGTATACATTCTATAGCCACTTAACTTATTACAAGCTCCTATTTCCCTTACTTCCCCACCCATCTCCCACCCTCCAAAAAAAAAAAGAGGGGAGCCCCCGTCCTCTAATCATGCCCCGAACGCCGTCTTCCCTCACTCATCAACTCTTGTCTCTTCTCTATAAGTCCTGTAGGGGGCCCATGTCTTACGGTATCTCCCATCTTGATCCTTCATTGTCATAGTAAGATTCTCCATTTGTTGAATTTCTGCAATTCTCGCAAACCATTGCGCTCTTGTTGGGGGGCTTTCACATTTTCACAAGACAGGGATACATGCCCTCGCTGACACCATCAGATGTTTCAATAAGGATTTTTTATATTTTTCTGTTGAGATAGGGATGTCAACTAATAAAAATGCAGCCGGATTCTCTCCTAACCGCACTCCCACTATTAGTTCGATGGTTTCAGCTACCATTCTCCAAAACTCTTTAATTTTCACACATTCCCCAAAAATGTGCAGAATAGTTCCTTCTGCTTCTTTACATCTCCAACAAAGTTCCGATATTTGGGGGTATATCCGATGTAGTTCCATTGGTGTTCTATACCATCTAGTTAGGATTTTGTATTCCCCTTCTTGGTATCTGCTCGCCACTGATGCTTTTTGATTATATGTCGGGATCCTATTTATCTGTTCCTGGGAGAATGTTACACGCAGATCTCTCTCCCATTCCCGTAGGAAAGTGAGTTCCTGTGGGGCTTCCAGCTCAGTTAATTTAGCGTAAAAATATGACAACAAATGTTTTAATGATTCCCCCTTCAGGCATAACTCTTCGAATCCCGTTAGTAATATGACTTCCGCATATATACTTGACTTACTTCTAATAAATGCATCTAATTGCATCTTTCTTAGGAAGTCTAATTCTGATGCTATCTCTCGGTCTATCTCATTCTTAGTCATTAGATGATTATTTTTAGAGAAATTAACAATTCTACTAATCCCTCTTTGACGTATTGCTCTAAGTCCAGGGTCTTTGAGGCCTGGCTGGAATGTCGGTGTGCCTAAAATAGGGATCATTGGACTGGGATATTTTGAGATATTTGTTTTTTTTAAATACCTTTTTAGTTGCTAATCGAGTGGCACCTATTATCGGATGTTTTCTCACTTCCCTTGGTATCTCTACTTCTGGTATCCACACCAGACCATCTAAGGGTATATCTATCGTTGCCTGCTCCATTCGTATCCACGGTTTGCCCCGTCCTGTTTCACACGACTCTACTATTCTACCTAAGTGGGAAGCTTCTTGGTATCTTACTGGGTCCGGTATCCCAATCCCTCCTTTTCCTTTTGGGAGTGTTAAGATAGTTCTGCGTACTTTTCTGGTTTCCCCGCCCATATGAATTTCAGGAACCTTGATCTCAGATCTCTCAAAAAACTTGGGGGAATCTTAATTGGCAGCGTCTGTATGAGATATAAAAGTCTCAGCATCACGTTCATCTTTATGATATTTGTCCTACCGAACCAAGTAAAAAATTTCCTTGTCCCATCTTTGGAAGTCTAATTTAATCTGTCTCGCCATTGAAGTGTAGTTCAACTCGAATAGCTTAGCCAGATTCTTAGATATTTTTGTCCCTAAGTAACTTATATGGGATTCAGTCCATCTAAAATCAAATTGCGTGGTGATCAGCTGTAGTAGGCGCGTATTTATTTAGATCCCCATTGCCTATGATTTCCCATAGTTTACTTTAAAATTGGAAATTTTTCCGTATTCACGTAATTCTGCTAGCAGTGACGGTAGAGAATTGTTTTTGTAACCTCCCCAAACATATAAATCATCTGCATAGGCTGCAAGTTTCTGTTCTTCCTCCTTTATTGGGATACCCTTAATGTTTTGGTTTGCCCGTATTTTCCTCAAAAAAGGCTCCATTGTTAAAATAAAAATAATAGACGAGAGCGGGCATCCCTGTCGTGTTCCATTGTGGATAGAGAATGGCTCCGATATTCTTTCCTCTACCTTTACCCTAGCTCTGGGATTCGAGTATAGTTCTGTAAACCAACTCATCATCCCTCCTCCTAGGCCTATATGTTGTAAAATTGCTTTCAAAAACATCCATTCTACTCTGTCAAATGCTTTTTCCGCATCCGCGGAAACTAACACCATTGGTCTCTGCTGTTTTTAAGCTAGATAAATTGCATTCACCACCCGCTTGCATGTTCTCTCTACCCTCCCTCCCTGGGATAAATCCTACCTGATCTGGATCTATCAATCCAGGGATTTGGTCTATTAGTCTCATGGCAAGGATCTTTGTAAACATTTTGAGATCTACATTAAGCAGAGAGATCGGGCGATAGCTAGGACACTGGGAGGGATCTTTCCCTTCTTTAGGGATCACTGTTATATGTGCTAAAAGTGTTTGTCAGCATATCTTTACCTTCACGCAGTGAGTTATAGGCCGCTATGAATCTCAGAGCCAGTCTGTCACCGAACACTCTATAATATGATAGGGTATACCCATCTGGCCCTGGTGCCTTCCCAGCCTTCAAAAGTTCTAATGCCTTTTTAAACTCATCTATACTAATTGGAACATCTAATTCTCTTATTATGTCTTCGGAGAGTCTAGGCATTTCTGTTTCTCTAATATATCTCATCGACTCCTCCAACTTCTTTTGCACTTTTTCTGGGGTAGGTTTCCCCTCTAGTTGATATAAACTCTCATAATATTCCTTGAAAGCCTGTGCGATTTCCTGGGGAGTATTAACCAAACCATCTTTTTGCGTTTTTTAATTTGTTTAATCTGACTTCGCGTTTTTTTTTTTTTTTTTTTTCTAAGAGCATTTGCTAGCATTCTTCCCGGGTTTGTTCCCGATTTCATAAAACATCCGTCTCCCACCGTGTTAGTTTAGCTTTATCAATGAGCAGGAGATTAAGTTTTTCATGCAAACCTTCTAATTCTTGTCCTATAGCTTCTCCCCTGTGATTTTCTTTTTCGTACATCACGGGACACAGAGCGGCATAGTCATTACTATGTGGGTTATATAGATACCTTCAGGTGCTGGCACTGGCAACTTCCAAAACCGGAAGTACCCTCCCCTATATAAGCCCCTCCCATCCGGGAGTACCTCAGTTTTTTGCCAGTGTCTAAGGTGTTGGCCAAGAAGTAACATGTGTTTTTCACTGAGCTTGCGTACAGGTTCTTTTGGGCCTCAGTAAGCTATTCCGGATCCGACCAAAAAAGCTTCATAGCTAAACGGTCGGTACCCGGGCCTTGCAAGAGAAGAGCAAGGTTTTGCCTGTAATGCCTCTCTTAGGAGGGCTGGACCCTGGGATCCTGAGCTCTGGTCATACCCACGACCAAGATGTTTTCTGTGCAGGGTGCTATACAGGTCCAGGGGAGTGGAATCCTTGGGAACCCGGTCCCTGAAGGTTTAATTACAATGCCTGCCGTGATAGGTGAAGTTTGGGCTTCTGTGGACCAAACAGAGTCCTGCCGCGAGGAAAAGGTAAGTGGGGGCCCTCAGGAACTTGGTTCTATTGGGGGACCCCCAAGCCTATTTTGTCTTTCTGCCTGTTACCTAAGGTATTCCCGCTAATATTCTGTGCATGCCTGTTACTACTGAAAAAATTTAAAAATTTTAATAGTAGGCAAGAAAAAAAAAAATGTAAGACCGCGGTACCTGTGTTAAACACTAGAGGCCGCTATGGTTCTTTTTCTTGTAATGTGGATTTTTTTCTTCCGAAGTCAAATCCAGGCAGTTGGTAAGTTCTCTTTGGGAAGCTGTCTCCTCTGCCCTGTTGCTGCGCTCATCCATCCCCGGGCCCTGCGGCAGGGACCCTGGCTCCCATCTAGCTCCTTATTTTTTCAAAAAAGGCGCCGAAGGCGCACGTGCCCGCGCGCGTGCGCGCGCCTCTCTATATAGAGGCGATCTGGAAAAAGGGGCGGAGCGGGTGGATGACGTTCGGTGTGCGCCGCGGCGCTACTGCGCATGTGCGGGCGTCCAGCATGTTTAAAGGCACAATCACAGCTGGCTATTGAAGTGCACAGACAGAGCTAGCAACAGTAAAAAGGCACACAGAGGCGGTTGATGCAGGCATCCCCTAGAAAGGCACTTTAGTAGACACCAACTGTTATATAGCAGCAATTGTGCTAGACTATTCTCAGTAAAAGTGGTGTATTACGGCTGGAATACCTCAGCTTTGGGCTTAGGAATATGCCGTCCAGAAGCTCCGGAACTGAATCTTCCAGGAAGCGAAGGGGGTCTCCATCGGGCTTTGAGGATCTTGGGCATGCTTCTGCTGCACCAGTCTCCCCTGAAAATTCAGAGGTTAGTGACCGTAGAGACCCCGCAGGAGTACCTGGTACTGTGGCTGTCCTCAGTTCACCTGCTCCTGTGTATGTAACGGGAGGTTTTTTCCTCAGCTCTGGGAGGATTAGAAGAGAGATTTTCAACATTAATCGCTGCCTCCCTGTCACAGGGAAAGCACGCCCGATCTCCGTCTCCTCCTTCAGAGTACCTGTTAGCAGAGCAACAGTCCCATACAGGGATCGACCTGCCTGAAGGGGATCAGGATAAGGTTGATTCTGTTATGGAGGAGTCAACAGTGGAGGAACCTTTCTCAGCATCTCAAGCTGAAAGATTATGGGTTCAGTCTTTGACTAACATGGTCCGATCAGCATTTAAAATGCACCTTGCGGAACCATCAACCACTACTGTCTCCTCGCTGGGGTCGCTAAAAGCTCCCCAGACTGTCTGTTCCTTTCCACTTCACCCTTTATTGGAAGGGCTCATGTACCAGGATTGGGAACATCCTGATAAAATATTTACTCCCCCCAAGAGATTTCCGGTGGTCTATCCCATGGAGGATAAGTTCATCAGAAAATGGAAGGTCCCTACAGTGGACGCAGCCATCTCTTGTGTGAATAAATCACTGACATGTCCAGTGGATAATGTCCAAATGTTCAAGGACCCAATAGATAAAAAATTGGAGTCCTTATTAAAATCTGCTTTTTCTACAGCAAGCATGGTGACACAACCAGCAGTGGCAGCTATTGGGGTCTGCCAAGCAGTGAAGGATCAGTTGAAACAGGTCTTAAGGGACTTGCCGGATCAGCAGGCCCTTGCCCTAGCTGATCTACCTAGAGCCTTATGCTTTGCGGTTGACGCCATAAAGGATTCAATCCATCAGGCCTCCCGCCTTACGCTGTCTGTAGTACATATGCGCAGGCTTCTATGGCTCAAAAACTGGTCTGCTGAAGCTCCCTGTAAAAAATTGCTTGTTAGCTTCCCATTTCATGGTGAACGCTTATTCGGGGAAGACCTGGACAAATATATCCAGAAAATTTCCAACGGTAAAAGTACACTTTTGCCGGTTAAAAACAGAGTTAGAGGTCCCTCTTTTAAGAGACCGGCTTCTCCAGTCCATGGGGCATCGGCTGTGAAACAGTTCCGACGGCCTCCTCGGTCAAATCCCGGGGGTAAAAATCAGGGACAATCGCAGGGTAATAAGAAACCCTGGGTCAGGAGAGGTACAAAACCTCCCCCGAAGTCAAATGCAAGAAGGGTTGCCCCCACTCAATCGGGTGGGGGGAAGACTCCAGTTGTTCGCAGAGACCTGGCGGGACACGATCAGAGACAGATGGGTGCTCTCCGCAGTAAGTCTGGGATACAGATTGGAGTTAAAAGACTCTCCTCCTTCCCATTTTATGAGGTCAAACGTGCCAAGGGATCCCCGGAAGAGAGAGTCCCTCCTGTTGGCACTAGAACAACTATTGCTCCAAGGAGTAATTATGGAGGTTCCCCTGGAAGAAAGGGGGTTTGGGTTTTACTCAAACCTCTTTACAGTCCCGAAGCCAAACGGGGACGTGAGGCCCATATTAAATCTAAAAGGGCTAAACAAATTCCTACATATCAGGACTTTCCGGATGGAGTCGATCCGATCGGTGGCCACTGCCCTACAAGGGGAGGATTGGTTAGCCTCGATCGACATCAAAGATGCTTATTTGCACATTCCCATCTTTCCAGTCCACCAAAAATTTCTACGCTTTGCAGTAGAAGGGCACCATTTTCAGTTCAGAGCCTTACCCTTCGGTCTGGCCACAG
The DNA here is from genome assembly GCA_029206835.1 of Rana muscosa. Taxonomy (NCBI): domain Eukaryota; kingdom Metazoa; phylum Chordata; class Amphibia; order Anura; family Ranidae; genus Rana; species Rana muscosa. Next base: position 1,087,041,437 of record CM055117.1, on the reverse strand, counting down.
CACCACGAGTGTTCACAAAAATTCTGGCCCCATTATTGGCCAATCTAAGAACGCAAGGTGTAACGATAATGGCATATCTAGACGACTTGTTGCTGATAGACCACTCAGTGGAAAAACTAGAAGTGGTTGTTCACGAGACAATCAAGTATCTGGAATCTCACGGTTGGATTATCAACCGAGACAAGTCAGCCCTAAAACCAGTCAAAAGTCTGGAATACTTGGGGCTAAGGCTAGATTCAGGCCAGAGGAAAATATTCTTGCCTCGAAAAAAGGTGTTGTCTTTGAGAGATTTGATCCACTTAGTGGGTACAAAAAGACAGCCGTCCATACGCCTGTGCATGAGGCTGCTGGGAAAAATGGTGGCATCATTCGAAGCAGTACCCTACGGTCAATTCCATTCAAGGAATTTGCAAAGGGCCATACTGTCAGCCTGGAACAAGAAAGTTCAGGCCCTAGACTTACCAATGTCCTTGTCCCCTTCCGTTCGCAAGAGCCTCCGTTGGTGGTTGGTTCCCCAGAATCTGGAAAAAGGGAAATCCTTCAGTCCGATTTCTTGGAAGGTGGTCACTACAGATGCCAGCCTTATAGGCTGGGGAGCAGTACTGGAGCAATGGTCTCTCTAGGGCAGATGGTCGGATGCGGAAAAGGCCCTGCCCATCAATCTCTTAGAGATACGAGCAGCCCGGTATGCCCTAGTAGCATGGACATCCAAACTCCAAGGGTCCCCTGTCAGAATTCAATCAGACAATGCCACGGCAGTGGCATATATCAATCATCAGGGTGGCACCAGGAGTCGTGCGGCCCAGAGGGAAGTAAATTGCATCCTGAAATGGGCAGAAAGATATGTCCCAGCCATATCCGCGGTATTCATTCCAGGAGTGGAGAATTGGAAGGCGGACTTTCTAAGTCGCCAACAATTATGCCCAGGGGAATGGTCCCTTCACCCCGAGGTTTTTCGGACAATATGTCAGCGGTGGGGAACACCGGATGTAGATCTGCTAGCATCCAGATTCAACGCAAAGGTGGACAGGTTTGTCTCTTGGACAAGGGATCCCCTAGCTTGCGGCTCGGATGCCTTAGTGTTCCCTTGGGATCAGTTCAAGCTGATATATGCATTCCCACCGCCACAATTGTTACCTCGATTACTCCGCAGAATCAGGGTAGAAAAGAAACCAGTGATTCTGGTGGCCCCGAACAGCATGGTACGCAGAGATTGTAAAAATGTCTGTGGGGAGTCCTTGGACCCTCCCACATCGTCCGGACCTGCTTTCACAAGGACCGATATACCACCCTTCCTTACCAGCCCTAGGTTTGACGGCCTGGCTATTGAAGCCCACATTCTAAAAAAGAGAGGTCTCTCTAATCCTGTGGTATCTACCATGATCAATGCCAGGAAGCCGGTATCCAGGCAGATCTACTATAGAATCTGGAAGGCGTACATCGCCTGGTGTGAGGCCAAGAAATGGCATCCACGAAAGTACGTAATAGGTAGGAAGCTTGCCTTGAGTACTATCAAGGGTCAGATTTCGGCCTTGTCAATATTTTTTCAAAGGCCCTTGGCTTTGCATTCATTAGTCAAAGCTTTTATACAAGGAGTGATGCGTATTAGTCCTCCGGTTAATATTCCCATATGTCCATGGGACTTAAACCTGGTTCTGTCGGTTCTACAGAAGCAACCATTTGAACCATTACAGCACATTTCCTTGGTTCTTCTCACCGGGAAATTTGATTTTTCTAGTAGCCATTTGTTCGGCTAAAAGAGTGTCGGAATTAGCCGCTATGTCCTGTAAAGAGCCATAGCTGGTTATCCATAAGGACAGAGTAGTGTTACGTCCTCATCCAGCCTTTCTTCCTAAGGTGGTATCGAGGTTTCATTTGAACCAAGATGTGGTTCTTCCTTCTTTTTTCCCCAAACCGAGCTCGGTAGAGGAAAAGTTATTACATTCTTTGGATGTAGTAAGAGCAGTTAAAGCTTATCTAAAAGCCACTGCTCAGATTCGCAGAACGGATACTTTGTTTATTCTGCCGGAAGGCCCCAGAAAGGGTCAGGCAGCGTCAAAATCTACTTTAGCCAAGTGGATTCGACAGGTCATAATACAAGCCTATGGCTTGAGAAAGAGACCGCCTCTGTTCAAAGTTAGGGCGCACTCCACGAGAGCAGTTGGAACTTCATGGGCAGTGCATCACCAGGCCTCCCTGGCTCAAGTCTGTAAGGCCGCAACATGGTCTTCAGTACACACGTTTACTAGATTCTACCAGGTGGACGTTAGAAGTCAGGAGGATGTCGCCTTTAGGCGCAGTGTGTTGCAGGCCGCAAAAGAATCTCATGTCTGATAGCGCTCAGCTTATGTATGGTGTATCCCCCCCCCCCCCCCCCCCCTCATTGGGCATTGCTTTAGGACATCCCACATAGTAATGACTATGCCGCTCTGTGTCCCGTGATGTACGAGAAAGAAAATAGGATTTTTATAACAGCTTACCTGTAAAATCCTTTTCTTAGGAGTACATCACGGGACACAGAGCTCCCACCCCTCTTTTGGGGACACTTATTGCTTTGCTACAAAACTGAGGTGCTCCCGGATGGGAGGGGCTTATATAGGGGAGGGTACTTCCGGTTTTGGAAGTTGCCAGTGCCAGCACCTGAAGGTATCTATATAACCCACATAGTAATGACTATGCCGCTCTGTGTCCCGTGATGTACTCCAAGAAAAGGATTTTACAGGTAAGCTGTTATAAAAATCCTATTTTTTGTGAATTGTTTCTAATTCCTGGATCTGTTTAAGCATTGTGTCTATCTGTTCATTTAATTTCCGTTTCCTATGGGCTCCCATCGATATGAACAAACCTCTCATTACACATTTGTGTGTTTCCCAGATACCAAAAGGCGTAATTTCTCCTGTCTCGTTAATTTAACAAAAGGAGTCTAATGCCTGTCTCAGTTTTCCCTCGTATTCCTCTTCTTTTAAAAGGGATTAATTTATCTTCCAATGCCATTCTCTAACCTCTCTTCTTCCTATTTCGACCGTGCAACTTTTAGGTGCATGGTCTGAGAGCGTAAAAGGTCCAATGGTTGCTCTTTTCAGTGAGGTGATCATGTTTTGAGAAATCAAAACATAATCAATTCTGGTATATGTCTTATATTTTGCAGAAAAGAACGTGTAATCCCTGTCCCATGCATGAACAGCCCTCCAACTATCTACTACTTGTAGATCTTGTAGGAGTTTCTTTGCTTTCCTCAGTCTGACATACGATAGATGGGAGGCACCCTTCGATGAATCCCTCAATGGATCCAATGTCATATTGAGGTCCCCCCCTATCACCAAGACTCCCTCTTTGTGTTGTTGCCCCATCTGTAAATATAACTCCAGGGAGCTTACTTGTTCTGTGTTTGGTAGATATAAGTTTACCAGAGTGATCTTCTGGTGACCCAGAGTTACTTTTTACTATCAAGAGACATCCTTCATCGTTCGTAATCACCCAAGATTCTGTCCATGCTATCTGTATGGAAATTAAGATAGAAACCCCACTGCTCTTTGCTGTTTGCGATGTACTATGATATACTATCGGGAATCTGTGATTTTGTAAGTCTTGGAAACTTATCCCTTTTAAAATGTGTCTCTTGTAAAAAAAATCACTTGAGACTTATATCTCCCTAGCTCAGTCAAGAGTCTAATCCATTTTTCTGGGATATTCAGTCCTCTGGTATTATTATACGACATGAACGTTGTCTCTGTCATTTTTATGGTCAGCAGTTTCGGCAGCGAGGGGAGGAAGGAACAGGCAAAACCAGAGAGAATAGGGGACACCCGTTAAAAAAAAAAAAACTCCGCCCCCCACCCAAACACCTCCCGGAGAGCACCCGCTCTCTGGGTGAATAGCTGTCTAGATGCGATTCCGGATCCGACGTCTATCAAAAAAAACACACACCCCAACGACTCCGACTTATCCTCCCCGGAGGAGAGGCGTTTACCAAGGGGGTTGTGGTTGAGCAGACCAGAGTCTACGCCGTGCGATCCAACTCTGTGCACTCCAATTCTGTCATTATGACCTATTTTAATACTGTAGCCCTTCTCCCCCCCCCTCCCCCTCCAGCTCATATACACACACATACCTGCGAACACATAAGTATATACCTCCCTCCTTCTAGTCATTCTTAATTCAATACCTTTTCAAATTATATATATATATATATATATATATCTCAAATCATATATTTTCATACATATTCATAAATCATATGTCTTATACCTCTACATTCCCTCCCTCCACTGCAACTTTTATCCCTTATTTAATAAGAGGGAGGGAGGAGGAGGAGGAAGAGGAGAGAAGCACAGATAAAAAAACAAAACCAAAAAAAAAAGAAAGGAGGAAGGGAAAAATTCCCCCCCTCTCCCGCAACAACACATCCAAAAGTCCTATCTATCTGAGTGGGTTATACCCCCATGTCCCCCCATATTAGCTCACTATCATGTCCTATATATCATCTGTCTCTGTATGCTATCGGGTTATTCCCCATCTTATACTTTAACAGCTCAAAAACAGAAATTCTAATCTTTCCATCCATATATGCCCTCATGTGTCCTCTCATATCCACTGCCCTCTTGCTGTGGAGGGAAAACTGTTCTATTATGGAGATAAGCCCAAAAAAGAAAAAAAAAATGTTATATACAAACAAAATAAATTCCCAATTCCCCCCCCCCCCCCCTATTTCCTTTGGGTGCAATATTGTGTATATTTTGCCTTTCCTCTATAAAATTTTAATATATACCTTGTGTGTAATTGACGTGTGTTCTGTGTAATATTTCCCTTAGCCCAATTCCTTTCCCCTTATTACCCCCTTACCCTACCCCCCCTATTGATACTATCCCATTGTGTATCCCTTATTCAATTACATTCGATTGCATCAAGTCACTGGTTGTGAGAAAAAAAAAAATGAATTTCCGTCTGTCTATTTTATTCCATAATCCCTATCCCCCTAGGGTTTACCTACCCCATTCACCCACATAGTGCTAGACAGACCTCTTCCAGTCCTTACAAAAAAAAAAAACTTTTATCACATCAAACAAAACACATAATGAGAGGGTTTTCTATACATTCCCCTATTCGTTCCACAATTCATAATCCCTACTCCTTCACTCCCTCCCTCCCTCTCTCCCCTCCCTCCCTTTCCCTACACCCCTGGGGTTTATCTACCCCATGCACTTGGTGCAAAAAAAATAAAATAATACTTGTATTACATGAAGCATAAAACAAAAATGTAGGGGCCACCTCCTTTTATTCAGGCAGAGTGAGCCTCTCTAACTTGTCCTTTTTATCCTGGTATCTTGGGCTTCGGGATGGTCCTGGGGAAAAAAAAGGGGAGGTGGGGGAGGGGCAGTCAAGGGGGGAAAACGGGGGGAGGAATTCTCCTCCATAGCCTGACGTGTGCCATTTATTTAATTAACCCCTTGGCAATCATTCCTAGTCATTAGTTGCTGGGTACATTTTGAGGTTTCTGTGATAGTTCTCTCAGCCCTCGTTTTCTTAACTGTCTTTGCTGGGCGCCCCATCCTTCCGCTCCTAATAAGTCTGTCCAATCGGGTACCTCAACAGTCTCTGAGCCCAGAAATCTAAATAATTCAGGCAATTGGTCTGGATCATTTAAATTAAAAGTGTTTTCGTCTTCTTTAATTAAAAGGGAGATTGAGTATCCCCATCTATACTCAGCCCCTTTAGATCGCAGGAGGTCCAGCAGAGGCCTGAGCATTCTGCGTCTTTCCTTTGTTTGCCATCATAGATCTGAAAAAATTTGTATCTCATCCTTGTTAAATTCCAGAGTTTTATTTTGCCATGCAACCCTCATGATATCCTCTTTCACTCTGAAAAAATGTACTCTGCATACGATATCTCTGGGGGTTATCTGAGCATGATACCGCATTGCAGGGACCCTATGTACCCGGTCCAATTCAATATGCGTATCACAGGGGTTTTCCAATATCTTATTAAGCATAGTCATCACTGTTACTTTCAATTCTGATGCTGGCACTGTTTCCGGGATCCCCTTTATGTGTATATTATTTCTTCTCCTATTTTCAGCTTCTTCAGAATGTAATTGTAACGCCACCATTCTCTGGTGCTGTATTTTCACTTTCTCTTCTAACATAACTATACGCATAATTAGCCTTCTCTTGTGATTCCTCACATCTCTGCATTTTCTGATCTATGTCCTCCACCTTCTCCCGCACATCTCCTATTTCCCTCCTCAGGGGACCCAGCCATTCCCCCATCAGCACATGTATGTCCTCTTTTGTGGGGAGCGCCCGAATCAGTTGCCTGAGATCTTGTTCAGCTTGTTCCCCTGTGTCTGTACCCGGGTACTTGGAAATGCATACCTGAGAGGTGTTGTCACTCGTGGTAGACTGCGTCATACCTGGTACAGGAGGTGCGGGAGATTTTAAGGATGTTCCACTCCGTTCTCTGCAGCTCCCTTGTGCACTCACTAGCTCCTCTGGGTGAGTAGATTGTCAAAAGGGTCTGCTCCAGCTGATCTTCACTTGACAGTGCGTTATATAAGATGGGGGGGGGGGGGAGTGGATGATGATGGTGGTGGTATTGAAAAAGGATGATGATGGTAACAAGGGGAGGCATATAATGATGGTGGCATGGGGGAAAATGTAATGAGGTGGGTGAGGGAAGTTGGATGATGATTTTGGTGACAATGGTGAGGTGTATGATGGTTATGGTCGGGGGAAGGTAGACAATGATGATTATGGTGACGCGTGTGATGATGGTCAGGGGATGGTTGATGATGATGTGGTGACCAGCACACAGTGCCTCATCTGTCTGTCCTCTCACCTCGCAGGAGAAATGTCTGGACAGCTGCGCCACCAAACTCATCCGCTCCAACCACCGACTAATGGCGGCGTATGTGGGACTGATGCCGGCCGTTGTGCAGCGCAGGATGGAGGACATGGAGAAGCAAAGCAAGGAAATGGAAGCGATCGCTGAATCCAAAGCAGATCTATCGCTGGGAGCCAATCCTGAGAGTGTAGTCCCTGTGGAGGCAGCAGGTGTCACGGATCATGTAACCAGTACATCAGGATCTCCATAAGGACTGAACTCTACAGCCACCAATATGGAGCATTTCCTGTCCTCCAACACCAGAGCGGTCTGATCATTTCCATGTTTACAGCAGCCTCACCCTGGGTCTGCCCAGCCAGCGTGGTGGCTATCTTGATAGTTATCGGAGGAATATCAGTACCAACGTACAGCATGTATGAGAAGTGACTCCTTGTTCTCCATTCAGTGACTTTGAGATGTTATCAGTCTGCTGCAGGAAGGAGGAAGCATTTCCTCAGTCTCTCCTCCCCAGTGATCAGACTTCAGTATTGTAACTTTGTAGCAAGTCACTAGGTGACAGGCGGCTGCAGCAGTGGCTCATCTGTGTCAAGACAGCCAAGAACTGTAGAGGTACCAGGATTTACAGGATGGTGACATTTCTGAGCTGGATTTTTACTTCACCTGACAGCTGCTCAAGCCGCACAGAAATTCTCCTTAAATACGAAGTGCCAGTCACAGGAAGTGAGGACATCGGGGCAATGTTTGGTGTGTTTTATGTACACACAATATTTAATGAAGCTTTCCACACGTATCTGCCTTGTGTTATTACTTTGTATGGTGGCTGTTGCATGCTTTTCAGAACTTTTATACTTTTTGTGTATTTCCCTCCATGTCTATTTTTTTTTTTCCACGGCTATGTACTATGTATAACATAGTACTATAGTTTATATATAGTACATAGTATACTATATATAACCGTATACTCCCTGTTAAAGGATAACTCCACTTTGGGAAAAAATATAGCATATACAATTTCTACACAAGCCACACTGTAATTTAATATTAAAATGACCCTTATTTTAACCTCTGCACACCGGCCTAACGCACATATGTGGCCTCTCGGCGTGCGGGCCTTCAGGCATATATGCGGCCCTGTGTAAGGCTCGTTCACACAGGATGCCGATGTGGCTCCCAGCAGGGGTCCCGTGCGTCATGGTTCACCGTATCAGGTCAGATTTCAGCACAAATTTTGGGCTGAATTCGGACCTGAAACAAACCAAAAGATGCAAAGGGCTCCTGTGCAAATTGGCACCAGAGCCACAGCAGATATGTGACCTGGCTCCATAGAGATCCATTCACATTCTCCTGCTATTGCGAATTGGTGGCACCGGCAATTGATTTGTACAGCATATAAATATGACAGCTGCTGCTGGTTGCACACAGTGTGTGCAGGCAGCGTTTACTACCACCACCAAGAATCTACTGATTCTTGTCGGTGGTAGTCTACATGCGAATGGAAAATTGTAGTCCTAAGGGATGCAGACCCTGCAGCTTTTCTCATTAGAACACAGAGTGCCGCAGCTGATTATAATGAACAGGACCCTCCCATTCAGAATCAGTCTGCACAGAACATGGCGACATAATCCTCTCTTTCTAGAGAGCACCAATTGTTAAAAATCCCCACAATGTACATTGATCATCCAGAGCAGAGTTCTTTTTTTCTCAACACAAGTGAAGTTACCCGTTAGGGGACAATTTCTTATTTGTTATATAAATAACATTTGTAGGTATTTTTTTTAGAAGGAAATTGCTAAATTGTGCATCACCACAGGGTGACACTGTGGATGCACCTGGTATAAATGCGCCAACGTCCCGATAATCAATGGGAGAATATTGTTTAAACTAAAGATGGACTTTAAACGGCACATAGATATTGTAAAAATTCTAAGGGTTTTATTGTTGGTAGAAAAATATAATTGAATTTAGGTAAAAAGTACATTAATACAAAAAAATGACATTATGTAACAATCATCAATAATTAGTATAGGGTCCCATTTACAAGACTCAACACATCTCCCAGAGATTATATTGACATGTAAAATACACAAAGTAAAATAGGATAATGTATAGCCAACAAACACAAATAAGGAGTTGGACGGTATGCACGAGAGATGGCTGGTCTTATTGATAGGTCCGGTAAATTCAAAGATAAAGATCTTGCTTTCGCTCGACTAGTTTCGCGTTCCAAAATGCTTCGTCGGGAGCATAGTATTGAACAAGGCCGTGTTAGGTAGTGAAACCGGCCTAGGTATTTTTACCTGGCAGTCCGTATATCACAGGGTGCCAGTATTATATAAACACATTCATGGTAGACAGTAATACGTGATTTGAGTAAAAGAGTAACTATGCACAGGCTACTGATAGGTAGGGAACGTAAATCCAGGTGTAACAAGCCAGACAGTACTGTAGAAGAGTGTGTCAGTCAGAAGCACTTGCTCGAGCCACACAGTGGTAGTCTGTTTAGGTGACCCCTAGTGATGGACTGACCCAGCTTATAGCTTGACAAGAATTATGTGCTGGTGGACCTGGATGGAACCTCTCCTGTGGACTCAACCTCCTGGGTGGGATGAAGACGGAAGCACATGCTCCTGGGTGGAATGAAGATGGGGGACATGCTCCTGGGTGGAATGAAGATGGGGGACAAGCTCCTGAGTGGAATGAAGATGGGGGACATGCTCCTGGGTTGAATGAAGATGGGGACATGTTCCTGGGTGGGACAAAAACAGGGCACATTCTCCTGGGTGGAATGAAGACGGGGCACATTCTCCTGGGTGGAATGAAGACGGGGCACATTCTCCTGGGTGGGATAAAGACGGGGCACATTCTCCTGGGTGGGATAAAGACGGGGCACATTCTCCTGGGTGGGATAAAGACGGGGCACATTCTCCTGGGTGGGATAAAGACAGGGGGCATTCTCCTGGGTGGGATAAAGACAGGGGGCATTCTCCTGGGTGGGATAAAGACAGGGGGCATTCTCCTGGGTGGGATAAAGACAGGGGGCATTCTCCTGGGTGTGATAAAGACAGGGGGCATTCTCCTGGGTGTGATAAAGACATGGGGGCATTCTAGTGGGTGGGATTAAGACATGGGGGCATTCTCGTGGGTGGGATGAAGACAGGGCACGTCCTCCTGGGTGGGATGATGACAGGGTACATCCTCCTGAGGGGAATGAAGATTGGGGAACATCCTCCTGGGTGGAATGGAGATGAGGGACATCCTCCTGGGTGGGAAGAAGATGGGGCACATCTTCTTGGGTGGGAAAAAGATGGGGCACATCTTGGGTGGGAAGAAGATGGGGCACAATGCTCCTGGGTAAAAGATACATGAGCACATCCTTCTGGGTGGGATAAAGACGGGGCACATCCTCATTGATTGGGTTGGATATAGATGTTGCACATCCTCCTGGGTGGAATTAAGATGGACATCCTCATGGGAGGGATGAAGGCATGGCACATTCTCCTTGGTGGGCTGTAGATGGGGCACAGCCTCCTAGTTGGAATGAAAATAGGGAACATCCTTCTGGGTGGGATAACCACCTCTTGCATGGAATGAAGACAAATGACCTCCTTGCTGGGCTGAATATGGGGGGGCATATCATCCTCAGTGCAATGAAAATAGGCAGGGACATCTTCCAGGGTGGAATAGAGACAGACTACATCCTTTTGGATGGATGATGACAGGTGACCTCTTTCAGTGGGGGTAAAAGACAGGACACATGGGTGGAATGAAGATGGGGAACATCATGCTGGTTGGAATGAAGACCGGGGACACCCTCCTGGGTGGGATAAAAATGGGGGGAATACCCTTACTGGTGGGATGGACACAGCTGCAAAGTCTCAGGAATCTGTGTTATCATGACAAGTGTGATGTCACCTGGTACCCTCAGTCTCTGATCACATTAAAGTGGAACTTAAAGTGTTTGTTACTCTAAAAATATAAAATAAATTGATCCTCTTCCCTTTAAAGAATACATAACACTGCAGTGCTTGTGCTGTGTCATCTGGCCCCCTGTATAACCTAAAAAACCTGTCTGGTTCTGCACTCCCCACTGTAAACTGACCACGGTTTATCATCGCTGCTGAACCCTGACACTGTGGTCAATTTATGTGCCTCCGTCAGCCCTCCTGTCCTCTCTCCCCCTTCTCCCTGCCTGTCAGCTTGAGACACTGCCTGCCCCTCCACTCCTGTTCCTATACAAACTATAATCTATTCATCACATCTCATCTGTTATATAACAATATGTGTCCCTGCGTCTGATCTATATAAAAAAGATGCAGATTTGTTTCTTATATCAGAGTGTCTCCCAGCGCTCACATGACTCCTCTGCTCTATCTCCTCCCCGGCTGATGTCAGCAGGAGTTCTCGGCCCCTCCCGCTATAGCTGTCAGCTGGGACAAGGAGAGAGCCGAGGAGTCACTTGAGCGCTGGGAGACGCTCTGATATAAGGTACAAATCAGACACTGGGACACATATTGTTATATAACAGAGGGGATAGGAGGAATAGATTATAGTGGCTTAACCACTTTCATGGGGAAAAAAATTGTGTATACAACTGCGATACAAGTCATATTGTAATTGAATGTTATTAAAAATTATCTTTCAATCTGCAGCGCTGTCATTTTCTGTAAAATTCCATGGAATATGGCAAGATGGAGGTATTCTGTACACAGATAGTGTACAGAATGCCCCCCAACCTCCCCAGAAATTTAATTTCCTGCTTGAGTGATTGGCTCACTGATTTCCCCAGAAGTGTGTAGTAAGATGCGTCACATTTTTGGCATTCCCTGCAACAAAGATGTCATTTTTGGTGAGATACTCCCAAAGAAAAATCATGTCTAAAGGGATGCAGACCCTGCCACTTTCTTCATTAGAGCCCTGCAGATTCAGTCGGCACATAGACACAGACAAACAAACAGCTATTTCTTCAGAATAACAAAAGGTAGGAACCTGGAACAAAGTTTGTTAAAATTCCTGAAATATACAGTTAGGTCCATATATATAGATTTGGACACAGGCACATTTTTTTTTAGGTATTTACCTAAACATACTCAAGGTATAGTTATATAATGGATAAAAGAGCGGGAAGACAGGGCCGAGAGAGGACCCGGCAGAAGAGGGAGAAGACAGCGGAGAGAGGAGAACACATCGCCAGAGGCGGAGAGGGGAGAAGAAATCGGAAGAGATGCCGGAGCTGCCTTAATAAAATACTTTAAAAACCTGTGTACTGTGTTTATTTTTGACACTTTTTTTGGGTGATTGGGTAGGGGTACAATGTACCCCATACTCATTCACATAGGGTGGGGAGCCGGGATCTGGGGGCCCTCTTGTTAAACCCCAAGTCATGTCATCTTCCTGGGCTGCTAGGCCAGAGATTGGGCCTATCTTGGGGCCAGGCTGTGTGAGGGCCTATACAGAATTAAGAAGGCAGCGCAGGTTTGGGACTGCAGCTTGCAGTCCAACCAAAAGTTTTACCAGGGACCACAGTGAGTAACTGAAGCAAGTACCGGAGCCATATTCTCACCAAAGGGCACGTGGAGTCAGGGCCCCAACCAGCAGAGCCGCCTTGTGTGCCAAGCTAGGGACCGAGCCGGTCAGCAGGGGTAAAGCTTGAAGGTATCCGAAGTGCCAAGTTAGGGACCCAGCGGGGAAGCGTGGGTGATGCTTGAGGGAAATACCACTGCAAGAGCCTTGAGGAGCTCACGGGATTCAGTGCCATTGAATCAGAGGGTCCAGTGAGAGACCGGGAGCTCAAGGGGCTGAAGAACTACAAGTAGAAATTGTATTAAAGCTGAGAGAACTGTTACGTTTGAATTAGGAACTGTTAAAGGACTGTTACCATATGAGACAGCATTCCTGCATGTGCAGAAGCGGTGCCTTGCTGGTGCCTTTCCCTGTACGTCTGTCCTCCTATTGAAGTCTCGGAGTCTCCCAATTGAGTCACAACTATCTAGGGGGGGTCCTGGCCCTAACCCTCTTTCCCCCAAAATATATAAAAAAAGGATTTTCAAAAGAAAAAAAAAACACTTTTACATCTAAGAAGTGTCTGGCGCCCAATGATTTTCACCATCTTTGCACCCACTATGCCTCACAACCCACTGCCTTGGAGGTCCTCATTAGACCAAAAGAGGTAACAGATCTTGTTACACCAGTCTTAGTCTGTAGGGTTCATTATTGAGTTGGCCCACCCTTTGCAGCTTCATCTCTTCTGGGAAGACTGTCCACAAGGTCAGGACTATGTGCAGGCCAGTCAAGTTCCTCCACCCCAAACTCACTCATCCACACTATATTGCCAAAAGTATTGGGCCACCCCTCCAAATCATTTGGTGGAGGGGGGATTGTGGCGTGGGGTTGTTTTTCAGGGATTGGGCTTGGCCTCTTAGTTTCAGTGAAGGGAACGCTTAAGGTATCAGCATACCAAGACATTTTGGACAATTTCATGCTCCCAACTTTGTGGAAACAGTTTGGGGATGGCCCCTTCCTGTTCCAACATGACTGCGCATTAGTGCACAAAGCAAGGTCCATAAAGACATGGATGAGCAAGTTTGGGGTGGACGAACTTGACTGGCCTGCACAGAGTCCTGACCTTAACCAGATAGAACACCTTTGGGATGAAGAGCGGAAACTGTAAGCCAGGCCTTCTCGTCCAACATCAATGCCTGACCTCACAGATGCACTTCTGGAAGAATGGTCAAACATTCCCATAGACACTCCTAAACCTTGTGGACAGCCTTCCCAGAAGAGTTGAAGCTGTTATAGCTGCAAAGGGTGGGCCGACTCAATATTGAGCCCTACGGACTAAGACTGGGATGCCATTAAAGTTCATGTGTGTCCCAATACTTTTGGCAATATAGTGTATATCATGATGTAGCATCCTAATGTTTAGGCAGGGTGGCTTTTATATTTATCTGCCAAGTGACAGTTGCCTTGGCCAATTGATTTCACTCTAATTCTGGAATTGCTGCACTTCTCTCTTCTGTCACTAGATGGCCGGGTATCTGGTGGCATTAGATAAAACAAGGGCAATGCAAGGACAGATTAGGAATGAATGGGGTGTCTCAGCCAATGGGCAGGGATTTTCTTGGGTCCCTTGGCCTGCTGGGAGAGCCTATTTATTTGTGTGGAGTCAGGTGATCGGGGTTCTGTGCCACCTGAATGGGTGGACATGTGGCTGCTAGAGGCCATAAACTGAAGGCCTATCCGGGGACATCTGGCTGCTAGGCTGTCTGAAGGCCTATCCAAAAGCAAAAGAGAAGCGTAGGGTTGGGACTGCGGCTTGCAGTCCAACCAGAAGTAACGGTTCCACCAGCCGGGGGAGCCAGTTATGGTAGAAGGAAAGCTGTCGCCACTAAGGGACCATCCATCTTACTACCGGTGACTACTGTGAGTAAGCTGAGGCCAGTACCAGAGAAGACTTCTCACCAGTTGGGGACAGTGAAGAAGTGGAAAAACTTCTGCAAGTGCCAAGCTAGGGACCCAGTGGGACAGCAGAGGTGACACTGAAGCTTGAGGAGTATCTGTGAGTGCCAAGCCAGGGACCCAGCGGTGAAGCAAGGGTGGCTCTTGAGGAAGATACTGAGTGAGAAGATTGGAAGAGCTCTGGGGAATCCAGTGGCGAGTGGATCAGTAAGTCTAGTATAAGACTGAGAGCTCAGTGAAAGTGAAGTTCTACAATAGGAGATTGTAGAAGAAGTGAAAGATTTCATTGCAACCTTTGTTAGAAACGGTTACAAGACTGTTGCCATAGGAGACAGCATTCCTACTCATGCAGATGTGGTGTCTGGCTAGATACCTTTCCCTGCATGGCTGTCTGCCTATAGAAGTCTCGGAGTCTGCCAAGTAACCACTTCCTTACTGGGCACTTAAACCCTCCTCCTGCCCAGACCAATTTTCAGCTTTCAGCGCTGACGCACTGTGAATGACAATTGCGCGGTCGTGCGACTTGGCTCACAAACAAAGTTGAAGTCCTTTTTTTCCCAGAAATAGAGCTTTCTTTTGGTGGTATTTGATCATTTCTGCGGTTTTTATTTTTTGCACTATAAACAAAAAAAGAGCGACAATTTTGAAAAAAACACAATATTTTTTACTTTTTGCTATAATAAATATCCCAATTTTTATTAAAAAAACTATTTATTTTTCTTAGTTTAGGTCGATACATATTCTTCTACATATTTTAGTTAAAAAAAAATTGCAAAAAGCGTATAGTGATTGGTTTGCGCAAAAGTTATAGCGCCTACAAATTAGGGGATAGAATCATGACATTTTTTTTTTATTATTTTTTTTATTATTAGTAATGGTGGCGATCTGCGATTTTTATTGTGACGGTGACATTTATGGCAGTCAGATCGGACACTTTTGACACATTTTTGGAAAGATTCACATTTATACAGCGAACAGTGCTATAAATATGCACTGATTACTGTATAAATGTGACTGGCAGGGAAGGGGTTAACACTAGGGGGCGATCAAGGGGTTAACTGTGATCCCTGCTAGGTGATTGTTACTGTGGGGGGAGGGGACTGACTGGGGGGGGGGGGTGACCGATGGTTGTCCCTATGTTAGGGTGACCAGACATCCCCGGTTTCAGGGGACAGGATTGAGGACACTGTCCCCGGACCAAGTCTGTCCCCGATTTTGTCCCGGATTGGATTTGAACAGGGGCTGGGGCAATTTCAAAGACATTCAGTGCAGAATTATAAAAAAAATCTGAATTACACCCCCCACTGCACCGCTCCTAATAGCTTAGGGGGGTGTACCTTACCCTATGTACAAGGGACACACCATCTGTCTCCTCTCTCCCTGACAGGACGTGGATCTCTGTGTTTACACACAGAGATCCACGTCCCTGGCTCTGTGACAGCCGATCGATCGGTACCTGGCGGACATCGCGGCCGCCAGGCACGCGCATCGGCACCCGCGTGACACGGCGAGCACAGCTTTTCCCCAATGCGCGGCGGCGCACATTGCGGAAGTAAACAGGAGGACGTCCTCCCGGCAATTAAGCGCTGCAATGCAGGTGTCTTTTGAGCATTGCCCGGGCGCGAAGTGGTTAACATCGCATCTACTTAAAGGGAGATTCCACCCGCAATTTTTTTTTTTTAAAGTCAGCAGCTACAAACACTGTAGCTGCTGACTTTTAATAAGGACACTTACCTGTCCTACTCGCCTGCGATGTCAGCCCCCTCGAGGCCGATTTCTCGATCCTGGCAGCTCCCGGCACCGCCATCCTCAGTAAGGGAAACAGGCAGCGAAGCCGTGAGCCTTCACTGCCAATTTCCTACTGCGCATGCGTGATCCGCGCGGCGCTTTGTGAATGGGCTGGCTGCTCTCTGGGATACACACAGTTCCCAGAAGGCAGCGCGCCCCATTCACCAGAAGACACCGCGAGTAGGATGGAGGAAGCTGACCAGCCACGGACGATGAAGAGGCAGATTAGGGACTTCCGCATAGCAACCGCTATTTCTGGTAAGTAAATTTATAAATTTTTTTCAATATTTTTCTTTTTGGATTATTGGGCAAAAATTTTTTTGCAGGGAGGAACTCCACTTTAAGGGTGTCCTGGCCCCATCCCTCTCTCCCACAGTTCTGTTTAACCGCTTGCCGCCTGCCGCACGCAGATATACGTCTGCAGCATGGCACGGGCAGGCAAAAGGACGTATACATACGTCCCCTTTAAGAGAGCGGCATTATGGACACGCACGCGCCCGCCACAAGCTCCGTGACTCCGACCACGGGTCCCGCGGACTCGATCTCCGCAGGCGTACCCGCAATCGTGTCACGGTGAGGAAGAACGGGGAAACGCTATTGTAAACAAGCATTTCCCTAGTCTTCCTAGTGACATAACAGTGATCACAGCTTCCTGTAATCGGAAGCGGTGATCACTGTCGTGTCACACACAGCCCATCCCCTCTACAGTTAAAAGCACTCCCTAGGGCACACTTAATCCCTACAGCGCCACCTAGTGGTTAACCCCTTCACTGCCAGTGTCATTTTCACAGTAATCAGTGCATATTTATAGCACTGGTTGCTGTCAAAATGCCAATGGCCCCAAAAATGTGTCAAAAGTGTCCAATGTGTCCGCCATAATGTCGCAGTCACGATAAAAATCGCAGATCGGCGCCATTACTAGTAAAAAAAAATAAATAATAATAAAAATGCCATAATTCTATCCCCTATTTTGTAGATGCTATAACTTTTGCGCAAACCAATAAATAAACGTTTATTGCGATTTTTTTTTACCAAAAAATGTAGAAGAATACGTATCGGCCTAAACAGAGAAAAAAAATATATTTTATATATTTTTTGGGGATATTTATTATAGCAAAAAGTAAAAAATATTGCATTTTTTTCAAAATTGTGGCTCTATTTTTGTTTATAGTGCAAAAAATTAAAACCGCAGAGGCGATCAAATACCACCAGAAGAAAGCTTTATTTGTGGGAAAAACAGGACGTCAATTTTATTTGGGAGCCACGTCGCACGACCGCGCAATTGTCAGTTAAAGCGACGCAGTACCGAATCTCAAAAAGTGCTCTGGTTTTTGGCCAGCGAAATGGTCCGGGGCTTAAGTGGTTAAGAGACAATAAATCTCTTTGCATTCAAGAAGTGTCTGGCGCCCATCAATCTACCTTGCAATACACCTACCATGCCTCGTAACCCACTCTACATAGAAGGATGTCAGCTGTCCCTAACTCTGGAGGTCACCATTAGGCCTCGAAGGGCCCGGGACTTTGCTACAATGAATACCATACTGGCCCTTGCACTACATAGTTCATGGCTCCTCCCCACAATAGATAACCCCCTCTGGGAAGCTCTCTCCCGAGGGGGTTACCTTGTGGGCACGCTCCCGTGTCATACAATCGGCGTCCATAGCATGACTTGGCCCCGCCCCCAGCGGCCGTGTCATTGGATTTGATTGACAGCAGTGGGAGCCAATGGCTGCTCTGCTATCAATCTATCCAATGAAGACCCGAGAAGCCATGGAGAGAACGACGCGGGACCGCGCCCACTGAAATTCGGGACTCAGGTAAGTAAAACGGGGGGGGGGGGGGGGGGGGCGCTGGACACAGCAAGGTGTTTTTTTCACCTTAATGCATAGGATTCATTGAGGTTAAAAAACACAAGGTTTTACAACCCCTTTAAGGATCAGATTATCGTACAATCACTTCCAAAGCGGTATTTTTCATACAATTTTCTGATCATGTGCGCGGGCCATAAGGAGGATTGTACAATCCGATTGGGTAATGTGTATGTGTATGGTCAGCCTTAGATGCCCCTGGCAAAGATATATTAACCATTAAAGTTATCAGAATACAATATTTTTCACAGTTAGGATGAATAATTAACTTGAAATAGTCTGAAAACATCCTTTGCTCTGTAGATTTCATCCAGCAGTGACATGTGGAAATACAGACTAAGGGGGGAATGGACAGAAATCTGGGTGGTCAGCTTCACTTGTTCCAGTAAAGATTGGAGAGGAATCTGAAAAGGGCTGGACTGTCTTTACAAATCTCTGCAGTTCCAGCAGGAGGCCATTGTACACCCAGCCCCTCCTCCTCCTGTCCCCAGCAACCGTGCAGAGTCCCTAGCAACCGGACACTTCCAGGTCTGGACAGGGTGTGTGTGCTGTGCAATGTACAGAGTGGTATGTATCTTTATAGATTATAGTATATTCAGGACATAGAGATCATAATGTATACCGGACATTGTATGGGGGGGATCTATAGAGATGATACTATATATAGGACATTGTATGGGGGATCTATAGAAATCATAATGTATACTGGACATTGTATGGGGGATCTATAGAGATCATAATGTATACTGGACATTGTATGGGGGGAGGATCTATAGAGATGATACTATATATAGGACATTGTATGGGGGATCTATAGAAATCATAATGTATACTGGACATTGTATGGGGGGATCTATAGAGATCATAATGTATACTGGAAATTGTATGGGGGGGGATCTATAGAGATGATACTATATATAGGACATTGTATGGGGGATCTATAGAAATCATAATGTATACTGGACATTGTATGGGGGGATCTATAGAGATCATAATGTATACTGAACATTGTATGGGGGGATCTATAGAGATCATAATGTATAACGGACATTGGGGGTTATTTATTAAAGACAAATCCACTTTGCACTACAAGTGCAAAGTGCACTTGGAAGTGAAGTCGCTGTAGATCTGACGGGGACATGCAAGGAAAATTAAAAAAAACAGCATTTTAGTTTGCACATGATTGGATGATAAAATCAGCAGAGCTTCCACACATTTCAGGTCTACCCCTCAGATTTACAGTGAATGCACTTCCAAGTGCACTTTCAGTGCAATTTCAAGTGCACTTTGCACTTGTAGTGCAAAGTGGATTTACCTTCCGTAAATAACCAACACTGTATGGGGGATCTATAGAAATCATAATGTATACTGGGCATTGTATGGGGATCTATAGAGATTATACTATATGCAGGACATTGTATGGGGATCTATAGAGATGATACTATAAACAGGACATTGTATGGGGGGATCTATAGAGATCATACTGTGTACCAGCCCTGGGCATTGTATGTGGGATTTATAGGGATTATACAATATACAGGACATTGTATGGGGACCTATACTGTAGATATTATACTATATACAGGACATTGTATAGGGGGATCTATAGAGATCATATTGTATACCAGGTATTGTATGGGGGATTTATATAGATTATACTATATGCAAGAAATTGAATGGGGGGGGATCTATAGAGATCATAATGCATACGGGGTATTGTATGGCCATTTATAGAGATTATACTGCATACAGGACATTATATGGAGGATTTATAGAGATCATATTATATTCCGGGCATTGTATGGTGGATTTATAGAGAATATACTATATAAAGGACATTGGATTGGGGGATCTATAAAGATCATAATGTATACCGGGCATTATATGGGAGATCTACTGTATAGAGATCATACTATATACTGGGCATTGTATGGGGGATTTATAGAGGTTATACTATATACAGGACATTGTATGGGGGATCTATAGAGATTATAGTGTAGCAAAGTCCTGAGTCCCTTGAAGCCTAATGGTGACCTCCAGAGTTAGGGACAGCTGACATCCATAGCTCTCAACTGCCCCTGATGTTGAGGGACTGTCCCTGATTTGGAGCAATGTCCCTCTGTCCCTCATTCCTCCTCATTTGTCCCTCATTTTTGGTCTGATCTAGATAGATGTGTATAAAATGCACTTTTTATTTATCAAAAAGTGTTTTCCAGCACTAAAACTTTCATCTGATTTCTAAATTGCTGCATTTGTAAATTCCACAAGCCAATATAAAGGAATAGTAGTTGTAAAAAAAAGCACTTCTGGGTTTACCCAATCTTGTTTTTTTTTGTACAATTCTCCCTTAAGGGGGCATGGCAATGGGTGTGTCCTATGCCTGCATACTTTTGCTGATAGGTGTCCCTCATTCCCATCACTAAAAGTTGGGAGGTATGGACATCCTTCTGTGTAGAGTGGGCTACAAGGCATGGTGGGTGTGATGCAAGATGAAACGGTGGGCGCCAGACACTTTTTGGATGCAAAGAGATTTATTGTCTCTTGAACAGAACTGTGGGAGAGAGGGTTAGGAGCAGGATACCCTTAGGTAGATTGAATGATAATTGTCAGACTCCGAGACTTCTATAGGTAGACAGCTATACAGGTGAAGGCCTCCAGCCGCACACCGCCTCTGTATAGGTAGGACCGCTGTCTCATATGGCAACAATCTTATAGCAGTTACTAACGGTATTTGTATTCAACCATTGGCAACACAAACAGTTCTCCTTACTCCATAGTAATTTACTATGAATCTTTACTCAACGAACTCCCAGTCTTTCACTAGACTTTGAATCCAATAGCCACTGGATCCCCTGAGCTCTTCCACTTAAGCACTCAGTATCTTCCTCAAGCGTCACCTCCGCTTTCCTGCTGGGTTCCTGGCTTGGCACTCACAGATACTCTTCAAGCGTCACCCCTGCGGACATGCTGGGTCCCTGGCTTGGCACTTACTGATGCTCCACAAGTGTCACCTCTGCTGTCCCGCTGGGTCCCTGACTTGGCACTTGCTGAAGTTTTCCCACTTCTACACCATCCCCGGCTGGTGAGAAGTCTGTTCTTGTACTGTCCTTAGCTTACTCACAGTGGTCTCCGGTAACAAGGTGGATGGTCCCTTATTGGCGACAGCTTCCCCTTCTACCTCCGACTCCAGCTTGTTCCCCGGCCAGCGGAACCGTTACTTCTGGTTGGACTACAAGCCGCAGTCCCAACCCTATGCTGCTTCTTCTGCTCTTGGATAGGCCTCATGCAGCCTAGCAGCCAGGTGTCGCTGGGATAGGCCTCTGGCTTCTAGCCTAGCAGCCGGGGCAGCATAACACACGTCCACCCAGACAGCCACCGTTTGACACAGAACCCTGGTCACCTGACTCCACCCAAATAAATAGGTGCTCCCAGCAGGCCAAGGGACCAAGAAAATCCCTGCCCATTGGCTAAGACACCCTATTCATTCATAATCTGTCTTTGCTTTGCCCTTGTCTTATCCAATGTCACCAGTTATAATGCCACCTAGTGACAGAAGAGAGAAGTGCAGCAATTACAGAATTAGGGGGAAATCAATTGATCCCCTTACAATTGGCCAAGGCAACTATCGCCTGGCAACTACATTTGATAGCAACCCTGCCTAAACATCAGGGTGCTACATCAGTGTACACAGGACATTGTATGGGTGATCTTTAGAGATCATATTTCAAACCGAGCATTGCATGGGTGTAGCACCCTCTAGTTTGCTAGGTAGAGTGTACACAGTGGTTAGTGTAGGTATATTGGCCTGGCTGAGAGCCAGGCTGGGTTGAATCTTGGTCAGGGATGAGTGACTCAGGGAGGCTGGATGACTCATCAAAAAGCACCTCTGGTAACTCCCCCTGCTCTCTGGAACCTTGGAGAACCTTGGAGAAGCTTCCAGAAGTAGAGGGTGGAGTTTAGGAGGAGCTGCTTGGAGTATTGATGATGGCCCCAGCCAATCCCCAGCAGAGTCGGCTGGCAGGGGGAGGGCACCTCTTAAATACTCATGGGTCATGCCAGCAGGGGCAGTCAGGTGGAAGATTTAGATAGAGTGCTGAGGAGGTTGTTGTGGCCCTTGAGGGTACCCCCTAGTCTGAATGGGGGGGTGTGAATTTGGGCCTAGGTCTCAGGTGCTGGAGGGACCCTCCATCACACACAGGAATCCTTGCGTGGATGCATGGGAGCAAGTGTGAGGATAGCAGGAGAGTCAGCACGTTCGGGAGGTCTCCTGAGAGTTAGTCTGGGAGGACTGGTGAGTGTCAGTCTGGAAGGCTGGGGAATGTCAGTCTGGAGGACTGGAAGCATTAGTCAGGAGGACTGTGGTGAAGTAGCCAGGAGGGCTAGTGAAAGAGGCTGCTGCAGGCAGGAGGGCTGGCAGGGCCCAAAGAGGTGGTGCTGGGACCAGTAACCACAGGGGGAGGTGCAGTAAATGTGTTAGTGGTGTCACATCCTACAAGTATAGGGGCTTTGAGTCCATGCCTGTAATGGGCCAGTGCTACAGTTTTTTACATAGTGACACCACTGGTGATTCTGCAAGCGAGTGAAGTGCTGGAGGAAGGAAAGGAGCTGTATATACAGTAGTACTGTATTTACTAGGAGTTGTCTCTGAAGATGTTTCAAAGTCAAGTGGGCATCCCATAGTACCCCTATTCCCCATCCAAGTTTTATCCCATCAATGAAAACACAAAAACAAAGTACTGGACTGTTTTCTGACTCAGGGAAACTTTGGAAGATTGGTGTGCCTGGCTGTGCAGGGTGGGGGATCCCAATTCACCAGCGGCTCCTACATGGGGTGTGCTACATAGTGATTTTTTAGAGATTTCACTATATACAGGCAGTCCCCGAGTTATGAACATTCGAGTTACGAACGACTCCTACTTACGAACGGCCGTTTGCGCTCCACGCTGATCCCGGATACAGCAGAGCAGCCATCTTGCAGCACCAGACACATCTTACACTGCAGTATTGCAGGGCCACAAGAGCCCCAAATAACACAACTGCACGCCCAGAAGCACTTGGAACATTCCACATCATTGCAAATGCTGGAGTTACACTTAAAAATGTACTGTACAAATTAGACTTAAGAACAAACCTACAACCTACATGTCACAAGTTTTGAGGGAGCGTGCAATTGGCATGCTGACTGCAGGAATGTCCACCAGAGCTGTTGCCCTTGAATTGAATGTTAATTTCTCTACCATAAGCTGTCTCCAAAGGCGTTTCAGAGAATTTGGCAGTACATCCAACTGGCCTCACAAGAGCTGACCACATGTAACCACACCAGCCCAGGACCCTCACATCCAGCATCTTCACCTCCAACCTCGTCTGATACCAGCCACCCTGACAGCTGTTGCAAAAATAGATTTGCATAACCAAAGAATTTCTGCACAAACTGTCAGAAACTGTCCCAGGGAAGCTCATCTGCATGCTCGTCGTCCTCATCGGGGTCCCGGCCTGACTGCAGTTTGTCGTCGTAACCAACTTGAGTGGGCAAATGCTCACATTCTATGGCGTCTGGCACTTTGGAGAAGTGTTCTCTTCATGGATGAATCACGGTTTTCACTGTACAGGGCAAATGGCAGACAGAGTGTATGGCATTGTGTGGGTAAGCGGTTTGCTGATGTCAACGCTGTGGATGGAGTGGCCCATGGTGGCGGTGGGGTTATGGTATGGGCAGGCATATGCTATGGATAACGGACACAGGTGAATTTTATTAAAGGCATTTTGAATGCACAGTAACACCGTGACAAGATCCTGAGGCCCATTGTTGTGCCATTCATCCACGACCATCACCTCATGTTGCAGCATGATAATGCACGGCCCCATGTTGCAAGGATCTGTACACAATTCCCGGAAGCTGAAAACATCCCAGTTCTTGCATGGCCAGCATACTCACCAGACATGTCACCCATTGAGCATGTTTGAGATGCTCTGGATCGGCGTATACGACAGCGTGTTCCAGTTCCTGCCATTATCCAGCAACTTTGCACAGCCATTGAAGAGGAATGGACCAACATTCCACAGGCCACAATCAACAACCTGATCAACTCTATGCGAAGGAGATGTGCTACACTGCGTGAGGCAAATGGTGGTCACACCAGTTACTGGCGGGTTTTCAGACCCCCCTGACCCCCCCCCCCCCCCCCACCAATTCAGTAAAACTGCACGTTTTTTATAGTGGCCTTTTATTGTGGCCAGCCTAAGGCACACATGTGCAATAATCATGCTGTCTAACCAGCATCATGATATGCCACACCTGTGAGGTAGATGGATTATCTTGGCAAAGGACAAGTTCTCACTAACACAGATGTAGCCCTTGTTCTCATTGGTGCGATTTGACATGCAATTTGACATTTGGCATTGTATGAGGGATCTATAGAGATTATATTGTATTCCGGACATTGTATGGGCTAGTGGGATATGAAGATATTGTGGTATATACAGAGTATGATATAAAGATTATACTGTATACAGTAACATGTAATGGCATAGGAGGAAACCATAGATCTTATACTGTATACAGGGCATTGTATAGCAGAGTATACAGCATACAAATTATACAGAGATTCATATGGGGGACCTATAGAGATAACATCATTTACTGTTCAGAGACCTGTCTAGTGGTTGTATTATATATAAGAGATCCCTATGTGCAGGGTACATACTCTATGTTCCTCTCATACTCTATGTGCTCTCTAAATGACAGGTCTGGCTCCAGGATGTGATCTGTGCACCAAGAAAAGAGTCCTCCCATAATTCTGCACAGAAGGGGATTGGTAAGTATTGGACCCGGTCTTCATTTTATACCATCCCATAATAAGAATGATATATCTTGTTAGCTGGATGTGGTGTGACAATACTGCATAGGTGAGCGACAATATTTATTTCTGCTGAAATTCTGATTGGGAACATATGGGGGAAGAAGGAACACATGGCGAGGTGAGGGGACATTGTTATGTGTGACACATGGGGAGGGGAGGAGATTGTATTATGTGTGACAAATGGGGAGGTAAGGGGACTGTATGCATGACACATGGGTGGGTGATGGGACAATATTGTGTGACACATTGAAGATGTGAGATGGTATTATGTGTGACGTGAGGGGACATTATTATGTGTGACACATGGGCAGGGAAGGGGACATTATTATGTGTGGCTCATGGAGACGTGAGGGGACATTATTATGTGTGACACACGGGGAGGTGATGGGACGTTATCTTGTGTGACACATGGGGATGTGAGGGGACATTATTATTTGTAACACATGGGGAGGTGAGGGGACATTCTTATGTGTGACACACGGGGAGGTAAGGGGACGTTATTTTGCTTGACACATGGGGATATGAGGGAACCTTATTATGTGTGAGACTGAGACATGGGGATGTGACGGGTCACAGGACGTTATTATGTGCAACACATGGGGAGGTGAGGGGATATTATTATGTGTTACACGGGGAGGTAAGGCAATGTTATTATGTGTGACATGGGGAGGTGATGGGACATTATTATGTGTGACACAGGGAGGTGAGGAGACGCTGTTATGTGTGACACATAGGGAGGTGAGGGGACATTATAACGTGTGACTCATGGAAACATAAGGGGACATTATAATGTGTGACTCATGGAAATGTAAGGGGACATTATTATGTGTGACACACGGGGAGGTGAGGGAACCTTATTTTGGATGTCGGTTGGTTTTAGATTCCTGTGACCAGATGTCTATCCTTCCAGGCTTCTCCACTTTACACTGATGTCATGGAAGATCCAACCAGATCCCCTGGAACCAGATTCCCCCCACTTCCTCGCTACATCACCCAACCTCAGTCAGGTAACCAACCCTCCAATTACCCTTATCGCTGTCTGTTTAGTGAGGCTGGCCACAGATGCAGAGACCCCATGGATCTGGTGGCATGGCCGGTTCTGAATTGGATTTACATTGTTGGGCACACAGCATAGTCTGTCTTCTCACCAAAGATCAGTCTGGGAATGTTCCAGTATGTTGGAATTACTCTACAACTGCTCCATCCTGCCCAATACCGTCGCTTGTAATTTAAAGGGCCTGTCCACCCACATCTGATAGTTTAGCTTGATCGATAGACATAGCTCGCAACTGTCCCTGATTTTGAGGGACTGTCCCTGATTTGGAGCAATGTCCCTCTGTCCCTCTTTCCTCCTCATTTGTCCATCATTTTGGTCTGACCAATATAGATGTGTATAAAATGCACTTTTTATCTATCAAAAAGTGTTTTCCAGAGCTAAACCTTTCATCTGATTTATAATTGCTGCATTTGTAAATTCCATAAGCCAATGTAAAAGAATAGTAGTGGTAAAAAAAAGCACTTGTGGGTTTAACCAATCTTGTTTTTTTGTACAATTCTCCTTTAAGGGGGCGTGACAAGGGGTGTGTCCTATGCCTGCACACTTTGCCGATAGGTGTCCCTCATTCCCATCCCAAAAAGTTGGGAGGTATGGATAGATATCACTCGAGGAAGCCAGCAGTAAGACATTGGCATCAGAGCTCTCAGCAGAACCCATTGTGGGCTGATTTAATGATTTACAAACTGCAGCTGGATGATTGAGGCTCCGATCAACAACCAAAGTCCCAACAAAATAACAGTTCCAGGTGCCTGTGAAATATGAAGCTGCCTGATCTCCAACCCTGTTTTGATTATGCATGCATCTCATGTTTATTCACAGTTTCTTTATTTCGATTTGACTTCCAATAGACATGCAACCATATGTTCCCCTGCACTGGGTTCCTGGGACAGCACATCCGCTGTGCTCATTATGAAGGACTCCCACCATCCCTGTGCTGAGTTCCTAGGTCCAGCACAACTGCTGTGCCCATTATGAGGGTTTCCCACCATCCCTGTGCTGAGTTCCCGGGTTTGTACACCTGCTGTGCCCATTATGAGGGGTTCAAACTATCCCTGTGCTGAGTTCCTAGGTCTGTACGGCTGCTGTGCCCATTATGAGGGGTTCCCACCATCCCTGTGCTGAGTTCCCAGGTCTGCACAACTGCTGTGCCCATTATGAGGTTTTCCTCGCCATCCCTGTGCTAAGTTCCCGGGTTTGTACACCTGCTGTGCCCATTATGAAGGTCCCACCATCCCTGTGCCGAGTTCCCAGGTCTGCACAACTGCTGTGCCTATTATGAGGGGTTCCCACCATCCCTGTGCTGAGTTCCCAGGTCTGTACACCTGCTGTGCCCATTATGAAGGTCCCACCATCCCTGTGCTGAATTCCTAGGTCTGCACAACTGCTGTGCCCATTATGAGGTTTTCCCCACCATCCCTGTGCTGAGTTCCCAGGTCTGTACACTTGCTGTGCCCATTATGAAGGTCCCACCATCCCTATACTGAGTTCCCAGGTCTGCACATTTGCTGTACCCATTATGAGGGGTTCCCACCATCCTGAGTTCCCAGGTCTGTACGGCTGCTGTCCCAATTTTAAAGGGGTTCCTACCATCCCTGTGCTGAGTTCCCGGATCTTTACACCTGCTGTGCCCATTACGAGGGGTTCCCACCATCCCTGTGCTTGGTTCCTGGGTCTGTACTGGGTCTTGGGTCTGTACCTGCTGTGCCCATTTTAGGAGTTCCCACCATCCCTGCTGAATTTTCACACTTCAAGATGTGTGGACAGGATTTGATGCAGGAACTGTGGTGGGAGTCCTGCGGACATGTACAAAAGTAGTGGATGGCTCCGTCACCTGTGTTTCTCTAGATCTTTTCTTTCTGACCATACCCTTACAGTGTCTTTGTGTTTTTCTGGCAGGTGTTGGCGATGGTGGTGTCCAATCTCCTTCAGGTCACAGTCAGCGTACAGTATTGATTCCTGCTGAACATTTGTGTTGTCATCTATCAGAGCTGCGCTCATCCTCCAGTCATGTGTCATCTGCCGATGTGTCCCAGGTGGCCGGCGAAGTGGTCCGCTTCATCAGTGGCTCCCCTCTGGAGTTCGATCGCAGATGGTGGCTGCAGCTGGTGGACATCCTCAAGCTCCTCCAGCCGTTGCGGGAATGTTTGTCTGATGATCGCGGAGTCCTCCTGTCGGCCCTGGAGAGAGTCCATCGACAGTATGAAGAACACCGGAGCACACTGAGTGACCTGGACATACCCGGTGCTCTGGCCGCTGCCTTCCCCCTGGACCACTCCAAATTGTTCAAACTTCCCAAAGACCTGGAGAAGCTCTACCAACCACAACCCCCAGCTGTCTTTCTCCGAGACCTGCCACGCTACCTGGCAAGTGTGGGGACAGAACTTGCCACTTCTGAGTCCATATGGCGCCACAACCCGGGAAGCACTTCCATGGCACTGCGAACCAACCTACCTGTAGAGGTGTTTCCAGATCTTGCACTGAGATCATTCTGGTGAGTGACCATGTGATCTGTTCCACACATCATCTACATTTATGCTATCATCCCCTGCAGTTATGTGTAAGTCCTCATTCACATGGGCATACTGCAGCGTAGGCACGTGTGAGGGCCATGTTTGCCCGCATAGGGATGTACTGGGGTGCCATACCCCCCTGTGCAGGCAGTCCTATCTATGTCAATTGGCAGCTGCACAGACACAGATGCTGCTCCAAATTTGACAGATGTGCAGGTGAAAGTGATCGTTTGGGGCCATGCACCTGCATGGCTGTCTAGATGGGAGCAACGCCAATGAAAAAAAAGGGCACCCAAGAGGCGCTGGGACTTTGATATGAGTTTATACAAGGTGATAAGAGGGAAAAAAACATATGAAGAGCCCACTGGCTCAGGTTAGGCTGCTCACAACAGACAAGGCTACCCTCCAGTGGGTACTCCAGCAGGCTACCAGAAAAATAAGTGCATATATGAAAGGAGCGACAGACCAAAAGATAAAAGAGCCCAAAATTATTTATTGCTATTCTGCTAAAACACAGCAATACGTTTCGGGGGTCAAATGAACTCCCTCTTCATCAGGGCTTCAGTTAAAAATGAGCAGTTTGAGTGGACCTAAAGTAAGGCTTTCCTGTTTGAATCTGTGCAGGGAAGCTAATTGCTGGATTAGGATTCCAGTGGCCAGCAGTATCTGTATCAGCAGTCAAAATAAGAAATTAGGAGCAACAGCTGTCTTTGTGCAGGCGCTGCATCCCAATTGACATGAATGGGACTTCCTGCATGGGACACCAGTGCATCCCCGTGTGGGCAAGCAGGCCTTGCACGGGTGTACACTGCAGTTTGCCTGTGTAAATGAAGCCTATTCATTACTATATCATTAAATGCTGTGTGGCTGATGTTAATCTCAGAACTGGATTGAAAACAAAACAGCAACATTTTTACAATTCTGTATATGCATTTTAACTACTGTATGTATTTAGCTGTTTGCCTAGAGTTCAGATTTTAACTGGACTGGTTCTGCAATGTTCTGCAATGTTGATAGTATAAGATTAAGAGCACAGATTTGGAGGTGCACAGAGTGTAATTGGAAACATGGGGAGCCATTGCAGACGCGGGGCAAAGGAGGCGCAGAGACACTGAGACACAAGGGCAGGGGCACTTGGCACAGAGGCTACTGGAGGCAGGGAAGGGGGGATGTTACAGATGCAGAAACCGCATGGATCTGGTGGCATGGCCAGTTCTGAATTGGATTTACATTGTTGGGCACACAGCATAGTCTGTCTTCTCACCAAAGATGTGCTTGATTTGAGCAGTTTTTTTTTTTGCATTTTGTCACACATTTTTGAGTGTTTTTCAGCTCAAATGCAATAATAAAAATAAATAAATAATAATAAAAAATAAAAATAAATTAAATAAATGAAAAATAAAATACATAAAAACCCTAAACCAACCTTAATCCTAATCCTAACCCCTAATCCTAAACCCTAACCCCTAATCCTAACCCCTAATCCTATTATTAACCCCTAAACCCTAGCTCCTAACCCTAATATTAACCCCTAATCCTAACCCCTAACTCCTTATCCTAACCCATAACCCTAATAATAACCCATAATCCTAAACCCTAACTCCTAATCCTAAACCCTAACTCCTAATATTAACCCCTAACTCTAATCCTAAACCCTAATCCTAATATTAACCCCTAAAGCCTAAATCCTAACCCTAATATATACACCTAATCCTAACCCCTAATCCTAATATTAACCCCTAATCCTTACCCCTAACTCCTTATCCTAACCCTAATAATAACCCATAATCCTAAATCCTAACTCCTAATCCTAAACGTTAACTCCTAATCCTAACCCCTAACTCCTAATCCTAAATCCTAACTCCTTATCCTAACCCTGATATCAACCCCTAACCCTAATCCTAAACCCTAACCCCGTATCCTAGCCCTAATATTAACCCCTAACCCTTATCATAAACCCTAACTCCTTATCCTAACCCCTAACTCTAATCCTAAACCCTAACTCCTAAGCCTAACCCTGATATTAACCCCTAACCCTAATCCTAAACTCTAACCCCATATCCTAAATCCTAACTCCTAATCCTAACCCTAATATTAATCCCTAACCCTAATCATAAACCCTAACTCCTTATCCTAACCCCTAACTCTAATCCTAAACCCTAACTCCTAATCCTAAACCCTAACCCCTAATCCTAATATTAACCCCTAAAGCCTAAATCTTAACCCTAATATTAACACCTAATCCTAACCCCTAATCCTAATAATAACCCCTAACCCTAATCCTAAACCCTAACTCCTTATCCTAACCCCTAACTCTAATAATAACCCATAATCCTAAACCCTAACTCCTAAGCCTAACCCTGATATTAACCCCTAACCCTAATCCTAAACTCTAACCCCTAATCCTAAATCCTAACCCTAATATTAACCCCTAACCCTAATCATAAACCCTAACTCCTTATCCTAACCCCTAACTCTAATCCTAAACCCTAACTCCTAATCCTAAACCCTAACCCCTAATCCTAATATTAACCCCTAAAGCCTAAGTCTTAACCCTAATATTAACACCTAATCCTAACCCCTAATCCTAATAATAACCCCTAACCCTAATCCTAAACCCTAACTCCTTATCCTAACCCCTAACTCTAATAATAACCCATAATCCTAAACCCTAACTCCTAAGCCTAACCCTGATATTAACCCCTAACCCTAATCCTAAACTCTAACCCCTAATCCTAAATCCTAACCCTAATATTAACCCCTAACCCTAATCATAAACCCTAACTCCTTATCCTAACCCCTAACTCTAAACCTAAACCCTAACTCCTAATCCTAAACCCTAATCATAATATTAACCCCTGAAGCCTAAATCCTAACCCTAATATTAACACCTAATCCTAACCCCTAATCCTAATAATAACTCCTAGCCCTAATCCTAAACCCTAACTCCTTATCCTAACCCCTAACCCTAATAATAACCCATAATCCTAAACCCTAACTCCTAAACCTAACCCTAATATTAACCCCTAACCCTTATCCTAAACTCTAACCCCTAATCCTAAACCATAACTCCTAATCCTAACCCTGATATTAACCCCTAACTCTAATCCTAGCTCCTAACTCTAATATTAACCCCTAAACCCAATCCTAAACCCTAACTCCTAATCCTAACCCATAACCCTAATATTAACCCCTAATCCTAAACCCTAACTCCTAATCCTAACCCCTAACCCTAATATTAACCCTAACCCTAATCCTAGCACCTAAGCCTAATATTGACCCTTAACCCTAATATTAACCACTAATCCTAACCCCTAAACCTAATATTAACCCCTAATCCCAGCGCTAAACCATAATATTGACCCCTAACCCTAGCCCCTAACACTAATATTGACCCCTAATCCTAGCACCTAACCATATTGACCCCTAACCCTAATCCTAACCCCTAACCCTAATATTAACCCCCTAACCGTAATCCTAAACCATAACTCATACAGTGCCTTGAAAAAGTATTCATACCCCTTGAAATTTTCCACATTTTGTCATATTACAACCAAACATGTAAATTTATTTTATTGGGATTTTATGTCATAGACCCACACAAAGTGGCACATAATTGTGAAGTAGAAGGAAAATGATAAATGGTTTTCAAAATGCTTTACAAATAAATATCTGAAAAGTGTGGTGGGCATTTGTATTCAGCCCCCTTTACTCTGATGCCCCTAACTAAAATCTAGTAGAACCAATTGCCTTCAGAAGTCACCTAATTAGTAAATAGAGTCCATCTGTGTGTAATTTAATCTCTGTATAAATACAGCTGTTCTGTGAATCCCTCTGAGGTTTGTTAGAAAATTTTAATAAACAAACAGCCTCATAAAGGCCAAGGAACACACCAGACAGGTCAGGGATAAAGTTGTGGTGAAGTTTAAAGCAGGGTTAGGTTATAAAAAAATATCCCAAGCGTTGAACATCTCATGGAGCTCTGTTCAATCCATCATCCGAAAATGAAAAGAGTATGGCACAACCGCAAACCTACCAAGACATGGCCGTCCACCTAAACTGACAGGCCGGGCAAGGAGAACATTCATCAGAGAAGCAGCCAAGAGGTCCATGGTAACTCTGGAGGAGCTGCAGAGATCCACAGCTCAGGTGGGAGAATCTGTCCACAGGACAACTATTAGTTGTGCTTCTCCACAAATCTGCTCTTTACTGTATGGAAGAGTGGCAAGAAGAAATCCATTGTTGAAAAAACCCCAAAAGAAGATCCGTTTGCAGTTTGTGAGAAGCCATGTGGGGGACACAGCAATTGTGGAAGAAGGAGCTCTGGTCAAATGAGACCAAAATTTTACTTTTTGGCCTAAAAGCAAAACGCTACGTGTAGCGGAAAACTAACACTGCACATCACCCTGAACACACCATCCCCACTGTTAAACATGGTGGTGGCAGCATCATGATGTGGGGGTGCTGCTTTTCTTCAGCAGAGACAGGAAACTGGTCAGAGTTGATGGAAAGATGGATGGAGCCAAATACAGGACAATCTTGGAAGAAAACCTGTTAGAGTCTGCAAAAGACTTGAGACTGGGGGGAGGTTCCCCTTCCAGCAGGACAACGACCCTAAACATACAGCCAGAGCTACAATGGAATTGTTTAAATCAAAGCATATTCATGTGTTAGAATGGCCCAGTCAAAGTCCAGACCTAAATCACATTGAGAATTTGTGGCAAGACTTGAAAATTGCTGTTCACAGACGCTCTCCATCCAATCTGACAGAGCTTGAGATATTTTGCAAAGAAGAATGGGCAGAAATGTCCCTCTCTAGATGTAGAAAGCTGGTAAAGACATCTCCAAAAAGACTTGCAGCTGTAATTGCAGTGTAAGGCGGTTCTACAAAGTATTGACTCAGGGGGGGCGCCATACAAATGTACCCCAAACTTTTCACATATATATATTTTTTTTTAAATGTTGAAAATCATTTATCATTTTCCTTCCACTTCACAATTATGTGCCACTTTGTGTTGGTCTATCACATAAAATCCCAATAAAATACATTCACATTTTTGGTTGTAACATGACAAACTGTGGAACATTTCAAGGGGTATGAATACTTTTTCAAGGCACTGTATTCTGCTGTCTCTCTCATGAATCAGTTGGAGTCTACACCAACTCTGTCTGTATATTCTGCTGCCTCTCGCTGTTGTCAGTTGTCCAGTTGATTTTTTACATTGACTGTCTCTCTACATTGTCTTTCTCTATGTTTTGTTGTCTGTCTCTCATGCACCATTGATAGTTTACCTTTTTTATGCACCGTCCATTTTCCTCTTCTCAGGCTGGTCCCCACCCGTCCATCTCCTCCTCCTTCTTCTCGCCAGCGGTTGCACCGAGAGAAGAGCGCGGAAGGCATGTCTGCTGACATCAGTGGGTACACAGCTGCGGAGCTGCTGGTCCAGTACAGACATCTGGGCAAAGTTGTCTTCCTCTATCTTAACAAGATGAACGGGATCAGGGATTGGTAGGTGTCAGGAATGGATACACTGAGTATTTCCATCACAAAAAGGCCCTGTCTAGCAGAGGAATTTCATGTCTTTGCAGCCACTATGACCTACATATCGTTCCTCCGTCTCAACTTCACCCAGAACACTTTGTCTTCTCACCGTTTGGCATTCTCCATGTGGACCCACTGGATGGTTCTGAGACGTTGGAGCTTGGCGTGTGGCACCGGGAGGCGGTGGTGTGCCGAGCTGTGAGGACCATCCCGTTCTTTAAAGATTTCCTGAAGAGAAGAGCGATAAAGAGGTGAGACTTCGTCACCTGCCATACCTTTGTGTGACTGTGGCATATCAGAGCTTAGACACATTCTGCGTAATAAGGGGTTGGGTAGTGGAATGAGGCATTAGTTGTCTGCTGAGTAAAGAAACATTTGGTGAAGTTTGCAGAGTGCTGTTACAAATATATTGCAGTTACAGCAAAGTGCACCTGGAGGCCAAGATTAAGCCCCGGGGGCAGAGCGAAACATGTTGGGGGCATGGCCTAGATGGAGTCAGCTGACGCTGCAATTATCTGCTGTATACTTGACTTGGTGTGTGGCTATTGGAATACCTTCAATGCTTTTACAGCTGCAGACAAATGTCAAGAATTATCCAGCACAAAGATACAACTCAGCAATGTGAAAACCAGTCACTAATGGGCATTTCATTATAATATCACAGCCTTTCAGTGGATGCTGGGGATTTTCTGTCAGGTTCTTCCATATTAATAAACTGGATTATGAAAATAAGTCTATTCGTGACCCCTTACCATCATGGCAAGTTCTGGTGCCTTAATAAAGAGAACCAGTCTCATGGAGACCTAAAGGGAAGGGGGTGATGTCATGAGCTCCTTTTTTTTTATTGAAGAAAAAAATAAAAAATACAATACTTTCTCTGAATGGTGGTGGTGCTAAGCAAGCGACCCTGTTGTGGTTACTATGCAGAATTGCAGCTGGTCAGTATTGGACCCAGGAGACTGCTGCTTTCACTGTAGTAGTGGCACAGTGACTGGTCAAGTTTGAGGTATGCATACTTACGTTGGTTCAAGCTGGACCAATGTAACTATGCTATAAAAATCCTATATAAACTTAAAGACAGTGCCATCTTAAGAGCATTATAGGCCCCCGGGCAATACAGTGCACTGGGGCCCTGTCTACACAATCACGCATTAGAATAAAAATGCAAATTATCAATACGGCTATATTTATTGGTACTTCCAACAAATGGCTGGTGTTGTCACTTCAATCATCCCGGCACCATGGTTGATATGATGTCAGGATGATTGAAGCGCATTATTTATATTATTACATTGTAATATAAAATTAAATGGTTCAACTCACCTTAATGCAGAATCAGTGGGAGTCCTGAGTGTGTCACTTGCCACTGTCGCCTGCCACACATTGCGGATTGTCACTTGCCTGCCACCAGATGCAGATTGTCACCTGCCACATGTTGCGGATTGTCACTTGCCACATCACCTGCCACACGTTGCAGATTGTCACTTGCCACTTCACCTGATGCGGATTGTCACTTGTCACGTCACCTGCCACACATTTTGGATTGTCACTTGCCTGCCACCAGATGCAGATTGTCACCTGCCACATGTTGCGGATTGTCACTTGCCACATGTTGCGGGTTGTCACTTGCCACGTCACCTGCCACACGTTGCGGATTGTCACTTGCCACGTCACCTGATGTGGATTGTCACTTGCCACGTCACCTGCCACACATTTCGGATTGTCACTTGCCTGCCACCAGATGCAGATTGTCACCTGCCACATGTTGCGGATTGTCACTTGCCACATGTTGCGGGTTGTCACTTGCCACGTCACCTGCCACACGTTGCGGATTGTCACTTGCCACGTCACCTGATGCGGATTGTCACTTGCCACGTCACCTGCCACACATTTCGGATTGTCACTTGCCTGCCACCAGATGCAGATTGTCACCTGCCACATGTTGCGGATTGTCACTTGCCACATGTTGCGGGTTGTCACTTGCCACGTCACCTGCCACCAGATGCGGATTGTCACTTGCCACGTCACCTGCCACACCTTGCGTAGTGTCACGTGCCTGATAAGGTGGTGTTTAGCTTGTCTCTTGCTTCTTTGTCCCAGAGTCAGGCAGCAGAGAGATAATGTAATCTCTCTGCTGCCCGCGCTGCACAGTGAGGGCGGAAGTTACTGCAGCGATGCAGGGGCGGTGAGAGATGATGTCATCTCTCTGCTCCCCTCCCCGCCGGCTCGCTGATTGGCCAGCCGTCCACTCACACCTAGCCTGCTCTCACCCGCCCACACACTGAGCCACATGCCCGCCCACCCACAAATCGAGCCGCCCGCTCTCTCACCCACCCGCAGAGCCGCCCGCTCTCTCTCCCGCCCGCGGAGCTGCCCGCTCTTTCAACCCGCCCAGCCCACAACAAATTTCTCAGGGGTCGCTGGGCAGGTAAGTGGGGCCCCTGGGCAACTGCCCAGCGTGCCCATGCAAAAAGTCGGCCCTGCTTCAAGAGTGTTATTATGACAATATATTACTCTCTTCCTACAGAGCATTAAAAAGGCAGTGTATTACCCTCATCCTACAGAGTATTATTATAGCAGTTAGTACCCTCATCCTACAGAAGGGTACAGTTTGTTACATACCTAATTCCTGCCTTACATCATCATCTGATCGCTCAGTGTCCTGCTGGCCTCTGACACCATATTTTTAGCCAGAGTTCGGCAAATATCAGGAAACTGACCAATGAGACATTTGTGTCCGGGCTCCACATCTCTGTAGATGCTGATGTTGACCATGAATTAGAGGATTTTTTTGATTGTAGAGTATCCAGAGGGCAACTATAGTACCTGGTACAATGAGACAGTACATTCAAGGGAAATGTTCTTGGGTTCCTCTCATTCTCCTCACTTATTGAAACGCTTCCACTGTCAATTTCTCATTACTGACCTCTGCCTGTTTCTGGAGGATCCTTGTTATCTGCCTGCCCTGACCTTTTGCCTGTTTCTTGACGAGCCTATTTTTCCACCTGCTTTGATCTTTTTTTCCTATTTGACCAGTACCCTGCCTGCCACTTTAGTAGCATTCTTCATTTCTTTCCTTCTTACAGATGGAGAATGAATGTCCGCCAGATCCACTTTCTCAGAAAACAGGAATTCATAAGCAGAAACCTTGTCCAGGCTGTCCCCCATTATGCAGCATGCCTGCAGCATGTCCTCAGGTGAGTGTCCAAAGCAGCCCCATTATATGGCTTCCCTGCAGCAGGTCTGCAGTTGAATGCCCAATTCACCCTTACTATATAACTTTCTTGCAGAATATCCACAAGTCAATGTCCAAACTGCCCCCATCATACAGCATCTCCAAAGCATGTCCACTTTTTTAAAGTAAATTTTTTACTACTAAATCCAAGTTCACCATTACAAGGAACAATTAGTCACATCATACAGAACGGTAGTACCATAGAAATATAAAAATCTTCACAGAACTCCAAAATGAATACAACCTCCCTCAGTCTGAAGCCTTTACATACGCAAGGATTTTGCACTTTCTTCGGAAGTCTAAAATCCCCACTGCAGTTAAAATACCAGAACCAATCCATAACTTCTACACATACGCAACATACCCGAAACATGGTATATCAGCAATGTACTCTGCACTTAGCAACAACCGGCCCTACTCCCAAATCTCATCCCTCTCAAAATGGACAGAAGAACTAAATATTACTGTACCATAGAAAAATGCATGGAACGGCAACAAAGAGGCAGAATTCACAAGTGTTGGCAGCAGGGCACCGATACCCTAAAAGTCAGGACTGAGTGTGGCCAGGAGCAGTGCAAGACAGCCAGTGGGAGAGCACTTCTTAGAGACTGAGCTTAGTGCAGCGAGGTGCAGTGCAAGACAGCCAGGAGCCATATTACTACTACTACTACTACTACTACTACTACTACTACTATAAATTGAGAGAAAGTTCATTGCAGCCTAAAGTTGTGCAATACACCTTGCATTCTGTACAGACAGTCAGAAGTTTAGCCATTCCCAAGTTGTTCAAGTTGTACAGTGCGAAGTATACCATGCTTCCATCCCTATCCAAGTTCATTACTCCCCAATAAAACCACCAAAAATGAAGCTCCTAGATTGATTATTGAGCCTGTAGAAGAACACTAAAAATGCCTGGCTTTGGGTGCTGTAAAGGTGGAAACAGGCTCCTTCCAGTGTAGCGCTACATATCTACAGTATACTCTTGGATTGCAAAATAAGATGTTGGACAGGCAGGGGACCCAATACTTTCTGGTGTATTTCTTAGTTGGATATTTTAGTCCTCCAGACTTTGCTCTTTCTATACTCCCCATGTGAGAAGTTCACTTTTGTTGGTGTGGCTCTGTCTCCGTGAAGAACCTGTAGCGTTTTCTTCTGTCCTCAGGCTTCTCCAGGAGTTGGCAGATATCCCCTGGCTTCCTGTCAGCCCATCTTGCACTCAGTCTATTCAGCAAATGGAATCCACCTTGTCAGAAATGAGATGTGAGGCTGGGAACCATCTGCATCGCCTGCTGGTCCTGGTGGTCAAAATCCTAGAGCTGGTAAGGCATTTCATGTGTAGGGTAACCGATAACTTCTCTTTTTATGTGTTTATATAACAGAAACATAGTAATATAGCAAAATAAATTCACTTATGTGTGGGGCTCTGTATAGTTCCTGACTGCTCAGTTCAAAGAAACCATGGGGTAACCTGCCAAATCAATTTAAAAGGCCAACCATGAAGTTCCGTTATACCAGCAGCTCCAGAACCAAAACACTGAAGATGAACACAATACTCGGACTTTGAAGAGGAAACCTGGTCTGTCCTTCAACCCATATGGTCTTCTTTTCCAACCTAGTCCTCAAGCAGTTGGACATTTCCACGAATCATAGCACAACACAGCCTCTGCTTTACACAAGAGTGACATGACTACTTAACAATGACATACAAGGGGGAAAACAGACTTGGTAGGGTGTAAGATGTGGAGACTAAATAGGACTACGTTATCTAAGACCAACAATTTCAAACATCGCTTGAAGATGTAAGGCATGGAACACAGGAGAATTAGACATGACACAACAAAGAGACCATGAGATGGGGCACACCTTGAATAAATAAGACAAAGACCTATAAATGACAGGACTAACATAGGTTGATAGCACTGGCCAGCCTGTATTGGGTGACTTTACTATATGTATTATTAATATCTTTAACTCTTATTTCCTGTGAAGGTGAGAGAGGACACATACACCTTGCTGAAGACCACACAGAGGGATGCCCAACTAGCCCAGTCCAAGCACAACCCAGTAAAGAGCTCTAGGGGGGGACATCAACAAGTGGAGTCCTGGCTGCACCGACTGGGCAACTTTGCTTCTCTTGTTGGACATATGATTTGCCAGAACCTGTCCACAGTCATCCAGCAAAATATCCTGGCCTTTGTAAATGATGTCATCCAGGTGAGACATGTCATCCCTCACAGCCAGTGCTATGGGCTCTTGGAAGCAGTGGCAAGATATATAGTTACATAGTAAGTCAGGTTGAAAAAAGACACCATCTACTTCAACCATAAAAAAAAAAAAAAAAATATCATACAATCCCATATACCCAATTCTATACCCACAGTTGATCCAGAGCAAGGTGAAATACCCCAGCACAGCATGGTCCAATTTGCTACAGCAGGGGAAGAATTCCTTCCTGATCCCCCGAGAGGCAATCGGATTTTCCCCGGATCAACTTTACCTATAAATGTCAGTACCCAGTTATATTATGTACATTTAGGAAAGTATCCAGGCCTTTTTTAAAGCAATATACTGAGCTGGCCAGAACCACCTCTGCAGGGAGTCTATTCCACATTTTTACAGCTCTTACTGTGAAGAAACCTTTCCGTATTATAATATGGGTAGATGTGCAGAAGTCAAAAAGAGGCCTTATCAAATCTTACTCCCATGGGCGTAGCATAAGGGGTTGCAGGGGTCACAATCGCAACCCCACCCCTAGCTCCAGGGGGCCCCTGCAGCCTTCCTGTCATATTATCATATCCTCCACAAAGTCCAGCTTCGATCTGCCCTAGGGCCCCACAGCCACGCTCCAGTACTGGGCTTCCACTTTGCCTTCCACGGTCCACACCCCTCCGTTCTCATTGGCTGGGGACAAGCTGTGAGACATTTCCTGAATAGAGCGGAGCACAGGGTGAGAACAGCCCAGGGGCCAGGTCAACTTTTGCATCGGGGCCCACAAGCTTCAAGCTACGCCTCTGCTTACTCCTATTGTAGCTCAGGCGTTTTAGTTTAAAACATACTACTGTCTGCACTGAGTATGTTCTCCTTGTATCTGTGTAGGCTTCCTCCAAATGGTGTTATGTATTTTGTCCCTTCAGTCTTGCAAAGTTGTACAGTCTCTTCTCCTGCACTGAAATGGCTTACTCTAATTTCACTGCACACTGTGAGCTTCTCACAATGTGCACTAGAAGCTGCAGCAAATTATATACAGCCCGCCTCATTTTTTGACTAGACTGAGTGCTCTCAAGAGGAGTACTGAGGCAGGGTGCTGTGATGTTTTCAGGAAGCTACTGTATGTATAAAACCCTGCCAGCCCCTCCCATCAACCATGATCTGCCTGCATTGCATAAAGAAGTACAGAGAACCAGTGATGCCATCTCCGAATCTAAAATAAGGTATAAAACAGAAACTACATTTATTTTTTATTTATTTTCACCTTTTAGGAAAAAATTATAAATGTGCATATATTTGCAGGTGAAAAAAATGTGCATTTGTTATTTTTCCCTACAGGAGCCTGCAATCAGTTTATTGCGGATGCAATGTCAGGTTCCTACATACTCCCCCTCCAACTTTCTGACAGTACCTCCATATGGGCTTTCAGTTCAGAAACTGGGAAAAAGAGTGAATGGACTATGAGCTGATCAAAGCGTTTGTAGTCTATTGTGAACTATGAGTCAGTCTGCCACCGTGTCAGATGGAACTTGTAGTTTACCCACTTGCCGACTGCCTAACGTACATTTACGTCGGCAGAACGGCACGTTGCTTTGAAACTGCCGCCTAGAGGGCGCGCACCCGCCATGAGCTCCGTGACCGTGCCCGCAGGACCCGCGGACTCGATGTCCGCCGGTGTCCCGCGATCGTGTCACGGAGCGGCAGAACGGGGAGATGTAAACAAGGCATTTCCCTGTTCTACCTAGTGACAGGTCAGTGATCT
Organism: Rana muscosa; assembly: GCA_029206835.1. Taxonomy (NCBI): domain Eukaryota; kingdom Metazoa; phylum Chordata; class Amphibia; order Anura; family Ranidae; genus Rana; species Rana muscosa. Next base: position 1,087,000,312 of record CM055117.1, on the reverse strand, counting down.
ACTGCTCCCTGTCATCGGGAGCAGTGATCAGTGTCGTGTCACTCGTAGCCCAGCCCCCACACAGTTAGAATCACTCCCTAGGAGTGATTCGCCGCCATTACTAGTAAAAATAAAAAATAATAGTAAAAATGCCATAAAACTATCCCCTATTTTGTAGACGCTATAACTTTTGTGCAAACCAATCAATATACGCTTATTGCGATTTTTCTTTTACCAAAAATATGTAGAAGAATACATATCGGCCTAAACTGAGGAATTTTTTTTTTATATATATATTTTTGGGGGATAAGCAAAAAGTAAAAAATATTGCTTTTTTTTTCAAAATTGTCGCTTTTTGTTTATAGAGCAAAAAATAAAAACCACAGAGGTGATGAAATACCACCAAAAGAAAGCTCTATTTGTGGGAAAAAAAGGGACGTCAATTTTGTTTGGGTGCCACGTCCTTGCTCTATCCAAAACTTAAAAAAACTTTTGGCTGGAGTTTAATAAGATCAGAATTTTTGGAATAATTTTGCGATTTTTAGTGGATACTTTGTCTAGGTTTGAGCACACAGTGCTGTTTGTTGAGGCTGTGCTGTTCCTCCCTGAAAAATATACGTTTCTAGAAGAGTGCAATAGGGACAGGAGAAGACAAGGAGAGAGGCGCCTCTGGGTGTAGATTTTATGACCCTCGGACTCTTAAAGCGGAAGTAAACCCATCGATTTAACAGTTTAAAAAATCAGTTACATTTCCGGCATGCCAGGAATGCCAACTGTCACATTGGTTGTGCTCTCAACCAAACTGTCAAACCTTCCAATGGCTGGTGTCATAACTGATCACATGTGCAGCATCATGGCAGTTGAAGATTAAACAGAGGCCAAGATGGCAGCTTCCTTGCCTGAAAATGATAGGAGGGTTAAGCCTCGTACACACGACCGGTTTCTCAAGAAAATTGCTGGCAGAGCTTTCTTGCCGAGAAAACCGGCCGTGTGTACGAGGCTTTCAGGTTTCTCGTCAAGAAAACTGGCCAGAATCTCGACGAGAAAAATAGAGAACCTGCTCTCTATTTTCTCGTTGGGATTCTCGTCGGCCTGTTTCCCGACGAGAAACCCGAGAGTGTGTACGCTTACCTGTCGCCGTGGAAACCCGCGCATGCTCGAAATGACTTTGACGCATTCGCGGTAGCTTCCTAGGCATAGGTAGGGTGTAGCAAGATGGCATCGAATGTGACGAGCGCACACTCGTCGTAGTCGATAAACGTCACCGCGTTCGTTCCATTCAAAAGAACGGCTGTTCTTTTGAATCGAGCGTGTGTACACTCGGCCGGGACAAAATTCTTGTCAAGAATCTCGTCAGGGAAAAACAACGGGTTTTTTCCTGACGAGATTCTCGGTCGTCTGTATGAGGCTTTATTGTCTTTTTAGACAGTTTTTTATATAATTCATATTATATGTCAAATTACCATTTAACTTGTTGGATATTTTGATCCAGTTCCTTGCACCTTTACTTGTCTCAATAGGGACAGAAGGAAGATGGAGACCATTATATTCATTCACTGATAAAACTTCTTTCTGCTCACAGACTCCGCTGGTACATGAATTGTCTTTCTTGCAAGTCACCCTGGAGTTTGGGGAGGCAGCGGAGCTGACCCTCTGCCCTTCTGAAGATCAAATACAAAAAAGCTTCACTCAGGCGCTGGACTCTGTACTGAATTCTGTCCTGCAGGTACTGAGCCATCTACCCCCACCTTTATTTCTTCAATGTTCTTCTATTTTATAGCTGCAGTGTTAATATTTATTTAAGATAATATAAGATAATAACTTAAAGCAGACCTTTAGTCTCGGAAAGGAAGTTTTGGTTCCTGCAACCACCCATCCTCCATGATATGACATTGCCATTTACAAGAAATTGTTGATGTGTCACAGTTTAGCCTGCAGTTTCCTGCCTGTGAAATCCTTAATACCTTGATGCAGTGGTTCTGCTAGACCTGTGATTCTATTCACATTAGACATGTGCAATTTATTTAGTTCCAAATTTGTTTTCTTTAACAAACTATGACAAAATCGAATATTCAAAAAATCTGAAGTTCGAAAATTTGAAAATTCGAAATTTGGGAAATTATGAAATTTGAAAATTCGGAAATTCAAAATTCAACAATTCAGAATTTCGGAAATTCAACAATTCAGAAATTCGGAAATTCGATATTCAACAATTCAGAAATTCAAAATTCGAAAATTCGGAAATCCCAAAATAAGAATGAAAATCCGAAAATTCGAAAGAACGAAAATCCCAAAATAAGAACGAAAATTCAAAAACCCAAAAATTTGAATATCTGAAATAATAACTAACTAATAACAACTTAACTATTGCTAACTATTAAATTATAGGTATTGGAATTTCCTTTCAAATTTGGCTGTTAGTGAACGTAACAAATTTATCCGAAGTTACAAATTATCCGTAATAATGTATGCCGTATCTAAACGAATGGAATGTAACAAATAATAATAATAAATAACAATACTACTAATAATAATAAAAACGTATTATTATCATGTATTACTATTTAGTTTTGTTCCATTTGTTTAGATGTGGCATTCGTTATTTTGGATAATTCGTAACTTTGGATTAATTTGTTATGTTCACTAAAGCCCTGTACACACGATCGCATTTCCTAGGGTTTTTAAACCGATGGATTTTTCCATCGGAAAACCGATGAAGCTGACTTCCATCAGTCTTGCCTACACACCATCAGTCAAAAAACCAACCGTTCCAAACGCGGTGACGTAAAACACTCCGATGAGCCAAGAAAAATGAAGTTTAATGCTTCTGAGCATGCGTCGACTTGATTCTGAGCATGTGTGGGTTTTTTATCCGTTGAAGTTCCCCACAGACGATAGTAATTTGCTATCGGTTTTTTAACCATCGGATAAATTTAAAACATGTTCTATTTTTAAACACCGATGGAAAAAAGACCGATGGGGCCCATACACGATCGGTTTGTCCGATGAAAAAAGTCCATCGGATTGTTTTCATTGGTAAAACCTATCGTGTGTACAGGGCTTTACAGCCAAATTTGAAAGGAAATTCCAATACCTATAATTGAAGTTAGTTATTATTAGTTAGTTAGTTAGTTATTATTTAGAATTTCTGGATTTTTGGGTTTTCATTCTTTCTAATTTTCGGATTTTCCTTTCTTATTTTCGGAAGTAGCAGCACAAATAAAGCAGCTATAAAGAAAACTGACACCTATGCAAACTTCCTGACACAGAAGATGTGATTATTATGAAATACCTAAAACAGGGCGATTCTACGACTTTCACACCTCTCATCCTGTTCTTCGACAATCAACGTCTACACATTCACCTAGTGATTGGATGAAGGCGTCAGTGCTACCCACCGTGTTTCCCTGAAAATAAGCCCGGGTCTTATATTAATTTTGGCAACAAAAGACCCAGTAGGGCTTATTTTTGGGGTAGGTCTTACCATATAACATCCTGCCTGTCAGGTATCCCCAGTTTGAACAAAGATAAAATGCCCAAATCCTCTGTTACAGTAGCACACAATGTGTGTGCCCCTGTAATCTAACGGTACCAAACACCTCAGCTCTGCTCTCCTCCACCTTCCCAGCCACCAGCGGGGGACGCCGCCCCCCCCGCAGCTCTCGGAGCTGGTAAGAGAGCACACCGTCGTGTGATGAAAGAAAGATAGCATTTCAGTGCTTAAGTTTGTATGCATTGCTTGAAGATTGAGTTTAAGTAAATACCTTGTGGACACAGGCATATTGGTATGCACACAGTGTGACATGATTGATTGCAGAGGCTCTGCACTGAGATGACTGTACCTCCTGTGACCCGCCGATGCTCTACAGAGGGAGGGGGGGCCCAGATCCCCCGCCAATAGCCGGGAGAAGGGGAGGAGACCAGCGGGGAGATCAGCTGAGCGCCACTCTGTACCAAAGGCACCTGACGCCGCTAGATCAAAGAGACACATCCACAGCACACTGCCATAACAGAGGATTATAGGAGTACACAAGCACCTCCAACTAGGGCTTATTTTCGGGGAAGGGCTTATATTGCAGCCCTCCTGGGAAATAGCGCTAGGTCTTATTTTCGGAGTGGGTCCTATTTTCGGGCTAGGTCTTATTCTCGGGGTAGGTCTTATTTTCGGGGAACACGGTATGTGGATATAAATGCCGGAGGTATGTTCCTGACACTCATTGGAGCCAAAGAAGTGGCTTAGGGAATCTATGAAATGTCTTCAACATTACAGAACACACCCAGTAGAATGTAACTACAGTACTACTACTAGATATTTCAGCATTATGGAATTCCGTAAAAACTGACCTACATATCAGAACCCTCCTTGGAGCTCCTCCTGTTCCTTATCCCAGTAAATTGTGAATTATGAACTTTATACCTCTTCCCCCACAGGTGACAGATCTGTTTCTCCAGAATAAGGTGAATCAGTCTTCAACAGCCATCTTGTCGGATCCCAAAGAGCCCGGTAAGAGAGCCATTTCACTGTGTGTTTGAGTGACGTTCTTATAACAGGTCACTTCTACCAAAAACAGATTAATCCTGTGTGCTGATATCCAGTAATTGGGTTTCTCCTAACGGTACTAATAGTAATAATACGAATATTAATGGGTTGTTTTTCAGATTGCCCCAGGCTCCTAGCCTTAAGTGAGGAGCAAATACGGACAGTTATTCATTCTCCGGCCCCCCCACCTGGTACATGCAGGGAACTGCCCAAAGATGGAGAGCTAAGGGTTAAGGGACACCTTCATAGATCTCATTATCTGCCCCTGAATCTCACATCACTTTCATACCTCATCAGCAGTGACCCCTCCATCTGCCAAGCCAGAGAGATGCTGCAAAGACTGCTGGAGGTGAGTAAGAGACTATAGAGACTGATAGGAGTGAGTGAATGAGAAACTGCTAGGGGTTAGTATGAAAGAGGCTGCTGGGGGTGAGTGAGAGACTGCTAGGAACTGTATAAGAGACTACTGGAGTTGAGCGAGAAACTGCTAGGGGTTAGTGAGGGACTGCAGAGACTGCTGGAGGTGAATGGGAGTCTTCAAAGCCTGCTGGAAGTAAATAGGAAACTGTAGAGACTAGAAGTGAAAGGGAGTCTGCACAGACTATTGGAAGTCAAAGGAAGACTTCAGAGACTGCTGAAAGTTAACAGAAGACTGCATAGACTGCTGGAAGTGACTGGTAGTCTGCAGAGACTGCTGAAGGTGAATGGTAGTCTGTAGATGCCACTAGAAGTGAATGAGACACTGCAGAGACTGATGGAAGTGAATGAGGGACTGCAGAGACTGCTGAAAGTGAATCAGAGATTGTAGAGACTGCTGGAAATGAGTGAGAGACTGCAGAGACTGCTGGAAGGGAACAAGGGACTGCAGAGACTGCTGAAAGTGAATAAGAGATTGCAGAGACTGCTGGAAGTGAGTGAGAGACTGCTGAAAGGGAAGGATGGACTACAGAGACTGCTGGAAGGGAATGAGAGACCGCATAGACTGCTGGAAGTGAATGAAGGACTGTAGAGACTGCTGGAAGTAAACAAGAGATTGTTGCAAGTGAATGCAAGACTACAGAGACTGCTGGAAGGGAATGAGAGTGCACAGGGACTGCTGGAAGTGAACAAGAGACTGCTGGAAGTGAATGAGGGACTACAGAGATGCTGGAAGTGAGTGAGGGACTGCAGAGACTGCTGGAAGTGAATGGGGGACTGCAGAGACTGCTGGAAGTGAATGAGAGACTGCTGGAAGTGAATGAGTTACTGCAGAGACTGCTGGAAGTGAATAAGGGGCTGCTGGAAGTAAGTGAGAGACTGCTGGAAGTGAATGAGGGACTGCAGAGACTGCTGAAAGTGAATGAGGGACTGCAGAGACTGCTGTAAGTGAAAGAGACTGCTGGAAGTGAATGAGGGACTGCAGAGACTGCTGGAAGTGAATGAGAGACTACAGAGACTGCTGGGAGTGAATGAGAGACTGCAGAGACTGCTGGAAGTAAGTGAGAGACTGCAGAGACTGCTGGAAGTAAGTGAGAGACTGCAGAGACTACTGGAAGTGAATGAGGGACTGCAGAGACTGCTGGAAGTGAATGAGGGACTGCAGAGACTGCTGGAAGTAAGTGAGAGACTGCAGAGACCGCTGGAAGTGAATGAGGGACTGCAGAGACTGCTGGAAGTAAGTGAGAGACTGCAGAGACTGCTGGAAGTGAGTGAGAGACTGCAGAGACTACTGGAAGTGAATGTGGGACTGTAGAGACTGCTGGAAGTGATTGAGGTACTGCAGAAAATGCTGGAAGTAAATGAGGGACTGCAGAGACTGCTGAAAGTGAATGAGAGACTGCTGGAAGTGAATGAGAGACTGCAGAGACTACTGGAAGTGAATAGAAGACTGCATAGACTGCTGGAATCATATGAGAGCCTACCATAGGTGAGTCAGAAACTACAAAGATTGTTGAGTGTGAGCGAGAGACTGCTAGGACTTTTTGAAAGACTGCTGGAAGAAACTGGGAGTCTGCAGAGACTGCTGGAAGTAAATGAGAGGCTGCTGTGGGTGAGTGAAAGACTGCAAAGAGTGCTTGAGTCTAGTGAGAGACTCCTCAAGGTTGGTGGGAAACAGTAGAGTAGCGCTGGAGGTGAATGAGATGTTTCTGATGTTCCCGGAAGTGAATAGAGGATTGCAGTGGGGGTGAATGAAAGATTACAGTGACTTCTAGAGTGGGGAACTGCAGCAGAGACTCATAGAAGTGGATGAGAGACTGCTATGGATAGAGAGCATAGGCAGTAACAGTTTTACTATTATTTATTGGTGTCAGGAAAGCCTGGCCGAGGTGAGGATGTTTTGTCAGGAACACAAGTGGGTGTCGGAGATCCGCCAGTATGTCCAGTCTTGGTCTCCCGAAGTTCTGGAGCAGCTCCGGGGTGGAACAGCCAGAGAGTACGAAGATCTTATCCTGAGACTGCAGCACTGGGAGGAGAGAGTGTACGGAGTGCGAGACTCCATCACCACACCTGTCCTGTCTGTCAGCTGCTCCACCATCCAGGTACAGACAGGTGAGAAAACCATGGCAGATATGAATCTGTATCCTTGTGTTGGTGCTGCTGGCTGCCGCAAAAAGCATACATGACAGGCAGCATACTGACTTATGATGTTTGTACAAGGTGTTTCTTAGTGGCAGGTATACAATATGTCCATGGCTGGGCAGTGTTTACCCTCCCATTGAACATCCAACAGCTATCTTCATCTCTTATTCAGTATATGAGGTAAATAGAAAATGTAGCGCTAAAAAGTTGACTAAGCAATATTCAAATAATCAAATGTTGCTATACACACGAAGGTAGGTCACAAAGTGTGAAAACATAACATATATAAATATAACTCATATATGGAAGATTATGGGAAATGTCCAAATGAATGAACCAATCCATGTAGTGAACACATAAAGTCCAGTATAAAATAGTTGTTGCTCAGAAGTGAAGCACAGTGATATTGTGAACATGTGGAAACATCGAGGTGAGGTATCTTCAATCAAAATAATGGGTTATGCACTCTTACCAGAGATGGTGGACTCGAATGTCGATGACAAAGAGTCAATCGAGCAGAGAAAGCCAAGATGGGCAGTCTTCCACAACGATCATGGGAACCCAGGTGTTTCCAGGAGCAGCTTACAGGGGTCTTGTAGGTGACCGTAAGGTTGAGAAACCAAGTTGAAACAGCTGGATGGAAAGGCCAAAAAAAACTCTCATCGAGGAAGATGTAAAGAGAAAAAGGAAGAGCTCCACATGGTATAAATCAAAAAGGATAGGTTTTATTGAATAAAAACCGATTGGCATCCGTAGTAATAAAAATTTGTGACCACAAAAGTAAAAAGGAGCAATATGGGGAGCAATAAGCCAAGCCCGGCACGATTCGTCTAAGTAGACTTCAACAGATAGGTATGTCTCAGGTTTTTTTGGCCCTTCCATCCTGGCTGTCTCAACTTGGTTTCTCAACCTTACGGTCACCTACAAGAGCCCTGGAAGCTGCTCCTGGAAATGCCTGGTGTAACGACACCCCGTGTATGAAAGGGGTAAAAGTCGTTTAGGATATTCCATTCCCGAACACCAAGGCAGCTACCGACACTCCAGTCAGGCGAACAAGAAACCCCCAAATACTAGACGAAGCTCCGTGTTGAGGTTTAAACAGGAATACGTACTTTATTGGAAGGAATACAGGCTCTTTATATACACTTGAGAATACTGCAGTAACCACATGAACAATGACCCGGATCCACCCACAACATCACACAATGGTTACATAACGAGCCCCCAATACACATTATTCTGAGTGTCAATACATCCCTTAGCAGACAACAGGTGAGTTCATTAACTAATCCCTTAGACGGCATAGATGACTTATAGGCATGACCTTTGAGTTTTCTAGACTGGCTGTCTCCTAAACTACAATACACATTATCACAGGACTCCTTCACACAATAACAGGGTCAATTAGCACAAACAACAATGGGGATCTAATGACTTTTACATTGAACTTCCTGGAATGCCCAAATAAGGAGTTATAATACTTCCTGGACATAGCCCTCACAGTGTACAGGGGATAACATCTTCATATTGTTAATGAATATTACTGTCCCATTTGAAGTAGTCCAAGATATATTTTCTCAGTCACCCTATGCCCCGTTACACCTGGGTTCCCATAATCGTTCCGGAAGACTGCCCATCTTGGCTCTCTCTGCTCGATTGACTCGTTGTCATCGACATTCGAGTCCACCATCTCTGGTAAGAGTGCATAACCCATTATTTTGATTGAAAATACAACACCTCGATATTTTCACGTGTTCACAATATCACTGTGCTTCACTTCTGAGCAACAACTATTTTATACTGGACTTTATGTATTCACTACATGGATTGGTTCATTCATTTGGACAATTCCCATAATCTTCCATATATGAGTTATATTTATATATGTTATATTTTCACACTTTGTGACCTACCATCATGTTTATAGCAACATTTGATTATTTGAATATTGCTTACTCAATCTTTTAGGCTGCATTCACACCTGAGCGTTTTGTAGCCTGAAGCCTGAAGCTACAAAACGCTAGAGGGGAAAAAAATCCATTATTCTCTATGGAGATGGTTCACATCTCCACTCCAAAACGCCTGAAGCCGAACGCCTGAAGCCCAAACAATTTCCGGACCCTTTTTTGTCGCGCGAATCGGGCAGATTTGGGCGTTTTTCTGCTTTTTACATTGGTGACCCTTGGACCTGGAAGGTAATAGTACAGCGCTACATATAGGCCAGTAAAAACTGGACTGTAACTCAAATGTGACCATAAATGGAAACACACAAAAAAGTGAGAAGGGGCAGGCTGAACGCCCTACCCAATATATATAAAATGTCCACAATGATAAACAAAAACAAAAAAATTATGAGTGTCCAAAACAGTGGGTAAATAACAAGGAATGGATGTAAAACTTCTGGCACAATTCTCCACGTGGATGGTGACATTCATGTGTGCTTACCAGAAACGTTAGACCCGAATGTCATACGACAGCGGATCAATCGAGCTTGAGAGTATCTCCAACTGCTGCTCCACAGGAACGTCCCCGGATCTCTGATGGATGTAGAGGTATACCGGCTAGACGATCGGATGTCTTCAATCCTGGGTGGAACTGATGGATGCAGTACTTCTCGGGTCTCCAATACCCCAAAGGCTGGAGATCCCACCAGAAGACTGGCACTCTGGATCCCGGTATTCAACCGGACGATGGAATACGATCAAACTTAAATGGAAAATACCCCGACAAGGGTATTGTAGAAGGACCAACTGGAGAAAACTGAAAAAACTTTTCCTCACCGATTTCATGCAAAGAGAAGAAAAAAATAGGGGGCTCCAATGGTGTAGGTCAAAAAAAAATTGGGGTTTTAATCAGAAAAACACCAACATACAAAGATAAAAAGTGATCACAGTTCATATATTAAAAGACAACATGGGAAGCAAAATGCATAGCCCGACACGTTTCGTTCCTAAAAGGACGTCTACAGGGGCATTGCCTTTTGTCTTTTAATATATGAACTGTGATCACTTTTTATGTTTGTATGTTGGTGTTTTTCTGATTAAAACCCCAATTTTTTTTGACCTACACCATTGGAGCCCCCTATTTTTTTCTTCTCTTTGCATGAAATCGGTGAGGAAAAGTTTTTTCAGTTTTCTCCAGTTGGTCCTTCTACAATACCCTTGTTGGGGTATTTTCCATTTAAGTTTGATCGTATTCCATCGTCGGGTTGTATACCGGGATCCAGAGTGCCAGTCTTCTGGTGGGATCTCCAGCCTTGGGGGTATTGGAGACCCGAGAAGTACTGCATCCATCAGTTCCACCCAGGATTGAAGACATCCGATCGTCTAGCCGGTATACCTCTACATCCATCAGAGATCCGGGGACGTTCCTGTGGAGCAGCCGTTGGAGATACTCTCAAGTTCGATTGATCCGCTGTCGTATGACATTCGGGTCCAACGTTTCTGGTAAGCACACATGAATGTCACCATCCACGTGAAGAATCGAGCCAGAAGTTTTACATCCATTCCTTGTTATTTACCCACTGTTTTGGACACTCATAATTTTTTTGTTTTTGTTTATCATTGTGGACATTTTATATATATTGGGTAGGGCGTTCAGCCTGCCCCTTCTCACTTTTTTGTGTGTTTCCATTTATGGTCACATTTGAGTTACAGTCCAGTTTTTACTGGCCTATATGTAGCACTGTACTATTACCTTCCATTTTGTTTGAATTTGTCACATTCCAGCACAGCTGCTTCACCTCCCTCTATAGAGTTGTTATTATTTATGTGTTTTTTGGGTAGCACATTTATTTCTTTTTATCACCCTTGGACCTGTACAAAATCGCGGCAAAAACGCAGTAAAAAACGCTGCAAAAAACGTTGCAAAATCGCGGTAAAATTGCGCGACTTTCTGCCTGAAAGCGCCATGTTCAGGTGTGAATGAAGCCTAAGCACTACATTTTGTATTTACCTTGTTCACCAATCTTTGTCACATTTGTATGTAGCAGCTTTCCACATTTCACCATTGGTTAGCGCAGTATTATAAATTTTTTACACTATTTAGTATATGACACAAAACAACTATCACTGTCTGTGGCCAGTGAATGCACCTTGATGTAGAAGAGAAAGCGAACACGGCCTGGCTTTGGACACTCCTATGCATGTTCAACATGCACCACCATGGGCTATGTGATGGGGGTGCATTTTGAAACTGAACCTGTCCTTTAAAGCCAAACTCCAGCTAAATAAAGAGATAAAATACATATATGGGAGGTTGTTTTCTTTATCATCATTTGAGGGACACAGGAAGATAGTAATTCTTAAACATGTATGTTATGACGAGGTTCGAACACAATCAAATTAAATATTGTTAAGCCAGCCGTATAACCCTGCATCCAACCATCATGCCTCAGCTTAATGCTGGTGTCCTAGGCGGTTGGACGCCTTTTCCTCAGTGATGCTCCTACTAGAAAAAAAATTTTTGCCCTTTACAAAGCTCTGTTTCATGATTCCTAGAATCATGTACCTCATCGTATACTCAAGTATAAGCCGAGTTTTTTAGCACATTTTTTTGTGCTGAAAATGCCTCCCTCTACCTATACTCGAGTCACCGTTTTGCGCCTGATCTCTCGAACTTCGAGGACCCGGTACCAGCCAGCCGTCGGTCCCCTGGACCCCAAACTTGGCACACATGTAGCCTCACTCTTCCTCTACAAGTGTGCAAAGTTTTTTGTCTAGGGGACCTAAGGCCGGGGAGCACCGATTTTTCAAAGCCGGGCACCCCTTCCATAGACTCCTATGTTAAACGTCAGTCTAGTCATGGGCACAGTGAGGCATGGGCACAGTGAGGCATGCACATGGACACAGTGAGGCAAAGTGAGGCATGCAGATGGACACCCTAGGCTTATACTCAAGTCAATAAGTTTTCCCATTTTTTTGGTGGTAAAATTAGGTGCCTCGGCTTATATTCGGGTCGGCTTATACTCGAGTATATACGGTATTTAATAAATAGTCAGGAGTCTAAACTGTACTATCCCAACCCTGACCTTTGGACATAAGTTGAAAGTTCCCTTCACCTTTTTGGTCAGAATTATAGTATATATAAAATAATATGTAAAGTGGTTGGAGGGAAGCTTCAGAATGGCAAAGATGTTTTTATTACAAATTATGTGAGCAGACAGCAGTTCCTCTTTAATTTGCCCTCCTTCTTCAAAAGGTTGAGCGAGTCCTTTCCCTGGCCTGCCCTTTTGTTCATAGAATTTTTGTTCTTTCACCATTACCAAGTTCCATGTTTAAACTTCTTAAATATCAGCATGTTCCTTCATCTACAAAAAATTGTGGCAAAAAATGTGATCATTTTGGGGTTGTCTGCTTTGCAAAAAGGGTTCATTTTGGGAGTGTTTTTTACTGTCGTGGCATAAGTTTTTTTTTTTGTTTTTTTTTTTCAAAGTTTCTAATCTTTCTTTGTATAGTAAAAAATAAAAAATTCAAAACCGCTTGTCGACCAGCCAGCATCTTTACACAGCAGCAGGTTGACACGGCTGCGCAAATCACCGTAGGTGTAAGGCGGCCGCTTAGAAGGCGTGCACGCCCCCGCGGCGCGATGCTGGAGCCGATGCGCGTGGCCGGCGGCCGTGATGTCCGCCGGCAACCGAGAGCCAAAACGGGGATCTGTCAATGTAAACAGACAGATCCCCTTTCTGACAGGGGAGGAGAGAGAGATCTGCTGTTCCTAGTGATCAGGAACAGCGGTCTCTCTCTAATCCCAGTCAGTCTTCTCCCCCCACACTTAGAAACACCTCCCTATGGAACACTTAACCCCTTGATCGCCCCCTAATGTTAACCCCTTCCATGCCAGTGTCATTTATACAGTAATCGGTGGCTATTTTTAGCTCTGATTGCTGTATAAATGTCACTAGTCCTACAAAAGTGTCCGATCCGTCTGCCACAATGTCGCATTCCCGCTAAAAACCACTGATCACCGCCATACTAGTAAAAAAAAATAATAATAATACAAATGCCATAAATCTATCCCCTATTATGTAGACGCTATAACTTTTGCGCACATCAATCAATATACGCTTTTTTTTTTTTTTTCTACCAAAAAATATGTAGAAGAGTACATATTGGCCTAAACTGATGAAGACATTTTTTATTTCTTTTTTGGATATTTATTGTAGCAAAAAGTAAAAAATATTGTTTTGTTTTTTTTTCAAAATTGTCGCTCTTTTTTTGTTTATAGCGCAAAAAACTAAAACTGCAGAGGTGATCAAATACCACCAAAAGAAAGCTCTATTTGTGGGAAAAGAAGCACATCAATTTTGTTTGTGTACAATGTCGCAAGACCGCGCAATTGTCAGTTAAAGCGACGCAGTGCCATATCACAAAAAATGGCCCGGTCATTAAGAGGGTAAATCCTTCTGGGGCTGAAGTGGTTAAATACCAATACCACTGTTTAAATATACTGTATATATATATATATATTATATCAAACAAATTTGAGCACATTGCTGCATGATTGAGTAATTGTTAATCAAACTATCATAGCATTGAAATATGGCCTGGACAGGAAGGGGTAATACAGGTTGATACTCAAGTGGTTAAGTGGTCAGTAGTATATTCAGATGTGATGTATACCCATATTCACATGGTTGTTTAATACCATCCTGTCTTTATTCTCTTCCTGTGTGGCTGGGCTCTAAAAGTGGATGGAAGAGGATCTTAGGATGATGACCTGAGATTTATTTCTGATGCTGCTAATAAGTAAAAGAAATAATAATGTGTACATATTTTTTTGTCTTAGGTCCCAGGCTGACCTCCATTATCCAGGATGTTTTCTCCCTCCTGACCTCTGAGGTTGCCGGCCGTTCCCAAGTCCTCATTGAGGAGCTTAGCCATGTTCTGGAGATTTTCCAAGGAGCCACCACGAATGTCCAGTCTTTCTCCGCAAGCGCACATAAGGTGAGCAGTAGGAGGAGAGAAACCTATCAGATATGTCTCACCACGTCTCACTGTCCAGTGTCAGCCAGCTGTGCGAACTCTCACCCTTCATTTCACTTTCAGCATTCGTTAATCACTCCATGAAAAGCTAATATTTTAGTATTTAGGCTCCATGTACACAGAAGCTGATAAACTGCAGTTTATTGGCGTTTTGGCGTTTTTTTAAAAAGCCCATTAACTGCACTCTATGTTAGCCTATGTGTTCATGTACACATAGCGTTTTTTAGCTTTAATGAGCAGTGGAGTTAATGGGCTTTTTTCTGAACGCAAGAAAGTTGCGTTCAACGTGCCGTTTTTCGCCAGAAAAAAAGGCAAAAAAACGCAAAACGCCGAAAAACACTCATAAACGCTTATAAATGCTCAAAAACGCTGGCCGCGAGCGTTTTTTAGCGTTTTTTGGTCCATTGAAACCAAAAAAATATATATATATTTTTTTTAAACGAAAAAACACTACACTGAAAAACGCTAATAAAAGCTAGTAAAAAAACGCTGATAAAAGCTAGCTGCTGCTGCTTTAAAAACGACAGTTTTTGAGCTTCTGTGTACATGGAGCCTTAGGTGCGTGCAAACAGAATGAATTGCCCACGGGGTCTCTCGAAGTGGTGAGATTTCTGCATTTTTTCCCCCAGGCCCACCCACCTGCAAGACCTTGTTCTCCTACAGCAGAAAGAGTGAGACTGTGCAGGCAAGTGTGCATTACAATTTATAGGGCCTCAAAGCAAGATTATAATGGGGCCCCCAGGGACCCCTGTGACATTTAGGAATGCCAACAGGGACAATAATGTAATTGAACCTAACATAAATTACTGTGTGTAAATCAAGGACAGGAAGCACAAAAACTCTTAAAAAGGACCTTCACCCTTATCTATGACGTTACAACATGATCTCCCTCTTGTCCCTGCCCCCCCTCTTTTTCCCTTTACACAATCCAATATTACATGCTTTTTTTTGGGGGGGGGGCATTAGGTACCCTGTCGGCAGGTCCCACATTTCAGGGTTTCTGTGATAGACATGAACAACCCCCCATCACAGTGTCCCCATGCATCAGGTGTCCATCATTACAGTGTCCCCATACATCTGGCGTCCCCGTCACTGTGTTCCTACACATCAGATGTCCCCATCACAGTGCCGTCATACTTAAGCTGTCCCCATCACAGTGTCTCCATACGTCAGGTGTCCCCATAACAGTGTTCTCATACATCAGATGTCCCCATTACAGTGCCCCCATACATCAGAGTTGTGCCCCCCTTGTACTCACAGATTACAAATGTTGTTCCCGCCTGAGACTGAGGCAAGTTCTCAGTCTCGGTGTTGGCTCTCTTCCACCCCCTGCAGGAGGGAGGAGAAAGCTGAATCCTATCTCCAGCAGAAGCCAGTGGCTGCTCCTTCTGCCAGGAGTGACATTGAAGTTACTCCTGTCAAACAAAAGTGGCACAAGCAGCCAAATCGCCCAGTGCACCCTCCCCAGCACAGCATCCATCCCCCCTTTTCCTGGCCCTGATCATGGGCCCCCCATGCAGCTAGGGCCCCTGGGCAGTGCCCAGGTTTGCCCATTCATTAAGATGGCCCTGTTTTAACCTAGTGAGTACACAATGCCTCTTGAGATATCCAATGCAAAAATCTCAGGAGGTTTCAGGACAAAGTACTGTAGTTATCATTCTTGCCTAGACAAGGGACAGGGAGAAGTGTGAAGTAGAAAAAAGGTAAATAAAAAAGACAACTTATTTTTATCTATGCGGAGGGGGGAGGGTTGAAATACTGTAATCTTCTTTTTGTGTGAAGGTCCACTTTAACCACATTCAACATTTAAGGCCCTGATGAAGGGGTGTTCTATGCCCCCAAAACGTGTTGGATCTTTTATGTGATCATATAATGAATTATTAAAGCTACTTGGACTCTTACACTATTGACCATTGGTCTGGCGCTCCTATCAAGTTTTCTTTATCGTACACCACGGGACACAGAGCTAGTCATTACATAATGGGTTAAGGGTCACCAGCGGTGATTGGACACTGGCACAACCAATGGAAGACAGTTCCCCTCCATATAACCCCTCCCATCAGGGAAGTACCTCAGTTTTTTCGCCAGTGTCGAAAGGTGTTGGACGCGTTAGGAGGTGCTAAAGGAAAGCTCTACCAAAGAGACCCTCTGGGGGTAAAAGAGCTATGCTTTCGGATCCATCCAAGACGCCTACAAATGAGCTGAATCTGGATGGGATCCGGGCCTCATCCATGAGGCGTCGCCTGTAATGTCTCTCTTCGGAGGACTGGGCTCTAAGATCCAGCACTTTCGCTATTTCGCTATAAAGTCCTGGTAAGAGTCTTGTACAAGGCCCAGGGGAGAGGTATCCTTTAAATAGGAACCCATATCCCTGAAGGTTGGCACACATAGCCCACCGTGAAGGGTGAAGTTTGGTATCTGTCTGAAATCTTTCAGCAGAAAAACCTGCGGCGTGGATAAGGTGAGATTAGAAGGTCCATAACTAGGTTGGGACCTTTTTCAAAAAATGGATGTCTTCTTTTTTTCCACCACTGGGGGGAGTAAAGAGCTGAATATACTCACCTCACTCTGTTCAGTGTCGGCTTCGGCGAAGTACACTGCTCGTCACCTCCGCTGCTGAGCTTGCTGGGGCACCCCGATCCTCCTTTCGGTGGCCGACCAGACACCTGCAGATGCAGGTAAGTGGGAACAAGGGCTGATGAGAGTCCTCTCTCACTATGGCCACCGCCATAGCGCTAAGGGCCGGGAGCGCGCTTTATCGGAGGGGGGGGGGCGAAGGCGTGCGCGGGCACGTGGCGCGCGCAGGCACAGAAACGGCGCCAAATTTAAAAGACTGTCAGTGTGAGAAGCACTGCAGCAGCAAGCAAGCTTGTTAGTTCTCTTGTTCCTGGCAGAGAAACACAGCAGCTATACAGGGACGTAAGACTCCATGTGGTTGGATTGGGTACTTCCTAGAAGACATCCATGTTATGCATAGTTATGTGTTAAAAGTTGCATACTTATTGTATTTGCTAAACTGAACACGGTAGTATATGCATTTAGGTACCTTGTATTTTGTCTAAACAGTAAGCCTTCCAGGGGAAGTAATACGGACAAAAAGAGATAAGAAAGCACCACCGCCTGAGGCAGGAGGCTCTAACTGTGCTGACTCGGTACCTTTCTCTCCTGTGTTGCTAAATGCACCTGTTCAGGATGAGCCATTACCTCTGTCAGGTATGGCGGCTTCCTCAGTGAAGCCTGGGCCTGTATATGTCACTGAGGACACTTTATCAGCTGCCCTAAATAATCTGGAGGAAAAAATTGCTACCTTAATCGCTAAGTCCTCTAAAAAGGGACAATAAGCGAAGCAGGTCTCTTCCAGTATTGGACCTCCCTTCAGAAGTACCTGAGGGAGGAGGATGAGGAGGAGGAGGCTACATCAGCAGAGGATGAGGAGCCAGATTTTAAGGTCACAGGTACAATGCTATAGCAGTGCATTTAAGTTAACCTCTGCGGAGGTAACGGAATTACCTGTCTCCTCCCTAGGGTCATTAAGATCCCTGCAAGGTGCATGCTCCTTCCCGGTTCATCCGTTACTAGAGGATCTAATATACGCAAACTGGCAACATCCAGATAAGCGTTTCTCACCTCCAAAAAGGTTTAACATTCTTTATCCTATGGGGGAAATTTTTTTAAAGAAATGGAGCCTGCCTGCGGTAGTTGCGGCTATTTCTTGTGTAAATAAAAACCTGACATGTCCGGTGGATAATGTACAAGAGTTTAAAAGATCCTTCTGAGAGGAAGTTGAAATCCTCCTTCCTTTTGGCCGGCTCAATTACCCAACCTGCAGTAGCAGCAGTCGGTATGTGTCAGGTCATCAGCCAACAGGTAAAGCAGGGGCTGAAGGAACTGCCTTCAGAGCAGGCTAGAAATTGGGAAAATTTGCCTAAAGCCTTATGCTTCACAGTGGATGCCATGAGAGATTCTATCATACAAGCATCACGCCTTACACTCCAGCTGGTACAGATGCGCAGAAAGTTGTTGGCAAGTTTCCCGTTCCATGGCGAACGCCTTTTTGGGGAAGATTTAGAAAGATATATACAGAAGATATCAAGTGGTAAAACGACTTTTACCTGAGAGAAAGAAAAACAAGAGATCTTGTTTTAAACGCTCTCTCTCCCCAGCTCCCGGGAAATCTGACTCCAACCAGTGGCGGCGGCCTGTTTTAGCCGCCCACAAAAGCCAAGGGGCAAGCTCAGAAGAACAAGAAGCCGTGGGGTGCAAGAGCTAATAAGCAAGGCCCCAAAGCCTCTCAGTGAAGGGGCGCCCCCGCTCGGCCGAGTGGGAGGAAGGCTTTGTCAGTTCTGAGCGACTTGGTGGTCAGAAATCCAGGACAATTGGGTAGTATCCACAATATCCTCAGGGTACAAACTGGAATTTCGAGAGATCCCACCTTCTCAATTCCGAGGTTCAAGACTCTCCAAGGATCCACAAAAAAGAGAATCCTTCTTCAAAGGTTTGAATCACTTAATGGCTCAAGGGGTAGTTACAGACGTACCCCAAAAAGAGCGAGGTTCAGGTTTTTACTCAAACCTCTTTGTGATTCCAAAGCCAAATGGAGATGTCAGACCCATCCTGGATCTAAAATCCCTAAATCGGTTCCTGAACGATCGCCATTTTCGAATGGAAACGATCCGATCCGTGGCCGCCACTTTAAAGGGCGGAAAATTCATGGCGCCCATAGATATCAAGGACGCACATTTTCACATACCCATCCTCCCCGCTCACCAAAGATTCCTAAGGTTTGCGGTAGAAGATCGCCACTTTCAATTTGTGGCTCTGCCGTTTGGTGTAGCCACCGCGCCCATAGTATTCACAAAGGTGCTAGCTCCTCTGTTAGCAAACCTAAGAACACGGGGCATTGCGGTAACAGCCTATCTGGACGATCTACTAGTAATAGATCAGTCAAAGGACGGATTGGGTCACGCTGTACACACTACAGTAGGATACCTGGAGCATTTAGGATGGATTATAAATTTACAAAAATCCTCTCTCCAGGCCCAAAGAAGGATAGGGTACCTGGGCATGATCATAGATACAGCCCAAAACGGGGTATACCTGCCAGAACCGAAGATACAGTCTCTGAAAGACCTGATCCACAAGGTCAAAGCAAACAAGAGGCCGTCTATTCGCCTTTGCATGAGACTATTGGGAAAGATGGTAGCCTCCTTCGAGGCAGTCCCTTACGCCCAGTTTCATTCGAGACTACTTCAAGGCAATATTTTAGCTTCCTGGAACAGGAAGAGCCAAGCTCTGGATATACCCATGCGCCTGTCCTCACAAGTACGCCACAGCTTCGATTGGTGGCTAGAAGCCAGGAATTTACGGAAGGGAAAGTCCTTCCTCCCAGTGGCCTGGAAGGTGGTATCTAGGGATGCCAGCCTATCGGACTGGGGTGCAGTATACGAGGAGGCTTCTACCCAGGGAACCTGGGCCAAGACTCAGGGGATCCTGCCCATCAATGTGCTAGAGATCCGGGCGGTATATCTAGCCCTCAAAACCTGGACATACAGGTTACAGGGCTACCCAGTTCGGGTTCAATCCGACAATGCTACTGCAGTAGCTTACATCAATCACCAAGGAGGCACCCGCAGTCGGGCAGCCCAAAGAGAGGTGAACCGGATCCTGGCATGGGCAGAAGAGCATGTACCTTGCCTTTCTGCAATCTTCATTCCAGGGATGGAAAATTGGCAAGCAGACTACCTGAGTCGTCAGCAGCTGCTACCAGGGAGTGGTCTCTTCACCCCGAGATCTTTCAGGCCATATGTCTGAGATGGGGAAACCCGGATGTAGACCTGCTAGCTGCCAGGTTCAACAAGAAATTGGACAACTTTGTGTCCAGAACGAGAGATCCTCTAGCCTACGGGACAGACGCGCTAATAATACAGACGCTCTAATAACTCCATGGAATCAGTTCTCACTGATCTAGGCATTCCCTCCGATCCCTCTTCTACAAAGACTGCTTCGCAGGATCAAGGAGGAGGGAATACCAGTAATCCTAGTGGCCCCAAACTGGCCCAGGAGGCCTTGGTACGCCGAGATTGTAAAAACGGCGATAGGAAGGCCCTGGAAGTTTCCACTTCGACACGACCTGCTGTCACAGGGTCCAGTATTCCACCCTTCCTTACAAAGGCTAAAGTTGACGGCCTGGCTGCTGAGACCCACATTTTTAAAAAGAGAGTGGTCTCTGGTCCGGCTCTTTCTACGCTCATTAATGCTAGAAAGCCAGCCTCCAGACTCATCTATCAGAGAGTCTGGAGAGCATACGTTTCCTGGTGTGAATCCAGATGTTGGAATCCTCAGAAGTATGAAATAAGTAGGATTCTTGCTTTTTGCCAGTTAGGAGTGGATATGAATTTAGCCCTTAGCACCATCAAAGGGCAAATATCGGCTCTATCAGTCTTCTTTCAGAGACCATTGGCATCTCACTCCCTAGTTCGGACATTCATTAAGGGGGTACTGAGGATAAATCCTCCAGTTAGGACTCCCTTGTGTCCATGGGATTTGAATTTGGTATTGTCAGTGTTGCAAAAGCAACCTTTTGAACCTATTCGCCATATTCCTTTAATTATATTAAGTAGGAAGTTGGCCTTTCTGATTGCTATAGCTTCTGCTAGGAGAGTATCAGAGCTAGCAGCTCTTTCTTGTAAAGAGCCTTATCTAATTTGTCACAAGGACAAAATCGTACTACGACCCCATCCGGCTTTTCTACCTAAGGTGGTGTCGGCTTTTCACTTGAATCAAGACATTGTTCTGCCTTCCTTTTTTCCAAACCCGCGGACGGCGGGGGAAAAATTATTACATTCTCTAGATCCAGTGAGAGCGGTAAAGGTGTATCTGCAAGCAACCGCTCAGATACGTAAAACAGATGTTTTGTTTATTTTACCAGATGGGCCCAAGAAGGGCCAAGCGGTATCAAAATCCACCATTTCCAGGTGGATTAGACAAGTAATTATTCAAGCTTATGGTTTAAAGAACAGGACTCCTCCTTTTCCTGTTAAGGCGCACTCTACCAGGGCGATAGGTGCTTCATGGGCAGTGCACCACCAGGCTTCGATGGCTCAGATCTGTAAAGCTGCAACTTGGTCTTCAGTCCATACATTTTCCAAATTCTATCAAATAGATGTGAAAGGACATGAGGATTCCGCCTTTGGGCGAAGTGTGCTGCAGGCAGCAGTATAGGGCTTCTGGTCCGCAAGCGGCCTGTTTTGATCTGTGTCTCCCCCCCTTCATATGAGCATTGCTCTGGGACGTCCCATTATGTAATGACTAGCTCTGTGTCCCGTGGTGTACGATAAAGAAAATAGGATTTTTATAACAGCTTACCTGTAAAATCCTTTTCTTGGAGTACACCACGGGACACAGAGGTCCCCCCGTTCTTATGGGAACCTTACTGCTTTGCTACAAAACTGAGGTACTTCCCTGATGGGAGGGGTTATATGGAGGGGAACTGTCTTCCATTGGTTGTGCCAGTGTCCAATCACCGCTGGTGACCCTTAACCCATTATGTAATGACTAGCTCTGTGTCCCGTGGTGTACTCCAAGAAAAGGATTTTACAGGTAAGCTGTTATAAAAATCCTATTTTTACTATCACATTCTGGGTAACCGCCGAAAGAGAGCCTTGTTGTACTTGAGCAGCCCCACCAGAGCCAGTGAATTTGTTGAGTAATTATGTTTTCTCCATTTTATTGAACCAATAAGCTTTGAAGTCACAGCTTGGATATGCCTTTATAGAGCAATACGGTGTTGACAGGGGTTCTCAACATTTCACACTATAGCCAAAACTAGAAAAAAATGTTTTGTTAGAGTTAGGTTCATACTTGTGCGATTTAGATGCGGTTTTCTCCACATCCAATTTGCATGACAGGAGATTGTGACTGTCTCTCTATGGACCCGGTTCACATATCTCCAGGGTGGCTGCGGAGCAGATTGCACAGAGGTCCTGTGCGTCTTTGGCTCTGTTTCAGGGCCTGAATTCAGGCAAAAATGATTAAATGAAACAGAGAACAGGGACACAACGGACCCCTGCTGCGAGCCACATGCGCGGTTTAGATGTGAACCCAGCCTCAAACGTTCAAATTTCTGCCACGAAAAAACAGTCTGTAAATGGGAATTCTTTAAATCCCTTACTTTGAAGTTTGCCTAAACGTTGAGATCAAATTGCAGGTGTCCTGACTTATAGAAAATGGCATCCCTGGTGATGTTATCAGGCCTTATGCACCTGGATTTTCATCTTAAAAATGGGAGAAATGTTTCCAAACACACAGAATATAACGGATAATTTTTATTAACACCAGAGGTTGTTGATCCAGGAAACTTCTAATTGCTTTAGAACAGGGGTCTCCAAACTTTCTAAACAAAGGGCCAGTTTAGTGTCTTTCAAACTTTAGGAGGGACGGACTGTGACCATTGGGAATAGAAAAGGTCTCAAAGTCAGTAGGGCAAAACAATGCCCTATCTTTGGTGTCAGTGGGAGGAATTGTGTCCCTTCATTGGTGTCATTGGGAGAAATTGTGTCCCATCATTTGTATCAGTGGGAGAAATTGTGTCCCATCATTGATGTCATTGGGAGAAATTGTGTCCCATCATTGATGTCATTGGGAGAAATTGTGTCCCATCATTAGTGTCATTGGGAGAAATTGTGTCCCATCATTGGTGTCATTGGGAGAAATTGTGTCCCATCATTGGTGTCATTGGGAGAAATTGTGTCCCATCATTGGTATCAGTGGGAGAAATTGTGACCCTTCATCAGTATCTGTCGGATAAAAGCCCTTGGGGGACTAAGCAAACCCCCGAGCCGCAATTTGAAGACGGCAGAGGTACAGGACTTATTTTTTTTTCCTGTTGGGCCCAACCATGCTTTATACAGGTTTTTGCTATTCCCTGGATCAGCTAAGGGTTTCAACCTGACTATGTAACAAACAGTACTGCATGTCTATTCCCTGCACCCGAGTAACTGAAGCGCATTAGCTTCTGCAATCACAAGATCAGTTCAAGATAATGTCATGTAAATCTCTAAAATTATTTCACAACTAAACAAAAGTTTCTCTATAATTCTAACCTCTGGTCTCCTTGTGTACAGCACATGTTAGTCTATGAAGCCCTGTATTTTCTTCTTCCAGGTAGCGGAGTACACTCAGAAGAAGAAGGAATTGCAGGAACGTGTAGAATATGTGCAATCTCTTCGCGAGGTTATCCGAATGAATTTTCGCCAGGCAACTGCAGAGGAGCAAATCGAGAACAGTAAGGTGAGGGGTCTCAGGAAAGACATCATGGGGGAGTCCCTGTGGAAGACTTATAAAGCGCTTACCCCCAGAGGGGCCACTGGAAATACCCCAGATCTCCCTTACCTCTTCAGAGGCTGCCAGTTTGAGAGAACACCGCAAAAATTCAGGCTCAGTCTAGGGGTGTCTTTTTGAAGATTTATTGCAGTACTTGAACACAGTTGGGTAGAGGGATGAGGGTGCAAGGTACTCCAAAACACATGCATTTATAGGAGGACAAATTTTCAAACAATGTTCTTCAGTAGCAGCCGTAGGTATTGCTGGAGGTAGAGGGGACAGCCAGTAAGCCTGAGACTCTGTAGCAAAAGTCATAGCCCACCACATGCTGCATAACAGCTAGGGTGACCACGTGTCCCGGATTGCCCGGGACAGTCCCGCATTTTGCAGGTCTGTCCCGGGCACATACATTCCAGGACAATACAGTGTCCCGGAATGAAACTGACACAGCCACCCACCCCAGGCCAATCTGATGCCCCCAAAAAAGGCCGCCACATCACGCTTTACTCACTGACCGTACTTGTCCTGGCCAGCAATGCCTGGAGGAGCACAATCCCCACCCCCTGCTTGTGATTGGAGAAATCATAAGTCCTGCCTCTTGTGTCCAATCACTGTGCTGTGATTCGTTACAGCACAAGCTGATTTTTGGGAAGAGAGGGTGTCCCTGAATGGGAGTTTGGAAATGTGGTCACCCTAATAACAGGTTTTCTGTAACATAGGCTGCCTCCCGGTGGGAGAGGCCCCAGGAGTAAGAGAGATAGATAGAGAGCTTTAAGCAGACCTTCCCAAGCATTTATCTTCTCCTGGCCACAAGCCTGACCTCCTATTCTATTTCTGGAAGCTTCTTCCAAAGGCAAACAGTTTGAATCAACCCCCAGGTTTAGGGATAAACCTGACCAGACCTAGAAAACAAATTGCTGCTCAGCTGGATACAGCAAACTAGAAAGAGTCGAAAACTATATTTATCTAGCCTAGGGAAGGGTGCTACACTTATATGGATTTGATGCCCTGTTCACATGACAATTCCAATTGGTTTTCTTATGGTTGGTTTGATATTGAAGCTGAATTCCAGCTTCGGGAGAGCCCCTCACCTAGTACTCGTTGGTTGGCTTCGGCTGGCCATGAGGAGAGGGGTCCACCAGGCCTTTTGGATAGGTGGAGCAAGTTGTGCCTTGCCCCTCGCAGGAGCCCTGTGCCTTGGAGGGAGGGGGGGGGGTTTAACGGTAGAGTCCTCCTTTGGGAGGTGGACTAGAGACACACCCTTAAAGGGGTTGTAAACCTTCATGTTTTTTCACCTTAATGCATCCTATACATTAAGGTGAAAAAACATCCGCTACTTACCGCCCCCCCCCTCCCCGTTTACTTACCTGAGCCCTCGAAAGTCCCGCTACGAGAACGTGCTTGCTTCTCGTCTGTTCTCGGCCCGGTCTTCTTGGCTCTTCATTGGATAGACTTATAGCAGCGCAGCCATTGGCTCGCGCTGCTGTCAATCAACTCCAATAACGCGAGGGGCGGGGCCGAGTCCTGTAGTCGGCGGCTATGGACGCCGGGTTCAGGACTCGGGAGCGCGCCCACAAGCTAACCCCCTTCGGGAAAGAGTTTCCCAGAGGGGGTTAGCTTTAGCGGGGAGGAGCCGAGACAGCCACCGTGGGACCCCAGAACAGCTGGATCGGGGCCACTTTGTGCAAAATGAACTGCACAGTGGCGGTAAGTATAACCTGTTTGTTATATATATATATTTTAAAACAAACCTATGCAATCACTTTAAGGGCGCTTTTTTTGTGTGTTCTCACATGCCCTTTTTTTATACATTTTTGTTTTTTTCGCAAAAAAAAAAATCCTCCCCAGCCTGAATGTCCATGGCCTTCCCTTGTCATGTATTGGATTTCAGTTCTTTCAAACATAGAGCCTAATGCCGCGTACACACGACTAAGTTTCTCGGCGGTGAAAACACCGCCGTGAAACCCGACGGGAAAAACGAGGACCGGTTTGGTCCCCTTTTCCCAGTCTACACACGGCCGTTTTTCACAACATGTTTTCTCTTGGTCGAGAAAACCGGCCGTGTGTAGGCTCCCTAGCAGTGTTTCCCTATGGGAAAACTGCCGAGGAAAAAAATGCCGCGATTCGCGACAAGAAAAATTAGTGCATGTTCTAATTTTTCGGGAAAACCGCTGGAGAGCCTACACACAGCCGTTTTTCTCGTCCAAGTGAAAAAATTACAGTTTTCCCGACGAGAAAAATGGTCGTGTGTACGCGGCATTAGAGCCTCGGCATCACATTTGGATGTTACCCATGGTGGTCTGCATGCAAATATAGCCTGCCTATAAATACCCACTTCTCTAGACTGACAAACTGACACTTGTCTAAAGGCTTCTACTTGGTTTCTTTTTATGTGCAGTTGCCAATAATACCTTAATTCAGGCAGGTCATTGACCTAATTTTTCTCTACTGTAGTTAAAGCAGTGCAGCTTGGTCACCATACTCATCACCACTGTCTCCTCCATCAGACAAGCTTACCGTTTGATTGACAGCACCATGCAAGGCAGTAGATCAGTGCTGGTGAACATTGCCAATGGTCTGCACATAATATTCAGTAAATGTAACATTAAAATTTTGCCCTTATCAAACAAATATAACAAAATGCTTTCAATGGTTTATTTAACAGACCAAAAGGGAACAACTAAGAGATGAGGATTGTTTGGAGTACATGTAACCTTTAACTTTACCCTGAAAAAATATACACAATGTTGAGGGGTGCCCAGACTTTAGCATGCCTCTGTACCAGGTTTGATATTAAGTCTCCCCCTCAGCTGGTGGACACCTGGGTTTCCTTCCAACATCAACTGAAGACCAGTGCGGAGTACTTGAGTGGTCACCTCTCCTCCATGTCTGACAGCTTAGAACAATCCTTCCTAGTATGTTACAGAGAGGCGGAGGGCATCATCACAGCCGCTTCATCTCGATTTCTGGACCCGAAACAGAACCCAGCACTAATATTGACTGAGCTGGGAGATCTCCACCACAATCTGCGGACTCTCCTTTCTCAGCTGCGTGATTTCAGCCACTCTCATCACATTTTACAAGGTGAGACGTATAGCACTTTGGGGGTCCTTTCTGTAAATAGGATGGCCTGAGCAACAATTTTCAAGAACTCATATCCCTAACCAGGCCTTTCTCTATATGTGATAATAACTCTGGGTCAGCAGTTCTCCGGGAATCAGTCATGGTCTTCTTATAGGAACACTTCCTCCTGGAGCTGCCATGCTGTGTGCATGTGTGAGTCTCCATCAAAGACCTCTGTGGCCTACAGGGAGGCATTTCTCAGTGTACATTCTCTGCCATACCATTTATAAGACTTACTACTAGAAAGTCTCCTGAGTCAATGGGTGGTCTCCTGGAGCACTGGAAGGTCTTTTGGGTTATTGGATAGTCTCCTGTGTCATTGGGTGGTCTATTGGGGCATTGGATAATCTCCTTGTTCATTGGATGGTCTCTTGGGGCATTAAATGGTCTTCTGGTTCAATGCATGGCCTCTTGGATCATTGGATGGTCTACCTGGTCAATAAATAATCTCTAGGATCATTGGATGGTCTACCTGGTCAATAAATAATCTCTAGGATCATTGGATGGTCTACCTGGTCAATAAATAATCTCTAGGATCATTGGATGGTCTACTTGGTCATTGTAAATGTCATATTTCATCCAAGTTGTGTAGTAATTTTTGAGGTCCATTGGTGTCTCTCTCTCTCTGTAGGTAAAGCATTAGACATCTCAGCAATCAGTCATGGAGAGCAGTGCATACAGGCAAGACAGGAATCCTGGAAGCTGCTGACAAGAAGCCAAGAGCAGGTCAGAGCTTGGAAGCTCCGTCCCTTTACCAAGGTGAGGCCAGCATTGTCCTAAAATACTGTGCAGCTTAGAGTACCCCCTCTCCTTCTTCTATTCTAATACACAGAGTGCAGGGCCCACTTCATGCCTAGAACCCCCCCACTTTTCCTAAGACTCAAAGTACAGATGCTGCTTATTGCTTAGACCCCTACCTTATCCTTTTAATGCACTGAGTGCAGGGCCAGCTGCCTAGAGCACCCCCTTCTCCCTTTAATACACAGGTTGTAGGATCCACTTCTTAGAGCCCCCTCCTTCTTCTAATACAGTACTTAGGGTGCTTCTAATACACAGAGTCCAGGGCCCACTTAATTCCTCCTCCTAGTATTTTAAAATGCTCTAACTCAGGGGTGTCAAACTCAATTTCATTGTGGGCCGCATCAGCATTATGATTGCCCTCAAAAGGGCCGGTTGTATCTGTAAGATTAGATGTGCAGTGCATCCCCTCCCCTTACATTCGATGTCAAGATCCACCCCACCTGGAAAAGTTGAGTCCCCCACTCTCCCTTACATCACAGTGCACCCCCCTTATGATGCTGCTGGGAAGAAGCTGGGTGCATTGATTGAAAGCAGAAAGTATGGGTCTGGAGGAGGACCAGAGGGGGGCTGGAGCTCTCCTGCAGCTGCAGGAGAGGTGTGAGGGCCACATGAAATGGTCTGGAGGGCCGGATTCGGCCAGCGGGCCTTGTGTTTGACACCTGTGCTCTAACTGGTTGTCTGTGTGCCTCCAGGTGAACACTGAGCAGATGAGGGAGAAGTTGTGTCACTGGGAGCGAAGTCTCCAGGATCTGGCAGCGCTGCTGTCAGCGGGTGACCCCATTATAAGCTGCGCTCGGTTGATTCTGCAGGATATCTCCCAGCACCTTCCGCTGCTCCAATCTTTGCTCAGCCCAGCACTGACACCGAGCCACTGGGCGGCCATCTTCACTGGTAACGTATTTTAAATGTATGTCCCAATCCTTTGTCAAATGGTGCCGAGAGTCACATGACCATCTTGTCACCTTCTAGTGATGGGTTCGACGTTCTCCAGTGTGGAGGCCCTGACATTGGAGGATCTTTTGTCTCATCTGACACCCAACGGCCAGGAGGAGATGCAGAAGGTGGGAATGGTGGAGTGTGTAACCTGGGAATATCATAACCTTGTTTTAAAAAAAAAATTGTGTGTGCAGTGTGTGATTATATCTGTAAATGGGGGAAGACATATGTGATCAGTACATATGCAGATCCTGCTTAGTAGTGCTGCACAGTGGCTGTATGTTACTGGTTGACCAACCGGAAACAATGCACTCTCTGAGTACTAAAGTCTTACTAAACCCACAACAATAAAATCAGTCTGTATGTGCAGTAAAGCATGCTTGTTATACTCACTGTGAAACCTAAGCGGTAATCCTCCACATTGTGTAAAAAGGCTGTTTGATCCTGTCTTCTCTGATCCACCCCTTCTTTTACAGTCCCCAATTCATCTGCTGATAGAACAGAGACCTAGGAGGCACGCTGCACATGCTCAATTTTGTGTGTATTGCTAGAGTTTTTTTTTTTTTTTTTTGGGACGGTGCATGTGAACAGCACAGGGCCAATCAGCACTGTTCAGATGGAGGGTTAGGGGTCATGCAGCCTCATAGGACAGTCAGAAGAGAATGAAAACTCCTCCTGCAAGCTTTAACCAGTGCTCGGCCGAACACTGATAGAAATCACAAGACTGCTATATACTACCGAGAAAAGGTATTCAGCAGTTTATATTTACTAAAACTTTTGCATTTCCATGTTCTGTGTACTGTGGGAGACCGGATATATTAATTGGAGGCTTCTGGGTTTAGTAACACTTTAATCTTAGCAGTTAGGCTACTTTCTCAGTGAAGCGCTGGGTGCGCTGGCAGTAAAACGCCGCTATTTTTAGCGGCGTTTTACCCTCGTGTTTGCCGAGATTTGCGGGCGCTAGGGGGGTGATTTTAACCCCCACTAGCGGCTGAAAAAGAGTTAAAACCGCCCGCAAAAACGCCGCTTTGCGGCGTTTTGCGGGCGTTTTGGAGGCACTACCCCATTGATTTCAATGGGCAGGGGCGCTATAGGAGCGGTATTTTTACCGCTCCTACTGCGCCTCAAAGATGCGGCTGGCAGGAGTTTTTTTACCCTCCTGCCAGCGCACCGCTCCAGTGTGAAAGCCCTCAGGCTTTCACTCTGGATACAAAGGAGCGGCTCTTTCGGGGCGCATTGCAGGCACTATTTTTAGCGCAATAGCTCCTGCAAAGCGCCTCAGTGTGAAAGCAGCCTAATGCCCCATACACACGATCATTTTTAATGTCATTTTTAAAACTGACGTTTTTCTTGTCATTTTTTTTCTTGTTTCCTCTCAAGCCTGTCTTGCGTACACACCATCATTTTAAAAAATGTTCAAGAAAAGCGCAGTGACGTACACCACGTACGACGGCACTATAAAGGGGAAGTTCCGTTCGAATGGCGCCACCCTTCATGTTAGTAAAGTTTGTTGAGAGACGATTCGCTCTTTTCAGTCTAGTGCTTTTCAGTCCGTTACAGCATGACGAATGTGCTATCTCCATTACGAACGCTAGTTTTACCAGAACGAGCGCTCCCGTCTCATACTTGATTCTGAGCATGCGCATTTTTTTTCACGTCGTTAAAGCATACACACTATCGTTTTTCACGTCGTTAAAAAAAACGACATGAAAAACGACGTGAAAAAAGAGAGCATGTTCGAAATTTTTAATGCCCGTTTTTCACGTCGTTAAAATGCTCTGGAGCCTACACACGATCATTTTTAATGGCCATTTTTTTTAATGGCATTTTTAACGGCATGAAAAATGATCGTGTGTATGGGGCATTACTGTTCAGGGGGGAAAGTGATTTAGGGTTTATTGGCGGCAAAGTGCTGCTAGTTTTAACGGCGCTTTTCGTCCACTAGCGGGGCGCTTTTAACCCTTTCTTTGGCCGCTATCAGGGGTATAAAAGCGCCCCGCTAACGGCCGAAAAGCCATGTTGCGGCTTCCTAAGTGCTTTTTAGGTGCTTCAGAAGCGCTGCCCATGCATTCCAATGGGCAGGGACGGTGGAGGAGCGGTGTATACAGCGCTCCCCAACCCCCCCCCCCCCCCCAAAGATGCTGCTTGCAGGACTTTTTTTCCCGTCCTACAAGCGCACCGCCCCAGTGTCAAAGCACTCAGGCTTTGACACTGGGGTGGCATGAGAGGCAGTTTTCAGGCGCTTTACAGGCGCTATTTTTAGTGCTAAAATGCCTGAAAAGCGCCTCAGTGTTAAAGTACCCTTATAGATACCCATTAGGGGGAGAGTCTATCTGTATCTGCACATCATTACAGAGCACAGCATGGACGGGTAGGGAAAAGGGAGCAACCATTTGAGCTGCGGGGAACTCATGAGATTTATACTCCTGGAAATGTCAGGTTCAGAGAAGACATTGGGGGATCAGTTCTCTGCAATGGAGTAATGTAGAGCAGACTGAAGTAAACATAAACAAGTATGGGTTTTGATTAATAGGTTTTATAGTGTGACATGGTCTCTTGAACCTGAAGTTTATTCTGCTGATATTTACCTTCCCTGGGTCCTCCCTCCCCCTTCATCAATATGCTAATACAATTATTATATAAAACCTTTCTGTTTTCATGACACGCCTTATTTTAGACTCAGTGTAGTCATTACTGGCTCTCTCTGCTTGTCTATACAATGCAAGGAGATTATGGCTGGTGGGGGGAGCAAGCAGAGTGTTGTACATACTCTGTTTCCCTGAAAATAAGCCCTACCCCAAAAATAAGCCCTAGTTGTTCGTCGTAAAAACATGTAATTTGGTTTGTAAAAAGATTATTTAATGTACAGTGTCTCCTTTTGTAACTTTATTGGGGAAAATACCTTATTTACAGCGCTGATGGGCGCTCACCTGACCCGCTAGAATGCTTTTCTTCCCAGCTGATGTCAGTGGCCCCTCCCTCTGCAGTGCTCAGAGCGGGGAAGAAGAGCTCCGGCGGGTCATGTGAGCGCCCAGCCGCACTGTGAACAGGGTATTTTTCACAATAAATTTACAAAAGGAGACACTGCACAATAACCACTTAAGCCCCGGACCATTTTGTTGCTGAAGGACCAGGCTCCGATTCGGCACTGCGTCCCTTCAACTGACAATTGCGCGGTCGTGCGACGTGGCTCCCAAACAAATTTGACGTCCTTTTTTTCCCACAAATAGAGCTTTCTTTTGGTGGTATTTGATCACCTCTGCGTTTTTTTTTTTTTGCGCTATAAACAAAAATAGAGCGACAATTTTTGAAAAAAATTACATATTTTTAACTTTTTGCTATAATAAATATCCCCAAAAAATATAAAAAAAACATTTTTTTTCCTCAGTTTAGGCCGATACGTATTCTTCTACATATATTTGGTAAAAACAAACTGCAATCGGCGTTTATTGACTGGTTCGCGCAAAAGATATAGTGTCTACAAAATAGGAGATAGTTTTATGGCATTTTTATTAATATTTATTTTTTTACTAGTAATGGCGGCGATCAGCGATTTTTATCATGACCGCGACATTATGGCGGACACATCGGACACTTTTGACACCATTTTGGGACCACTGTAATTTTTACAGCGATCAGTGCTATAAAAATGCACTGATTACTGTGAAAATGACACTGGCAGTGAAGGGGTTAACCAGTAGGTGGCGCTGAAGGGGTTAAGTGTGACCTAATGAGTGATTCTTACTGTAGGGGGGCGTGGCTTGGCGTGTGACGTCACTGATCGTCGTTCCCTATGACAAACATCACAGCACCTTGCATCAGTACACCTCTTAGGAGCCCTCAACTCTGATGCAATCAGTGGGCTGGCTCTTGGGAGGAGTTATGCAGTTATGAAATTCCCTGGATGTGTGGGGGACAGCCTGGAGGAGTGGGCGTTCTTAGGCAGAGCGGGCGTTCTTAGGCAGAGCGGGCGTTCCTAGGCAGAGTGGGCGTTCCTAGGCAGAGTGGGCGTTCCTAGGCAGAGTGGGCGTTTCTAGGCAGACTGTATTTGCAGGTCACCATTAGGTAACACCCACATGAGATTCTGAGCCTGCATGATTGACAGAACTGAAATCCAATGAATGAAAGTGAAAGAAGAGGGCCAGGGACAGTCAGGCTGGGGACTGGGGAGAATTACATTTTAGTTTATTTGGAGCTCTGTGGTGTGGTGGGGTAAGGGCTAGATGATGCTGGAGATAGGGTTTCCACCTGTGCGGGATTCACCCGGACAGTTCGGGTATTGAATCATGTGTCCGGGTTTCAGTCCGCCTCAAACCCGGACACAAAATTCAGACAGGAATGTGTCTCAGAACAGGGGCTGATAGAAGGGTGATGGGGCACTATGTGCGCCACATTACTATTCTCTTTGGAGTGCCCTAAGATCTCATAGGTCTGTTACAATCCTATAGTGTATACAGTAAAGGCCAGTTCACAGCACATGCAGTCCAGTGCGTTTTTTTTCTGCATCAAAAACGCATGGAAAGTAGGTTATATGGTTTTCAATGGCATAGTTCACACCAGTGCTTGCAGTTCCAGTGCGTTCCAGTTCCAGAAAAAAAAAGTAGAACATGCTGCATTTTACCTGCTCTGGACTGTACTGGAACGCTGTAAAACGCAACAAAAACGCACCGGAACGCACCGGAACACACCTAAATGCACCAAAAACGCACTGGAACACACTTGTCCTTATCCAAGGTTAATAAAAAAGAGGGGTGAAAAAAAGCACTGGACTGCATTAAAAACGTACCAAAAACGCACTGGAACGCATCAAAAACGCGCATGTAAAAAAGCAATTGAAACGCATCCAGATTGCGTTTCTTTGGTGTGAACTGGCCCTAAAACCTCGGATTGCAAGTAATGTGGTTTACCAGCGTTTCCCAGTAAGAGCTGCTTTTTTTTTTTTTTTTTTTTAATCATGACTCGATTTGCGAGCGTTGTCTATCAAGATGAGCAGGATTCAAGCCTCTGGGGTGTGCAGTACCGCATGTGGCCAGAGGTGCGGGGGCGCCGGTGATGCTCGGAGACACTCAGAGACACTCGTAAACACTCCGTTCCTGAGTGTCTCTGAGAGTCTCCAAGCGTTTCTGGCACCCCCCCCCCCCAGCTCTGGCCACATGCGGTACTGCATACACTAGCAGTGACACTGGAACAAATTATCTGAGTTTCCATTGATTCCTATGGGGAAACTTGCTTTGATATGCGAGTGCTTTAGATTACAAGCATGCTTCTGGAACGGATTATGCTTGTAATCCAAGGTACCAAAAAAAGAAACATTGCAGCGGGGCGCTAAAGTGTTCGGGATTGGCTTTTAAAAAAAAAATTGCCAACCCTTGCTGGACATCTTGCAGCCAGGAAATGATGCGGCTCTATCTGACTTGCTGCAGCTCCTGATGCAGATTGTGAGAAGTGAAATCAGAGTAATCCCTTTCCGTACAGGAGAGGAGCCGGTACAGCTGTGCAATAAGAACCAAACATAGAAGACAAAATGCGTTCCTTGAACTGATATTTCAGTGTTTGGTAGGGCTGATCAGATACTCATTGTAGATATGACTCAGAGACAGCAACACTGTGCAGAATCATGTAACAAGATGCTGCAGTCACATCGAAGAGCAGAACAAACTCCAGTCACCTCTATGAAGTTAGTGCTGAAGGTGATCTGTGGATTAGTGTGATTTTAGCACAGCTATGAGCGTGGGTTGGCCCCTCCCAGTGACGCTATGTTTGATGTTCTGTGGTGCAGGTCGTCCTCCGGGCTCAGGCTGACTTCTCTCTGGCCATGGACCTGAAGACCATTCAGACGTTCTGGAAGGAGAAAGAATTCCGGCTGGTTAGATTTCTCCTCTGTGTCCCTACCCAAGACCCCTCCCCCGACCGCTCCAAGAGACCGCCGAGCGGCCGATTCCGTGAGCCACAGAGCGGACTGTGTACCCAGGACAGTGGCACCTACCTCCTGAGCGGTGAGATCTTCCTGTACTGATGATATACAATATTATTTATTATCATGTGCGTATTATATACACCGACCAGCCATAACATTATGACCACTGACAGGTACACATTGATTTTCTTGTGACAATGACACCTGAAAGTGATTGGAATATATTAGACATTAAGGCCCCTTTCACACTGGGGCGTTTTTCAGGCGTTTTAGCGCTGTAAAAACGCCTGAAATAATCCTGCCCCAGCATTCTCAATGTGAAAGCCCTGAGGACTTTCACACTGAGGCGTTGTGCTGGCTGTGCGTTGGAAAAAATCCTGCAAACAGCTTTTTTGGAGCATCTTTGGGGCGCATAAAATAGCGCTGTAAAAACGCCTATCTCCATTGAAGTGAATGAGTACCGCGGTAAAAACGCATAGGCGTTAGCGCTATTTTTAACGACATCGAGGCACCAGAGATCCAGGCACCGGAGCCAACAGGGAAAGGGGAACAACCTGTCTTCACGACTCCCATGGCCCAGGCATTCAAAGGTCAAACAGTATGAACCAGTAGCTGTGGCTGCGCCCTAGGCGACTGCCTAGTTTGCTTAGCGGTAGCGTGGGCCCTGTGGTCAGGACCTACCAAAAGTGGTCCAAGGAAGTAAAACCGGCCATAACAGAGTGATGGGCAGTCAAGGCTCATTGATGGAGGTGGGGAGCAAAGGCTGGTCAGTGTAGTCCAATCCAATATAAGAGCTACTTTAGATCAAATTGCTGAAAAGGTAATGCTGGTTCTGATAGAAAGGTGTCAGAACACACAGAGCATCGCAGTTTGTTGTGTATTGGGCTGTGTAGCTGCCGATCAGTCGGGGTGCTCATCAGTGGCGGCTGGTGTTTTTTTTTTTGGGGGGGGGATGGGGGCGGCAAACAACCACCCCCCAGTCGGTCAACGGCACCCACGACCTTCCCCTGAGGTCGGACGGACAGGGTAAGCCTGGCACTTACCCCATCTAGATAGTGGACAGGCAGGCAGGCAGCGTGTCCTATGGGCGGCCGCAGCGTGTCCTAGTGTGATCCTCCTAGGCATCTAATAGGATAGCCTGTCTTTTCAGCCAATCGGAAAACGGGTCTCACACCCGATTCTGATTGTCCGGATTGAGTATCGTGAATATTAATTCGCTGTTGTAACACACCTGGGTGGGCTCCAGTCGCATTCTGTGCGACCCGAGTCCACCCTATTTTGAAGCCTATTAGAGCCTATGGCTCTAATCATGTGCTTAAAAAAAAAAAATCCTGCCGCTGTAATTCATGCGCCCGGTGCCCTGAAAGGGGCGAGGTGGATGAAAAGTGGGTGGCCGCAGCGGCCATAGATAGATCCATTCTATGCAAAATAAGAGCTACTGTAGCTGAAATTGCTTAATCTATCCATTACACATAGGGGGGTGGCGTGGAGAGAGGGGATGGCGCCCGGGCGCCCCTAATGCACGGGCCGCCCCTGGTGCTCATGCTGACCCGTGTCCACAGTCAAAAGTGCCTACAATGGGCACGTGAGCATCAGAACTGGACCACAGAGCAATAGAAGAAGTGGTCTGGTCTGATGAATTCAAGAATGATTTGAGGAACACAACAACTAGGTGTTGCCCTAAAATTCTCCAGATCTCAATCCAATCGAGCATCTGTGGGATGTGCTGGAATAACAAGTCTTATGCCGCGTACACATGACCATTTTTCTCATCGGAAAAAATGAAATTTTTTCTCTTTGACGAGAAAAAACGACCGTGTGTGGGCTTTTGGTCATTTTTCCCGACGAGAAAAACACCATTAATCACGACGAGAAAAATTAGAACATGTTCTAATTTTTCTCGTCGTGATTCAAGAAAAAATTTCACCATCGAGAAAATCGATCGTGTGATCGCGGCATTATGCCTCATACACACAATCAGTTTTCCTGACAAGTACGATATGAGCTTTTTGTCAGGAATTCCGACAGTGTGTATGCTCCATTACACTTTTTTTAGTTGTCAGTTTTCATGCCAAGAAAAGATTGAGAGCAGGATCTCAATTTTCGTGACAGGAAAAATTCCTATCGGGAATCGCGCTCGTCTGTATGCAATTACGACGCGCCAAAAAAACGCGCATGCTCAGAATCAAGCAGAACTGCCTATTGAACTTCATTGATCTCGGCTGGTTGTACGTGTTGTATGTCACCGCGTTCTTGACGTTCGGAATATCAGACAAGATTTGAATGACTGTGTGTATGCAAGACAAATTTTGAGCCGTTTTCCTGCTGAAAAAAAAAACACGGTTTTCCTGTCGGAAAAACTGATTGTGTGTACAGGGCATAATCCTCAAAGTACCCACCTCCCAACTTACAGGATTTATAGGATCTGCTACTGACGACTTGGTGCCAGCTACTACATTAAGGTGACCAGATTTTTAAAGTGAAATTCGAGGACATATTTTTTTTTTACTAGTAATGGCGGCAATCAGTGACTCTCTGCCTGTCGCTGCCGCCCACCTCACAGGGCTTTCACACTGGAGCGTTGCGCTTGCAGGAGGGTCAAAAAACTCCTGCAAGCCGCATCTTTGAGGCGCGATAGGAGCGGTAAAAATACCACACGGAAGGTACTATATAATAACAAGACTGATGTACCTGGCTAGAAAGCTAATAGCGCGATATTGGATGGCAGAGACGGTTTTGTATGGACAGGAATTTTAATATGCTTTTGTTTATATATCAATGTGTAAGACTAAATGCACAAATCACATGTATTGATTGAGCAAATGAAAAATAAAAGGATTTAAAAAAAAAATACCGCTCTTATAGCGCCCCTGCCCATTGAAATCAATGGGGTAGCGCCTCCAATATGCCCACAAACTGCCGCAAAGAGGCGTTATTGCGGGTGTTTTTAACCCTTTTTTGGCCGCTAGTGGGGGTTAAAATACGCAAATCGCAGCAAAAAAACGGTATAAAAACAGTAAAAATAGCGCCGCTATACCGCCAGCGCATCCAGCGCCTCAGTGTGAAAGTAGCCTAACTCTCCGGGCCCCGGCTACTACTGGGTGAGGAGGAAGATCACTCCGCCAGGGAAGGCAAGGAGATAAGCAGGAAGGCGGCTGGCCGGGACTTGAGCCAAGGCAGAAGAACATGCGAGCGGAGCTGAATGGGCACCCGAAACTGAAGAAATATTCCCTCCCTTCCGACCAGCACATCATCATCAGAAAAGGGCACAGATAATGGAAATAAATACACCCCCCTAAGCTAGTAGGAGCGGGGGGGGGGGGGGGGGTAATTCAGATATTTTTTTTTTTATTCTGTACTGACTGTCTTTGAAATTGCCCCAGCCCCTGTTCAAATCCAATCCGGGGATAAAACCAGGGACAGACTTGGTCCGGGGACAGTGTCCTCAATCTGGGGACTGTCCCCTGAAACCGGGGATGTCTGGTCACCCTATACTACATCCTACCCTGAGAGGTCTAGTGGAGTCCATGACTTGATAGGTTGTGGTGGGTGGTCATACTGTTACGGCTGATTGGTGTATATATACAACCTTCTATTTCTCTATGTACTAAGATCTCCTTGTTATAAATATAATACTGTATTATGGATTCACCATCCACAGATTTGATGATACAAGTCCCCCCATATATTCAGAAATCGCACCCCCTTAGGCTGTACACCTCCCTCCGGTATATTTTATTATTGTTCCTGTGGTGGTGAGATGATGCCAGACTCAGTGCTGACTATCAGACAACCAGGAGGGTGTCATTCATCCAGATAATGTGTTATCTCTGTTTATACCGATGTTGTCATATCTCTGTTATATACACCGTGTTGATGATGGCTCTGTACCTGTATGCAATCTCTTTCAGACACTCGCTCCCTCTGCGGTCTCATTGATGACAGTCTTCTGTCCCTTCAGACAATGAGAGGGTCCCCTTTCTCCGCCAATATTTGTGATGACATTTCAGGGTGGATCCAGAAGCTTCAGGATTTGGGTAATCTCATATACGTCTGAAGTCTGCCATAAGCCAGCCATTGACACCAGTGAATTCACATAGCTAATGTCTCTTGATACCCTTTGCCCGGAGCAGGGTGCTTAGGCAGCATCATTTTTCTTACATAGATAGTGTATGTAGATGGTCTCAGTGACTTATTGTAGACCAGTGGTTCTCAACTCCTGTCCTCAGGACCCACTAACAGACCAGGTTTGCAAGATAACTGAAATACATCACAGGTGATATCATTAAGGCCGGGTTCATACTGTCGCCGCATGCAGCGCACAGCAGGGGTCCGGTGCGTGCTGGTTCACCGTTTCAGGTCCAAATTCAGCCCAAATTTTGGGCTGCTAATCGAACCTGAAACGCACCAAAAAAGGCACGCGATTTTCCGGCACACCGCACCGGACCCGCTGCGGACATATGTGAACCGGCTCCATAGAGAGACAGTCACATTCTCCTGCTATGCGAATTTAATGCGGAGGAAACGCGCATTGAATTCGCATAGGTGTGAACACGGCCTTACTGCTCAGTGATTGCAGTATTCTAGTTTGCATCTGCCCAAAGTAATACTTAAAATCTGGCCTGTTAGTGGGTCCTGAGGACAGGAGTTGAGAACCGCTTTTGTAGGAGATACTATATGGAAATAGCCCATTTGTAAGCCAGGCAGAGATGCTTACACTCAATGACAGGCAAATCTTTGAAAATAAACTAACAGTACATATAAAAACACCATTTAATGAAGTTGTGTGAAGTTTCGTTTTCTCTTTCCTACAGCTGCAGTCACATCACTTACCTGTAATGAAGGATGTTTATTGACCTACAGTAGGGTTGCCACCTTTTCTTCAAGCAAACCCAAAACTTTAGCAGCCAGGGGCACCTTTGGGAGCCCCAAGGAGAGTAGTAATGCAGTGCGCATAGTGTGGTGCCATGGTGAACGGTGCGTGTGGCCAAATTGCTCTTGTTGACATCATCGCCCTGCCCTCCCCCCCAGTGATGCCAAACCTGCCCCAGACAGCCACCCGCAGCTCCCAAACAGCAACAAATTTGTGTGACTATCTTGGTTACTTGGGGAGCCACAATCCAGTCTGAATAATGTGTCTGGGTTTCAGCCTGCCTGAAACCCAGATACATGATTCAAAACCTGGACTGTCCAGGTGGCAACCCTATCCTACAGGCTGATGGTTCCTGTAGATGCCTTCTTCCACCGATGCCCGGTCATCTTCCTGGTGGTGAACTTCAGTATATTATTATTATTATTATTATATATAATTCAATACAGGAGAAATCAGCGGGCCCAGCTCGTTAGAGTTTACAATCTAAGAGATGGACAAATAGTATATCTACTTCTTTCTGTCCTTTCCTCCATTCACAACACTGCATTTCATTGTTTTCACAGAAAGCAACACAGAGTGGGGAGAGGGTATCCTGCCATTGGTTTGCTTTTCCCCCATTCATAGAATGTGGTACATACTGTGAAAACCAAGCAAGAAGTGTTGTGATGGAGGAGAGAACAGATTGGAGGGGGATGAGGGGCTTTTTTATCAGTGTAGCGCCCTGCTCCTGATGATGTTAAATTTAGTGGGTGTCTGAGCTGGTAGTTAGCTCAGACTTTGTAATGATGAAGGTTAAATTGGCCTCTGTTCCGGCTATGGCTGTGTTTGGAAGGACTTCCCACTGTTTGCTTGTAGGTGGCGTTACCACCCCAGGCCAATGTGGAACACAAGCAGGCCAAAGTGTATTAGGTATCTTTCCCCGGGAACAGCTCAGTGGGAGTGGTCTTCCTGCTGAGCGTGCTGGGGAAGAGTACTTAAGGGGCAGACTTCATTTCTCAGGGCTCTCTTCGCCTCATGGCCCTCCTGGCTTGAGGTATGTGTTACTGGAATTTCAGCCTCGGAGCCACGCTGGCCCGAGGCTGCATCTATGCCAGGTAGGCCCAGTTGTCCTGACTGGGGCCTACACTTTGAAGGTGATCCTGTGCTGTCCGTCCTGCGGGAGGAAGCCACTCAATGGAGGAAACCAGGGGAGGACCTGTCCTGGAGAGGACCGCGCGGAAGGCTGGTATCTTGAGGAAGGCCTGGTGACCCCATTGGAGGATGCACCCTAGCTAAAGTTACCTTACAGTCTGCCGGGTTGACTTAAAAGCTCTTAAGCCCTGTACACACGGTCTGACTTTTTGCCAACAAACTTCATTTTGAGCAAGTTTGCCAAAAAATCCAACCGTGTGTACGCTCCATCGGACAAACTTTTTTGGTTTTCATCGGACAAAAGTTCGGTCTGCAAACGGACAAACTTTTGGCCAACAAAAGTCCGATGGAGCAAAGTCCGACCGTGTGTACAGAAAACCATCGGATTTTGTCGGATGGACAAAACAAATAATGTTAAAATCAACCAACAATAGCAGAAGTTGACCAAAGGGTGGCGGTAAAGAGCAGAAAAACCATGTGATGTTGAAAAAAGTTTTGGGAAAGTTTGCAGAAAAGTTATGTGGTGTGTATGCTATGGGTGTGCCCGGCCAACTCCGTTCGGACAAAAATTCACGGAAAAGTCCGATGGAAGTCCGACCGTGTGTACGAGGCTTTAGACTGTAAGGCTGGACATCCGGGTACTAAAATCCTGTGGCAGAGGATAATTGAACAGTTCAACTTAATCGTTCTAAAGGTCTGTGGCAGAGACTGTTATTTCTTATTTGTTCGTGCATCATCCCGACTGCTAGGCCAAGTGAGAGGGGCCTATCCGGGTGAGCAATGCCCACTTGATGGAGAGTGGTGAATGTGACTTTTGTAACTTAGAAGTTTCCCCAGTGATCTGCTGTGTGTGCCTGAACCTTCCCCTAACCCTTCGACCCTTTACCTATGCAAGTTGTTTGGAAATAAAACCTGAAGAAAAAGATTCATAACTTGTGTGGACATTGAACTCCCTATAGACTCTCATCCCCTAGACAACAAACGGTGAGGTAACGTGCAAGGCCCAAAATGAAACCAGCAGCTCCTGCGGGGGTGTGCTACATCAGTACATAGAACATTAGACCCAAAGTTATTAACTCCCTTAGCATCGGAAGTTCAGCACCAGGAAGAGGACCGGGCATGAGTGAAGAGAACATTTCTGCAGGAACCATCAGCCTGCAGAACATGGGGCTTCCTTTATTACTGGTAAACAATGAGAACTGTAAAAAACAAAAGCAACTGTAGCAAACAAAAAAAAAGTTTTAACCAAACATTATGCCGCGTACACACGATCATTATTCACGGCGGTTTAAAAACCGCCGTGAATAATGACATTTTAAACGAGGGAACAGCTTGTTCCCCACACACAGTCATTTTTCTCGTCATTTTTTAAAATGACGAGAAAAACGATCGTCTATGGGCTCCGCGGCAGTGTTTCCCTATGGGAAACACTGCCGCGGAAGAAATGTCAGGAAAAACGACGAGAAAAATTAGAACATGTTCTAATTTTTCTCATCGTGATTAATGCAGTTTTTCCCGTCGGGAAAAACGGCAAAAAGCCCACAGACGATCGTTTTTCTCGTCCAAAGAAAAAAATGACATTTTTCCCGACGGGAAAAATGACATTTTTCCCGACGGGAAAAATGATCGTGTGTACGCGGCATAAGCTTTAAAAATTCTTTTTTTTTTTAAAGAATACATTTTAATTAAGGATAACGTAAATGACATATACATATACTGTATACAGAGGCAGCCCCTCCTCCCCCCCCAAAAAAAACATATGCAGCTGTCCATAATAACATTTCTTGTAGCATACAGCTAGCACCTAAATTAACAAAATAAATACAAATAATAAATCATTTTACATTACTAATGATAAAAAAAAATAACAAATAAGTACCTAAACCTCTATTTACATCAGCCTATTTCTCCGTTTATATTAATAATTTAAAAACACTAATGATAATTAAAAAATAAGTACCTAAATCTCTATTTATATCAGCCTCTGACCATCTCCTGTGCTCAAACTAGGCAAAGGGAGGGCAAAGCACCAAAAGTCAATTAGCCTCAGCTCCATTGCATATGCACTGACAGGTGACATACTGACAGTAGGAGAGAACAAAGTGAGCAGAGCTGGTGGCTTATCAGTGCATTGCTTTTCCTTCATTGTCCAGTAAGCTGTGAGTAGGGAGGTGATGCTGCTGTATTCCATAACAGAGATCACAGGCGTCACCCTTCTGGTGGTGGTGTCTGGTAAAGGTGTAAATCACAAATGCAGCTGGACAGAACTACAAATCCTTTGGCAGATAAGACAGGTCATGTTCAGGTATTGTGCCTATATATTATGAAGAGCTGCAAGGTGATTGGGTAGGGTTATACTAAGAGGCCTTCAAAATCTTGTGTAGTGCCGCGTACACACGGTCGGAATTTCCGTCAGAAAAAGTCCGATGGGAGCTTTTGGTTGGAAATTCCGACCGTGTGTATGCTCCATCGGACTTTTTCTGTCGGAAATTCCGACAGCATTAGATAGAGAGCAGGTTCTCTATTTTTCCGTCGGAATGTCCGACAGACATTTTCCCTGTATGGGGTTTAGGACTTTGTGTCTGCACTGTCAGACAATGTACAGGATGTACCGTAATTGGCAGGCCAGGTATCAATGGTCTCTCTTCTCTTCATACTGCATGTCTCTGTCTCTTCCAGCGCTTGCTCTGGATCTCTGGATCTCTTTCCAGCGGCGATGGGTCTTCCTGACGAAGGTTCAGTGTGAGCTGGAGACACAGCTTCCCAGTCTGGAGATGGTGCGTACCTCTTCCTGTGTATCTGCAGAAGGTTATAGATTTTCCCC
The DNA here is from genome assembly GCA_029206835.1 of Rana muscosa. Classification (NCBI taxonomy): domain Eukaryota; kingdom Metazoa; phylum Chordata; class Amphibia; order Anura; family Ranidae; genus Rana; species Rana muscosa. The sequence goes on along the minus strand of CM055117.1, from coordinate 1,086,957,325 downwards.
TGCAATTAAAGCTGAAGCTTAATCTGCTTATATATTGCTTTCCCTGGTTGCTTCCTTAAAACCATTGAATAAAACCTTCCTGTTTTCATTACATACCTTATTTCATACCCAGCAAAGTCATCACTGGGTCATTAGGGTCAGTAAGTGTAAAGTTGATGTTTATTCTCCTTATATTTTGTCTTTCCTGGCTCATCTCCCACTCCCAAGTCCCCCTCCCCCCAACCAATCAGCTTTCAGTTTTTTTTTTTGTCAAAGCTTACCCATTTCCTGCCCAGCCTATTGTCAAATGACGGCTAGGCAGGACATTCGTCATTATGGGTGGACATCATATAACGTCCAACCGAAACGCACCTCGTGTGCGCCCCATGGACCTCGCTGCGGCACAATTTGGATGGCCATTCATTATGTACAATTGTATTGCTAGCTGTGATTTGTCACAGTGATCACATGATACAGACAGGATCAATCACAGTCCATCTGTACCTTGTGATTAGCTGTGGCCAATCACAGCTAATCACAACAATACACACTGAATAACTCAATTTCATTCAGCACAAATGGTTGCTTATACTAGTAAAATTCACTAGTAAAAGCAATCAAGCAATCATAATATGAAAAAAAAAATTCTGATCGTTTTCGGGCCCCAAGAAATGAGTACATCAGGTTTGATTAATATTCATTTATACTGTATATATATACACACCATAGGTCAGGGCTCAAAACTTCAAGTCCTGAGCTACTAGCCAGGCCTCAAGGGTTACTTGCCACCAGTTGCCCCGCTAAACCCCTACCCTGCCCTGCCCCTAATCTTGCCCCCAATTCCGCCCCTAAACACATCCTCATAAATTATCTCATGAAATGACACTTAAATGTTTTATGTAGAATTAAGCTATAAAAATAAATATTAACAACAACTTTATCCGTGCCCAACAATGCAGCCTGTCTGTGTCCACCAATGCAGCCTGCGCCCGCCAATGCAGCATGGGTCCGCCAATGCAGCCTGTGCCGTCAATGCAGCCTGTGTCCGCCAAAGCAGCCTGTGTTCGCCAGTGCAGCCTGTGCTGTCAGTGCACATATAGGAAAAAGTTGGCGCTAGTGTTGAAGACAATGTGAAAACCAAAAATAAAAATTGGGGGAAACTAATTAAAAGAGGGCATTTAAAAAAGAAGAATTAAATAAAAAATTCACATAAGACTATAAAAGTCCTTTTTTAGTCCATCCTAAAACACGTAGAAGGCAGCCCAGTGAAGATAAAAAGCAAATCCTGGAAAAGCTGAGGGGAGAAGCGCCATTCGTATGGCTGGGAACCAATGGGTTCCCAGCCATACGGATTCTATTGGTCCTTCAACAACCCGGATGCTCACCGCAAGGTTCGGCCAGCAACTTACCTGGAAGTTGTCCGTGAGTCACGGTTTGCAGCAACATCCATCGCAGTGCTGTTGATTCCCCTCATCTCACCTTCCTTTGCATCAGTGGAAGTGCGGTGTTGGAATATATCGGCTTCCACCAGCATCATCTGGCTTATACCATCCCTTCTTACAGATAAGACTTTGTTTTTTATCCACATGCTTATTTCAACTTCACGTTTGTGAGTACATATATGCCCCCTCCCCTCTTTTTAACATTAAAATGTATTGTTAATACTGCACTTAGAGTGGCACTTTTGTGCTTCTCCCCTGTGCTGTCAGTGCAGCCTGTTTCCGCCAGTGCAGCCTGTGCCGCCAATGCAGCCTGTGTCCCCAATGCAGCCTGTGCCACCAATGCAGCCTGTGTCACCAATGCAGTTAGTGTCCCCAATGTAGCCTACCTGTGCAGAGGAAGAGAGAGGAGAGCCGCCGCCCGGATGATCAGAGCGCCGGGGACATAACAGCTTTAATTTCAATAGCTGTGTGTTTCCCGCTGCGCACTGTCAAATACAGCCCCTCCCCCTTATCAGGGGAACTTTGATAGACAGATCACCCATCACAGAATTGGACGGGTGATCTGTCTATCAGAGTCCCCGGACAAGGAGGAGGGGCTGTATTTGACAGCGTGTGGCGGGGAACACACAGCTATTGAAATGAAAGCTGTTATGTTCCCGGCGCTCTGATCATTCGGGCGGCAGCTCTCCTCTCTCTTTCCCTCCGATCGCCTGCTTGCATTTTGCAAGTGGATTTTGAGGGCTGGCAGCCATAGCTCACGAGCAGTTGAGTGGAATTTTTGAGGGCTGCCATAGTTTGTGGACTGTATAACTTTCCTCCAGACTAAATAATAAACACTTATTTAGGTTATTTTCACCAACGAAATGTAGCAGAATACAGCTTGGCCTAAATTTATGAAGAAAGATTATTTATTTGCAACATTTTATAACAGAAACCGAGAAAATTCATTTTTTTTTTTAAAGATTTTCAGTTTTTTTTTGTATATTTAGCAATTATAAAAACCCAGCATGATTAAATACCACCAAAAAAAAGGTCTAAAAAAAAAGATAAAAATGTCATATGAGTAGAGTGTTGGATGACCACACAATTGTCATTCAAAGTGTGACAGCACTGAAAGCTGAAAATTGGCCTGGGCAGGAAGGGGGTGAAAGTGCCCGGTATTAAAGCGGTTAATTGAACAAGCTGATCTTAGAAGCTGATTGGCTTCCATGCAGAGCTGCACCAGATTTTGCACTTTTTAGTAAATCAACCCCTATCTGACCTACTAAAACTCCTAAAAGGCTGAGAAGTTCACAGTGTGCAGTGAAATCAGAGTAAGCAAATTCAGTCAAGGAGAGGATCCGGTACAACTGTGCAAGACTGAAGAGAAGGTTGGAGTTCAGTTTTATATTTCAATATTTTTATTAAGATTTTACAATAAGAAAAGAAACATGAGCAGGTAATCATCTTACCATCTGAGTCTTGTCTCCCTCCCCCAGACACCCCTATTGGGAGTCGAGTTTAGTTTTACATTATAAGGAGAGCCCCAGTCTAGAATCTGTCAGAATACTCATCAGACACACTATGTAACTGACCTACAGTAAAATATTCACCAGTTTGGTCAATTCAAGTAATATTTCAGTTATAAATGAGATCTGGTGGGGCAGAGTACCCATTAGCTTCTTATATGTCTTGGCTATTCCAACAGCATCTTCCCATGCATAGTTCCTCCTGAAATTGGGTCTTCCCATCCATCTGGGAGTTTTGGATGTTCCTGCCCACTTCAGTGAGGACCCGTCACAGTTAATCTAATAAAATTCTGAGATTTTCTTCTGGTATCTATTGTCTACATTGGAATGTGGTCAATACTTTGGTTTACGGATCTATGGAGACCCAACTGTAACAGGGTGACAATATTATCCTGCTTAGATCATGATGTGTCCACCAGTATCTGTAAGCCTTTGTGTTTTGCTGCTGCTTTTTCCTGTCTTCTGTGTTCCTTTATTGAATGATCAACTTATCATGTCCTCTTCTTCTTCGTAGTTCCTGCCCATTGACCAGACTTTCCGCTCATTCCTGGAGGTGACACGTCAAGATCCTCTGGTTTTGTCCATCCTAAATCCCAGAAGAAAGAGGGATCACCATTTTCATGGTGAAGCTTTATGTTCTGCTTTTCGTACAGGAATCGGTGTCATGGAAGACATCATAATAAACATGGCGGATGTACTGTATTCATACTGCTATGCATTTCCACGACTCTTCTTTTTGGGTGACCAGGACTTGGTGGAAATTCTTGCAGCCTCTCCAGAACCTTCTGAACGTCTACCCTGTGCCCTCTTATGTTTCCCCCATCTTACTGACGTGACTTTTCAGAGTCAGTCCCCCAACATGTCCACATTTCCCCTCTGTAGCAGCCAGTCATTAACTGTGGGGGTGACAGGGAACTTCCAAGAGATGCTGACCTTCAAATCTGCCATTCAGTGGAATCCAAAGACTGTTTCATGGCTGATACAGATGGAGAGCCGGCTGAAGGACAGTATCAGAGATCAGCTTGAGCTTTGTCTGTCTGAATTCAGGAAGGAAAGACTCGAGGGTACAGGACAGTGTGTAGCTAGGGGAATATCCTATCCCTGGCAATGTTTAGCGGTCACTGAGGAAGTGCTGTGGTGTGAAGGTATAGAGAAGGTCCTCCTTACCGACCAGAAGTCATCTCTTAAAAACCAGCACAGATTAAAAATACAGCTCCTAACTGACAGATTGACAAACTACACACAGGTTGTCACTAAAGAAACCCTCTACAGGGAACAGGCTTTTTTCTCAGCCTGGATAATATTAGCCATACAGCAGAGGGACCGAACACTAAGTCTGCTGAACACTGAGATACAGACATTGAACTCTTTCTCCTGGTCCAAGCTGTTTAAGTACAGGATTCCACCGAGATTGTGCTCTGAAGATTTAACGCATGACAATGATGATCCAGAGATATCAGACTCACAAACACATCCAGGATCATCATCACTTCAATGCTATGTGGATGTGTGTGGCTACCGTTTGCCATATGGATATGAGTATGTTGGGTTGGACATGAGCATTGCAGACACACCGCTTTCTGAGAGAACAGCTCTTGGCCTGATAATGGCACTTCACCATTCTCAGTGTGCGGCTGTGATTGGCCAAGACGAGAGTAGCAGAATGCAGACTTTGATGGTTCTAAGCAACACTCTTGGCCGCCATGTTGAGGTGTTGAAATGCTGGTCTGGACTAACGCTGAAGCGACTTACTCAGCACCTCCAGGGAGCTCTGCAAAGTGGGGCCTGGCTTGTTTTGGGTGCTGTGCACAAATTAAAGAGCAGCATCCAGGCATCGCTAGGACAGCTTCTTCAGGAAATACAGTCTTCCTGCCAGGGTTTGATGGGGGAAGGAAATTCCATGGATCATCCCAAAGTACAAGGCAGTATCCAGTTAAATGGATTGACAGTACCAGTGAATCAGAGTTATGGTTGCTTTGTGACTCTTCCTGACATTAACAGTTCCTGTCCCCTCCCACAGAACCTTCGCCTCCTCCTCAGACCGGTGTCCTTCCGCCCTCCTGAACTCTGCTCCTCAGCAGAACTTGCATTTCTTGCTGCGGGGTTCCAGGGACATTTCAATCTTGCCCACAAGATAGCAAGATTTTTTCAGCTAGCCCAAGAGTGTGGGGTTGTCTCTGCAGGTAAAGCTTCCATCCTTATGAAAACTGTAATACAGAGAGCCATCTCTATATTAAAGATAAACAACTCTTATAGCACCACTGAGAACTGCAGAGAAGATAGGGCATCTCAGGGAACGACTGAAGAAACTGTTTACAACTCTGTAGATCCACATTTCATCAACTCCAGAAATAATACTGTGCGTATCAACCTACAGGAAGAAAAGAGCATTATGATAGCAATCTCCACATTGTCCCTTTGGTCTAGTCTTTCAGTATCTCAACTTAGTCATCTTCAAAACATCCTCAAAGGTATTTTCCCAATGTACATGCCTCCATTTACCGTTAACAAGGACACTGCTCTGTGGAGTGCCATTGCTCAAAATTTGCAAGAATCTGGCCTTGAAGTTCATGCAGAACTCAGTAATAATATTGTGCAACTCTTCCAGGCACTTCAGCATAGTTCTGGAGTTCTGCTGACAGGTCCACCAGGTGGAGGAAAAACCACTTGCTGGAAAGTTCTCCATCGAGCCTTAAATCTCCTGGCAGAACATGTGGATCCTCTGGAATCTGATAAAGCCCTGAATGTTCACAATGATGACGAACACCAACCAGTACACATTGTCCATCTCTTTCCCAACAGTCTGAGCCCTACGGAATTCCTGGGTGGGGAAAGGGATGAGGAACAAACCAACGGAATTTTCTCCAACATTCTCCGCAGGGCAGAACGAGAGTCTTCAACACAGAAGTGGGTGATACTTGATGGTTCTGCAACCCCGGGATGGATAGAGCCTATTTCCTGTCTATTTGGTCCACACCCAACACTGACTTTGGCCAGTGGACAGCGGCTTCATATCAACAATTGTATCAAACTGTTATTTGAAATGGCTGACATGTCGACACTGAGTCCTGCTGTATCAACCGCATGCAGCGTCGTACACTGTGGTGGACAGGAGACATGGAAGGTGATACTCAGAGCCTTCACATCCAGTTTATATGTAAAGTACAGAATCTCGTGGAGCACACAGCACCTTCTCCAAAATCTAAGTGATAGTTTGATACCCAGAACTCTTTGCTTCTTGGAGCAGCACTGCACCTCCGCATTGTACCCACACAGTGTGCAGTCTAGAAACACAGCATGCGGTGTGCAGGAAGTCTCCTCTTTCTGCACAATTCTCCAAGCTCTTATGGATCAGCGTCTCCTGAGGATCTCTGCTCAGACATCTGAAACTCCAGAGCTCCTACAGAAAACTCCTGGTGTCGCAAAAGTCAATGATGATTCCCGGTTGACCGCAGAACCCCCAATTGGTAAGCAACTTAGCTGGTAGAAGATGAGGCCTGGTGTATTGGCATAGATTTTGACGCTTTCTCTTTTCAGGAATTACTGGAGGTCATTTCACTGAGTCACCAGGCTTTTCCCACCAGGACGTTACAGACAGTAGCCACCACTGTGCACAAAGCTACTTCCTTTATGCTTTTATCTGGGGCTTTGGTGGACACCTCCATCCTAAGTAAGTACAGATTCTTAACTTTTGGCTGTTTTGTAGTTGTTTCCACCTACTGTGTATTTGAATGATATTTCTTTATTGGATTTTATAATATAGCATAAAGAAATATTTGTACAAATATATGGTTTGTGACAATTAACAAGGGTATGACGTGCATCACAAAATAATTTGTCACCAAAATCTCATTGGATCTGTAAGGAAAGTATACGCGTTTGCTGAGGAAAATTTGGGTCAAGAAACTAAGTATATTGCTTTGTTGAAAAATTTATGAAATAGCATTGCAGCAGTACTACCAGTCTTGAGATAATGAAGCTTGGGAAAATAAAAGAACAAACAGCAAAAACAATAACTTTGCCAGTCTTCTAATGTACACACGACCGTTTTTCATGACGAGAAAAATGCCATTTTTTATTTGGTCATTAAAAACGATCGTGTGTGGGCTCCAGAGCATTTTTCACAACGTGAAAAATGGGCATTAAAAATTTGGAACATGCTCTATTTTTTTTCGTTGTTTTTCACGTCGTCGTTTTTCTCGTCGTGAAAAGCGTCCGTGTGTAGGCTTTAACGACGTGAAAAAAATGCGCATGCTCAGAAGCAAGTGATGAGATGGGAGCGCTCGTTCTGGTAAAACTAGCGTTCGTAATGGAGATAGCACATTCGTCACGCTGTAACGGACTGAAGAGCACAAGGCTGAAAAGCGCGAATCGTCTCTCACCAAACTTTACTAACACAAGGATCAGCAAAAGCAGCCCAAAGGGTGGCGCCATCCGAATGGAACTTCCCCTTTATCCACTTCGCATCCGGGCCAATTCTGACACTTCGCTCCTACATGTAAAAAGCCTAATTTTTTTGCTAGAAAATGACATATAACCCCCAAACACTATATATATTTTTTTAGCAAAGACCCTAGAGAATACAATGGCGGTCATTGAAACTTTTTATCTCACACGGTATTTGCGCAATAATTTTTCAAACGCATTTTTTTGGGAATAAAAACGGTTTCATGAATTAAAAAATATTAAAACATTAAAGTTAGCCCAATTTTTTTGCATAATGTGAAAGATGAAGTTACGCCGAGTAAATAGATACCCAACATGTCACCCTTCAAAATTGTACACGCTCGTGGAATGGCGCCAAACTTCGGTACTTAAAAATCCTCATGGGCGACGCTTTAAATTTTTTTACTGGTCACATGTTTTGAGTTACAGAGGAGATCTAGGGCTAGAATTATTGCTCTCGCTCTAACGTTCGCTACGATACCTCACATGTGTGTTCTGAACACCGTTTTCATATGTGGGCCGGACTTACATATGCGTTCGCTTCTGCGTACGAGCTACCGGGGACAGGGGCGCTTTACATTTTTTTTTTTTATTATTTATTGTTAATTTTACTTTTAACTTTTTACTTTGACAGTTAGAAAAAAAAAAAAAAAAAAAGATCACTTTTATTCCTATTACAAGGAATGTAAACATCCCTTGTAATAGGAATAAGCATGACAGGTCCTCTTTACAGTGAGATATGGGGTCAATAAGACCCCATATCTCACCTCTAGGCTGAGAAGCCTGAAATAAAAAATAAAAAAACGATCACCGCTTCCTAGCCGAAGTGGCGCCGTTTTTTTGAATGCAGAGGCCGGGCGTGACGTCATAACATCGCGCCCGGCCTCCGAACGATCATAGAGACTCCGGCGACCATCTGGTCCACCGGAAATCTCTATGGTTAGAAGCCGGGGCCGGCGGATCCTGTCACCGACTCACTGATCGCTCAGGTGAGTCGGTAGAAGCACCGGAGGGCGGCGGGAGGGGGGACGTCCCCTCTCGCCGCCTGTAAGAACGATCAAGCGGCGGAACAGCTGCTATGATCATTCTTACGGTACAGAGAATCGCTGGCTCTAAAAAACGATATCTGAATGATGCCTGTAGCTGCAGGCATTATTCAGATATCCCGGCTGAAAGTCAAGGACGTCCCACGGACGTCCTTAGATGCGAAGTGGTTAAAGTGGCGCCGTACATTTCGTACGTCACCGCGCTTTGCTCGAGCACTTTTTTTTATGATCGTGTGTAGGCAAGGCAGGCTTGAGAAGAATCACGTCGAGAAAAACGTCGTTTTTTTCAATGACATTAAAAACGGTTGTGTGTACGCGGCATAAGTTTGATGGGCTTTAGTTATACAACATGTTACTGCGAGAATGAAACAAACTTGTGTTCCATGAGACAAGGAATTCCGTTTTACCGCTAGAAGTACATGTGTTATTATTCTTTTATGAATTCTCTGGAAGTCGTTTATACCTATATGTAGCAAGGTTAGTTTTATAGAATGAGTTGTTGATTGCTCTACAATCCCTGATATAATTTGAATGACTCGGCTCCAAAGTGATCTCATTGATGCTCATTACCAAAGGATGTGGAAAAGTGAACCTATTTCTCTGCACTGTCTCCAACACATAGCAGTGTGACAATTGAAAGGATCTTTGAAGGGTCCTACCATTGAAGTTTGGAGAACTCTTTGCCCATTTCTGCTTCTCATTTAACTATTGTGTGGGATTTAGAGAAATACTTGAAGCAGGTGATGGTGCTTGTAACGACACCCCAAATATGAAAGGGGTTTAACGCCGTTTAAAGATTTTCCCTCTCCTGGACACAAATTCACTGTTGATCCTCCACAGTCAGACACCCACTTCCCATAGGAATTAATCCTTCCAAAAGAACGAGACACACTCTGTATCTTTCCAAAATGAACTCCTTTATTATTGCAAAACATTACAACTTTTATATCCACAGAGAGAAGCTTCTGACCCTCCTCTCATCATACACCTCTGACCAGACCCAATTTACATGAGCCAATTAACTACAGTGAATGGCTCAGACACTAGGGATGAGCTCGGTGTTCGAGTTGAACATAGGTTCGACTCGAACATCGGCTGTTCGCGCGTTCGGCGAACAACGAACGATTTGGGCCGTTCGCGCCAAATTCGAGTGACGTGAACGGCCCACAATACACTGTGCCATCGCAGTGTAATCCCGGCGCTGTGATTGGCCAAGCATGCACTGTGACCCTGCATGCTTGGCCAATCACAGCGCCGGCAGCGAGGAGAGCAATGATTGGCCACAGGCAGGATGCCTGTGGCCAATTATAGCTGAGGGGGTTTAGTACACGCCCCACACTATAAAAGGCCGCCAGAGCGGCGGCCTTGTGTAGGGTGTTCCGGAGCAGGGAAAGTGAAGGATAGGCAGGGACAGTGTCAAATCTGGTCAAATCTATTCTTTGCTAAACCTTGTGTGTAGGGACAGAGAAGGATAGGCAGGGAGAGTGTCAGTATCATATTCTTTGCTAAACCTTGTGTGTAGGGAGAGAGAAGGATAGGCAGGGGACAGTGTCAGTGTCATATTCTTTGCTAAACCTTGTGTGCAGGGAGAGAGAAGGATAGGCAGGGAGAGTGTCAGTGTCATATACTTTGATAAACCTTGTGTGCAGGGAGAGAGAAGGATAGGCAGGGGACAGTGTCAGTGTCATATTCTTTGCTAAACCTTGTGTGCAGGGAGAGAGAAGGATAGGCAGGGAGAGTGTCAGTGTCATATACTTTGATAAACCTTGTGTGCAGGGAGAGAGAAGGATAGGCAGGGGACAGTGTCAGTGTCATTGTTGCTAAGCCTCCTGCACATTATACACCTGAAGTTAGCCTGTATTGCTGCTTTTTCCTGGTGTGTTACACCAACAGGATTTTGCGGCACTTACAGCGGGCGGAGTGTACCTCCTGACCATATTACACCTTAACTTAGCCTGTATTGCTGCTTTTTCCTGGTGTGTTACACAAACAGGATTTTGCGGCACTTACAGCGGGCGGAGTGTGCCTCCTGACCATATTACATCTTAACTTAGCCTGTATTGCTGCTTTTTCCTGGTGTGTTACACCAACAGGATTTTGCGGCACTTACAGCGGGCGGAGTGTGCCTCCTGACCATATTACACCTTAACTTAGCCTGTATTGCTGCTTTTTCCTGGTGTGTTACACCAACAGGATTTTGCGGCACTTACAGCGGGCGGAGTGTACCTCCTGACCATATTACACCTTAACTTAGCCTGTATTGCTGCTTTTTCCTGGTGTGTTACACCAACAGGATTTTGCGGCACTTACAGCGGGCGGAGTGTGCCTCCTGACCATATTACACCTTAACTTAGCCTGTATTGCTGCTTTTTCCTGGTGTGTTACACCAACAGGATTTTGCGGCACTTACAGCGGGCGGAGTGTACCTCCTGACCATATTACACCTTAACTTAGCCTGTATTGCTGCTTTTTCCTGGTGTGTTACACCAACAGGATTTTGCGGCACTTACAGCGGGCGGAGTGTGCCTCCTGACCATATTACACCTTATTGCGTGTATTGCTGCTTTTCCCATTTCCCTGCAGGCCATCAGAATGTCTGGAAGGCAAACAAGGAGAGGCAGACAGTCAGGAGCCAAAAAAAGAGGGCAAGCAGGCTCTGTGTCTAGAGACAACAGTGCTGGTTGTGGACGCGGTGCATCGCCATCAGCACGTGGCCATGGGACCCGCTTGTCCTTCTTTTCGGCAGCTGGACGTGTTGAGCCGCATCATGCCGAAGACTTGGTAGAGTGGATGACCAAGCCCTCCTCATCCTCCTCATCCTCTCTCACCCAAGCTCAGGGTACTGGCAAAGCAGCTGCCAAAGCGTCCTCTTCCCTAGTATCAATGTCATCATCAGTCACTCCTTCCCTAGACCAACCATGTCCTCCTGAGGAGTCCCCCGAACTGTTTGAGCACAGTGTTGGGTACATGCACCAGGAGGATGCCCAGCGTTTCGAAGGGTCTGATGATGATACCCAGCTAGAGGAAGGCAGTAGCGTGAGAGCAGAGAGAGGGGATGCTCAAGAAGGACACCAATCTGGCAGTCATGTTCCAGCAGCTGCAGCATACTGCCAGATTGGCTCCAGTGATGAGGAGGGAGGGGATGATGAGGTCACTGACTCCACGTGGGTGCCTAATAGGAGAGAGGAGGAGGAGGAGGAGGAGGATGAGGAGGAGGCATATCTCCAACGAGGCAGGATGCCCTCGGGGGGCCAGCGTAAGGGCAGCACACCGACGGAATCACACCGCAGAGCTCCGCCTGTGCAGGGCGCTGCCTCTGCCCGTTATTCAAAAAGTTCTTTGGTGTGGGCCTTTTTTGAGTCGAGTGCATCAGATCGCACAGCTGCTGTTTGCAACATATGTCTCAAGCGTATATCGCGTGGCCAAAACATCACCCGCTTGGGCACCACATGCTTGACCAGACATATGTTGACCTGCCATGCAGCTCGTTGGCAAGCCTACCTTAAAGACCCACACCAAAGAACAAAGCTGACCTCTTCTTGCACCGCATCAGCTGGGATCTCCAACCCCACTATACCTTCAGTCCTCTCTGAAACCTGCTCTGAGAGGAATGAAGGTGTAGAATTAGGTGTGTCACAGCCAAGTACTTGCGGGCACTCTGCTAGCAGTACACCAACGTCTGATTCTAGCAGGCAAATTTCCCTGCCCCAGCTGCTGGACCGTCGAAAGAAGTTCACTCCCAGCCATCCACATGCCCAGCGGTTGAATGCTAGCTTGGCTAAATTGCTAGCGCTTCAACTGTTGCCTTTTCAGTTGGTAGACTCGGCCCCCTTCCGTGAGTTTGTGCAATGTGCGGTTCCTCAGTGGCAGGTTCCCAAACGCCACTTTTTCTCACGGAAGGCGATTCCGGCTCTCTACCGGCATGTGGAAGGCAATGTCTTGGCCTCGCTGGACAGGGCGGTCAGCGGTAAGGTGCATATTACCGCTGACTCATGGTCCAGCAGGCATGGACAGGGACGTTACCTTTCTTTCACGGCCCATTGGGTCACTTTTGGCAGCTGGGAAGGATGCAGGGCAAGGTGCAGTAGTGTTGGAGGTTGTTCCACCACCACGCCTCCAAAATTCTACTACTGGTTGTGACACACCTCTGTCCTCCACCCCCTCCTCTTCTTCTTCCTCCGTGGCCTCTTCCTGTGCTTTGTCCTCGGAACCAGCTGTGCTCCGTAGGCGTTCAAGGGGCTACGCAAGTACGCAGGCAAAAAGATGCCATGCCGTGCTTGCGCTGGTGTGTTTGGGGGACAGGAGCCACACTGGGGCAGAGGTTCTGTCTGCTCTGCAGGGGCAGGCCGAGAGGTGGTTGACGCCACGCCAGCTTAAGCCAGGAATGGTAGTTTGCGACAATGGCACCAACCTCCTCTCCGCTCTCCGACAGGGACAACTGACCCATGTGCCCTGTGTGGCTCACGTCCTTAACCTGGTGGTGCAGCGGTTCTTGGGCAGGTACCCGGGCTTACAGGATGTCCTGAGGCAGGCCAGGAAAGTCTGTGTGCATTTCTGCAGATCTTATAATGCCAGTGCTCGCCTGGCTGAGCTGCAAAAGGAGTTGAACCTGCCCAAGAACCGCCTTATATGTGACATGCCCACCAGGTGGAACTCAACGTTGGCCATGCTGCAGCGGCTGCACATGCAGCAGAGGGCCATCAATGAGTACCTGTGCGACTACGGCACCAGGACAGGGTCAGGGGAGCTCGGGTTTTTTTCACCACGCCAGTGGAGCATGATCAGGGATGCATGCACTGTCCTGGCACCATTTGAGGAGGCCACGAGGATGGTGAGCAGTGACAGTGCATGCATCAGTGACACTGTACCTCTTGTCCACCTGTTGGAACATACACTGCGTGGAATAATGGACAGGGCACTTGAGGCAGAACAGAGGCAGGAAGAGGAGGACTTCCTTGCCTCTCAAGGCCCCCTTTATCCAGACAGTGTTCCTTCTGTCCCACCCATCGCACAGGAAGAAGAGGAGGAGGAGGAGGAGGAGGATTGTGTCAGCATGGAGGTGGAGCCTGGCACTCAGCATCATCAGCAGCAGTCTTTTAGGGATGATTTACAGTCCCAAGAAACCAGTGGACTTGTACGTGGCTGGGAGGAGGTGGCTGCGGATCATGTCGTCCTTAGTGACCCAGAGGACACCGGACTGAATGCCTCAGCTAACCTACGCTGCATGGCCTCCCTGATCCTGCAAAGTCTGCGGAAGGATCCTCGTATTCTTCGGATCAAGGAGAGGGACCATTACTGGCTGGCCACTCTCCTTGATCCACGGTACAAGGGTAAGGTTGCGGACCTTATGTTACCGTCGCAGAGGGAGCAGAGGATGAGACAACTCCGGGAGGCCTTGCAGAAAGGTCTGTGCAACGCGTTCCCAGAGACTGGGAGGTTACAAACTCCTGGTCCTGGACAACGAGTTGCTGAGGCTTCGGTCAGTCAAAGAAGGAGCGGTGGGGAAGGTGGCCGTCTGACCGAAGCGTTCAGACAATTCTTTAGTCCGCAGCCCCAAGGTATGATCGGTTCCAGCAACCATCGCCAGCGTCTGATATACATGGTGCAGGAATACCTAGGGGCAAGGTCAGACTTGGACACCTTCCCCACCGAAAATCCTCTGGCTTACTGGGTCTTGAGGATGGATCACTGGCCAGAGCTTGCACAGTATGCTATTGAGCTACTGGCCTGTCCTGCATCCAGCGTTCTTTCAGAACGCACATTCAGTGCTGCTGGAGGATTTGTCACGGATCACAGGGTGCGCCTGTCCACCGACTCTGTTGATCGACTGACCTTCATCAAGATGAACCAGTCTTGGATCACCACCAGCTACCAAACACCTGAAGCTGATATAACAGACTAATTTTTTTTCAAATGTCACATCCCTTCAACACTGATGCTGATGCTGAGAGACTGTCCTGTTATGTTGACTGACTATCCTCCTCCTCCTCAATGATCCGATTGACGATGATAGCTTGGAAGAACATTTTTGTTTCTGGGTGCCGCCACCAGTGGCTAAGGCCCAATTTTTCAGCCCCTGTTTAACAGGGGTGTGTTATTACAATTTTTTTATGCAATGCTTTGCAGCAGGGCTCATTCCTGCACTCCAACTAGAGTATCTGGGAGTGGTTGCAGTGTCGTGGCACCAGCACCAGTGGCTAAGGCCCAATTTTTCAGCCCCTGTTTAACAGGGGCGTGTAATTAAATTTTTTGATGCAATACTTTGCAACAGGGCTCATTGCTGTGCTCCAAGTACAGTATCTGTGAGGGGTTGCAGTGTTGTGGCACCTGTGCCTAAGGCCCAATTTTTCTGCCCCTGTTTAACAGGGGCATGTAATTACAATTCTTGATCTAATAATTTACAGCAGGGCCCATTCCTGCGCCCAACAAGACTAACTGTGAGGCCTTACAGTGTTGTGTCAACACCACCACCACCACCACCAAAGGCCCAATTTTTCAGCCCCTGTTCAACAGGGGCATGGAATTACAATTCTTGATCTAATAATTCACAGCAGGGCCCATTCATGCGCCCACCAAGAGTAACTGTGAGGGCTCACAGTGTTGTGGCAACACCAACATGTAAGGGGCAAATTTCAGCTGAGTATATCTGGCAGGCCCCTACTTTCAAACATCCAACTTACAAACGACTCCTCCTTGCAAACGGAAGGATACAACAGGAAGTGAGAAGAAATCTACCCCTAGGAAGGCAAATTCTCTCCTGTAAGAGTTAATATGGGAAAAAAAGTGCCTCCTCTCCACTGATTCTTTATCACCAATTCTTGTTTCAATAAAACCCCCAAATTTCAAAAAACATTTGTCATTAGGACGGAAAGTGAGGTGAACTGTTCTGAACAGGTGCACACTGCACAGACAGCAAAACAAATGTTACAGGGGTGATAACCCTTCCCTATGTTTTCCAAAAAGCTTAAAAATAGATTTTTTGGCTGGAGCTACACTTAAACAATGTACCTGTTGAAAATTACAAACAGATTCTACATAAGAACAAACCTACAGTCCCTGTCTTGTATGCACCGCCTGTATACGGCTGTTCAGAGTATATAGGGCCTTTTTTATTTTATGTGCGGGGTTCCCCTTAATATCCATACAACACCCAAAGGGGCTGGTAATGGGCTGGGGTGGGGGGGGGGGTGGTGTGATGGGGTAGCTATGCCATTTTTCTTAAAGATTTTCATCCATATTACCGGGACCAGACATTACATTAAAGCCGCAAGCAGTTTTAAATGGCTTTTTTTCCTTTAGAAATGTAATTTTGTGCAGGGACAGTTCTAAACACGGGAAACACGTGGCACTTCACAGGCATACTTTAGACACCCCCCAGGTACGATATTTAAAGGAATATTTGACTTTTTTTTTTCACTTTATGCATCATTAAAATGACTGCTCCAGAAAAACGGCCGTTTTTAAAACTTATTTTTGCATTGATACATGTCCCCTGGTGCAGAACCCGGGTTCCCAAAGCCTTTTTAGGACAATAACATGCATAATAGTCGTTATAATTAGCACTTTAGATTTCGAACGTTCGCATCCATTGTATTTAATAGGGTTCTAAAGTTCGTGCGAACTTTCGGTCCGTTCGCGGGTTCTGGTGCGAACCGAACCCATCCAATCCACATTTCAGTTTAAAGGATTATGCAAGACCTTTTGTGTTCCTCCAGCCTGTCTGGCTGCCAGAGGACAATACCTATAATTACAGGCTTAATTCCCACAAGCCACAATAGATACATAACGGCTCTCAATACACATTTCCCAATGAAAGGCTCTGTAGCATAAGTGAGGTTCATTACCATTACACAAGCAGACAGGAGACACCTCAGCATCTCTTCAATTAACCTGTCTGTCTGCTAGTTCCACAACCTATAATTACAGGCTTAACTCCCACAAGCCACAATAGACAATAGCATGAAATCACACACCATCACAGCAAGTATTACATAAACAGCCCACACACAGTATATACCCAATATGTATACAATATATATACAACATTGAATCTGATTAGCACAGATCGTAGTGGGGTTTTCATTCACCCTGTGCCCCTAATAGGGACACAGGGTGGTTTACACATAAGAGGCATTGGGGAAGCTGAAGCAAGGATATTTCATACTTTATAAGGGATTCTGGGTTCCCCGGGCCTTCCCGTTACATCTCTCCCCTTTCGGCAGGAGACTAACACAGGAGGAGACCCCAGACGGGTTGACTCCGAAGGTAGTCCATAGTTCCATTCCCCTAATGCCGGTATTCACACAGTACCCCAAATAGATTGCTCCAAACAGAGCATTACTTCCCCGGCCAACCTCTGCCTCTCTCAGAGAACATACCCGCCGCTGGGGAGAGGCCGGGACTGGCCCTTCTCCCTGGGGTCCTTTCAGCTGCTGGAGAGAAGACAGGGTGACTGGGCTCAGTCCGTCATGCGGTTGGGGATCTGGGCCGACTGCCCAGCATCCCTGGAGTATACAAGTGGAAACTGAAGTCCCATCCACTTGTAGGTGAAAATCCCCCAGTGCTTGCAAAGCAAGGCTGACATCCTCCTGTCTCAGTGTCACACCATTTTCTGGGGTTGTGTCAGTAAGGAACGAGGTCCCATCCAGTACCACAGGAACTCCCTCTTCTGTTCATTGAGAGCAGAGGCCCGCGGCACTCTGCTCTGTTGCCAGCTCTTGTGCTGGGTTGCTGTGAGTGGAGACCGCAGTCTCATCCACCGATCTCCGCTCAAGTTGCAGTTGTGTGCAGAGGCCAGTAGCATTCTGCCCTGCTGCCAGTGATTCAGCTGGGGGTAAAAGCTTCACCACCTCAGCTTGTTGCTGGAGAGAGGGGCCAACTGCCCCGGCTCCCTGAAACTCCACAGTTGTTTCCGGTGCTGGGCAGAGGTTGCTAGCACTCTGCCCTGTTGCCAGCACTTCTGCTGGGGACTCCACACCATCTGCTCTGGCTAACTGTTGGGGAGGGAAAAGGGCTGCTTCTTCTCCCTGCATCTCTGAAATCCACTTGGAAAGAGGAACCATCACCTTCTCACCTCGGGCTTCCAAAACTGCCACGGGTGTAGAGCAGGGGACTGCAGTACTCTGTCCTGCTGCCAGTACTTGGGCAGGCGATGCATAATCCCTAACATCCTCTGAACAGTCCCTTAGGTCCATACCTTCTGTAATCTGTGGCTGGGGAGATGAGCCAACTGCCCTAGCTCCCTGGAACTCCATATCATCCACTTCGGCTTTAGGGATGGCAATCTTCAGATTTTCCACTGCCGATTCTTCAGCCAGGCTAGCTCCCTGGAACTCCATATCATCCACTTCGGCTTTAGGGATGGCAATCTTCAGATTTTCCACTTCCGATTCTTCAGCCAGGCTAGCTCCCTGGAACTCCATATCATCCACTTCGGCTTTAGGGATGGCAATCTTCAGATTTTCCACTGCCGATTCTTCAGCCAGGATTTCAGAGTTGTCCACTGGTATTTCCTGATAGTCCCAGGCAAAGGTAGCACCACCCTGCTGCTGAGCAGATTCTAGCAGCTGTCTGTAGGCGATCTCCGATTGCCGTATTTCCGCCATTCTCCGCTCATGTTGCCGCTCTAGTTCTCTCTTTTGTCGCTCCAGTTCTCTCTTTTGTCGCTCTCGTTCTCTGTCTTGTCGCTGTAGTTTTTTCTCTTGTCGCTCATCCTGCAGCTGGATGCCTCTAATGGCTTCCTGTATGGCAGTCTCTGATGGGTTAGCACAATATAATGCCAAGCGCTCTCGAACTCGTTGCTGAAACAAATCTTCAAATGACCGGGGTCCTGCATCACCATCCCTCTGGTCCATCTCGGCTAGCTCCCTGATCAAGGTGGCCTTGTTCTTTGTCCCACTGGTCCCTCCACGGCTCTCAAGTAGGTCTTTCAGCATGGCTTTCCTGCCGGCTGCATAGCTGGTCATTCACTGTGGTGGTTTGTAGTGTCCCAGGAACTGGAGGGAAAATCCCACCGCTGCCAACCAATGTAACGACACCCCAAATATGAAAGGGGTTTAACGCCGTTTAAAGATATTCCCTCTCCTGGACACAAATTCACTGTCGATCCTCCACAGTCAGACGCCCACTTCCCATAGGAATTAATCCTTCCAAAAGAACGAGACGCACTCTGTATCTTTCCAAAATGAACTCCTTTATTATTGCAAAACATTACAACTTCAATATCCACAGAGAGAAGCTTCTGACCCTCCTCTCATCATACACCTCTGACCAGACCCAATTTACACGAGCCAGTTAACTACAGTGAATGGCTCAGACACATGCCCTTTCTGTCTCCCAATCCCCATCCAATCCACATTTCAGTTTAAAGGATTATGCAAGACCTTTTGTGTTCCTCCAGCCTGTCTGGCTGCCAGAGGACAATACCTATAATTACAGGCTTAATTCCCACAAGCCACAATTAGTGATGAGCCGAACACCCCCGGGTTCGGTTCGCACCAGAACCCGCGAACGGACCGAAAGTTCGTACGAACATTAGAACCCTATTAAATACAATGGATGCGAACGTTCGAATTCTAAAGTGCTAATTATAATGACTATTATGCATGTTATTGTCCTAAAAAGGGTTTGGGAACCCGGGTTCTGCACCAGGGGACATGTATCAATGCAAAAAGAAGTTTTAAAAACTGTCGTTTTTCGGGAGCAGTCATTTTAATGATGCATAAAGTGAAAAAAAAAAAGTCAAATATTCCTTTAAATATCGTACCTGGGGGGTGTCTAAAGTATGCCTGTGAAGTGCCACGTGTTTCCCGTGTTTAGAACTGTCCCTGCACAAAATGACACTTCTAAAGGAAAAAAAAGCCATTTAAAACTGCTTGCGGCTTTAATGTAATGTCTGGTCCCGGTAATATGGATGAAAATCTTTAGGAAAAATGGCATAGCTACCCCATCAACCCCCCCCCCCCTACCCCAGCCCATTACCAGCCCCTTTGGGTCTTGTATGGATATTAAGGGGAACACCGCACACAAAATAAAAAAGGCCCTATATACTCTGAACAGCCGTATACAGGCGGTGCATACAAGACAGGGACTGTAGGTTTGTTCTTATGTAGAATGTGTTTGTAATTTTGAACAGGTACATTGTTTAAGTGTAGCTCCAGCCCAAAAATCTATTTTTAAACTTTTTGGAAAACATAGGTAAGGGTTATCACCCCTGTAACATTTGTTTTGCTGTCTGTGCCCCTGTTCAGAACATTTCACCTCACTTTCCGTCCCAATGACAACTGTTTTTGAAATGTGGTGTTTTTCTTGAAACAAGGATTGGTGATAAAGCATCAGTACAGAGGAGACACCTTTCTCCCATATTAATTCTTACAGGAGAGAATTTTCCTTCCTAGGGGTAGATTTCCTCTCACTTCCTGTTGTCTTCTTGCGTTTGCAAGTAGGAGTCGTTTGTAAGTTGGATGTTTGAAAGTAGGGACCTGCCGTATATACTCTGCAGAAATAGGCCCCTTAGTTGTTGGTGTTGGCACAACACTGTAAGCACTCACAGTTACTCTTGGTTGGTGCTGGAACGCCCTGCTGTCAACTATTATATCAGGAATTGTAATTACATATAATTGTTGAACAGTGGTAGTAAAAATTGGGCCTTTGATGGTGGTGCTGGTGCCACAACACTGTAAGCCCTGACAGTTACTCTTGGTGGGTGCAGCAATGGGCCCTGCTGTGAATTATTAGATCAAGAATTGTAATTGCATGCCCCTGTTGAACAGGGGCTGAAAAATTGGGCCTTTCGTGGTGGTGGTGGTGGTGGTGGTGTTGCCACAACACTGTAAGCCCTCAGAGGTACTCTTGGTGGGTGCAGGAATGGGCCCTGCTGTGAATTATTAGATCAAGAATTGTAATTACATGCCCCTTTTGAACAGGGGCTGAAAAATTGGGCCTTTCGTGGTGGTGGTGGTGGTGGCGTTGCCACAACACTGTAAGCCCTCAGAGTTACTCTTGGTGGGTGCAGCAATGGGCCCTGCTGTGAATTATTAGATCAAGAATTGTAATTACATGCCCCTGTTGAACAGGGGCTGAAAAATTGGGCCTTAGGCACTGGTGGCACAACACTACAACCCCTCACAGATACTGTACTTGGAGCACAGCAATGAGCCCTGTTGCAAAGTATTGCTTCAAAAATTGTAATGACACGCCCCTGTTAAACAGGGGCTGAAAAATTGGGCCTTAGGCACTGGTGGCACAACACTCCAACCCCTCACAGATACTGTACTTGGAGCACAGCAATGAGCCCTGTTGCAAAGTATTGCTTCAAAAATTGTAATGACACGCCCCTGTTAAACAGGGGCTGAAAAATTGGGCCTTAGGCACTGGTGGCACAACACTCCAACCCCTCACAGATACTGTACTTGGAGCACAGCAATGAGCCCTGTTGCAAAGTATTGCTTCAAAAATTGTAATGACACGCCCCTGTTAAACAGGGGCTGAAAAATTGGGCCTTAGGCACTGGTGGCACAACACTCCAACCCCTCACAGATACTGTACTTGGAGCACAGCAATGAGCCCTGTTGCAAAGTATTGCTTCAAAAATTGTAATGACACGCCCCTGTTAAACAGGGGCTGAAAAATTGGGCCTTAGGCACTGGTGGCACAACACTCCAACCCCTCACAGATACTGTACTTGGAGCACAGCAATGAGCCCTGTTGCAAAGTATTGCTTCAAAAATTGTAATTACACGCCCCTGTTAAACAGGGGCTGAAAAATTGGGCCTTAGCCACTGGTGGCGGCACCCATAAACAAAAATGATCTTCCAAGCTATCATCATCAATCGTATCATTGAGGACTCGGAGGAGGAGGATAGCCAGTCAACATAACAGCACAGGCACTCAGCATCAGCATCAGTCTTGAAGGGATGTGACATGTTAAAATCAATTAGTCTGTTATATCAGCATCAGGTGTGTGGTAGCTGGTGGTGATCCAAGACTGGTTCATCTTGATGAAAGTCAGTCGATCAACCGAGTCGGTGGACAGGCGCACCCTGTGATCCGTGACAAATCCTCCAGCAGCACTGAATGTGCGTTCCGAAAGAACGCTGGATGCAGGACAGGCCAGTAGCTCAATTGCATACTGTGCAAGCTCTGGCCAGTGATCCATCCTCAAGACCCAGTAAGCCAGAGGATTTTCGGTGGGGAAGGTGTCCAAGTCTGACCTTGCCCCTAGATATTCCTGCACCATGTTTATCAGACGCTGGCGATGGTTGCTGGAACCGATCATACTTAGGGGCTGCGGACTAAAGAATTGTCTGAACGCATCGGTCAGACGGCCACCTTCCCCACCGCTCCTTCTTTGACTGGCCGAAGCCTCAGCAACTCGTTGTCCAGGACCGGGAGTTTGTAACCTCCCAGTCTCTGGGAACGCGTTGCACAGACCTTTCTGCAAGGCCTCCCGGAGTTGTCTCATCCTCTGCTCCCTCTGCGACGGTAACATAAGGTCCGCAACCTTACCCTTGTACCGTGGATCAAGGAGAGTGGCCAGCCAGTAATGGTCCCTCTCCTTGATCCGAAGAATACGAGGATCCTTCCGCAGACTTTGCAGGATCAGGGAGGCCATGCAGCATAGGTTTGCTGAGGCATTCGGTCCGGAGTCCTCTGGGTCACTAAGGACGACATGATCCGCAGCCACCTCCTCCCAGCCACGTACAAGTCCACTGGTTTCTTGGGACTGTAAATCATCCCTAAAAGACTGCTGCTGATGATGCTGAGTGCCAGCCTCCACCTCCATGCTGACACAATCCTCCTCCTCCTCCTCCTCTTCCTGTGCGATGGGTGGGACAGAAGGAACACTGTCTGGGTAAAGGGGGCCTTGAGAGGCAAGGAAGTCCTCCTCTTCCTGCCTCTGTTCTGCCTCAAGTGCCCTGTCCATTATTCCACGCAGCGTGTGCTCCAACAGGTGGACAAGAGGTACAGTGTCACTGATGCATGCACTGTCAAAGCTCACCATCCTCGTGGCCTCCTCAAATGGTGCCAGGACAGTGCATGCATCCCTGATCATGCCCCACTGGCGTGGAGAAAAAAAACCAAGCTCCCCTGACCCTGTCCTGGTGCCGTAGTCGCACAGGTACTCATTGATGGCCCTCTGCTGCGTGTGCAGCCGCTGCAGCATGGCCAACGTTGAGTTCCACCTGGTGGGCATGTCACATATAAGGCGGTTCTTGGGCAGGTTCAACTCCTTTTGCAGCTCAGCCAGGCAAGCACTGGCATTATAAGATCTGCGGAAATGCACACAGACTTTCCTGGCCTGCCTCAGGACATCCTGTAAGCCCGGGTACCTGCCCAAGAACCGCTGCACCACCAGGTTAAGGACGTGAGCCACACAGGGCACATGGGTCAGTTGTCCCTGTCGGAGGGCGGAGAGGAGGTTGGTGCCATTGTCGCAAACCACCATTCCTGGCTTAAGCTGGCGTGGCGTCAACCACCTCTCGGCCTGGCCCTGCAGAGCAGACAGGACCTCTGCCCCAGTG
Organism: Rana muscosa; assembly: GCA_029206835.1. Classification (NCBI taxonomy): domain Eukaryota; kingdom Metazoa; phylum Chordata; class Amphibia; order Anura; family Ranidae; genus Rana; species Rana muscosa. The sequence continues at coordinate 1,086,934,382 of CM055117.1, read as the reverse complement.
TGGCTTCTGTCCCCCAAACACACCAAAGCAAGCACGGCATGGCATCTTTTTGCCTGCGTACTTGCGTAGCCCCTTGAACGGCTACGGAGCACCGCTGGTTCAGAGGACAAAGCACAGGAAGAGGCCATGGAGGAAGAAGAAGAGGAGGGGGTGGAAGAGAGAGGTGTGTCACAACCAGTAGTAGCATTTTGGAGGCGTGGCGGTGGAACAACCTCCAACACTACTGCACCTTGTCCTGCATCCTTCCCAGCTGCCAAAAGAGTGACCCAATGGGCCGTGAAAGAAAGGTAACGTCCCTGTCCATGCCTGCTGGACCATGAGTCAGCGGTAATATGCACCTTACCGCTGACCGCCCTGTCCAGCGAGGCCAAGACATTGCCTTCCACATGCCGGTAGAGAGCCGGAATAGCCTTCCGTGAGAAAAAGTGGCGTTTGGGAACCTGCCAATGAGGAACCGCACATTGCACAAACTCACGGAAGGGGGCCGAGTCTACCAACTGAAAAGGCAGCAGTTGAAGCGCTAGCAATTTAGCCAAGCTAGCATTCAACCGCTGGGCATGTGGATGGCTGGGAGTGAACTTCTTTCGACGGTCCAGCAGCTGGGGCAGGGAAATTTGCCTGCTAGAATCGGACGTCGGTGTACTGCTAGCAGAGTGGCCGCAAGTACTTGGCTGTGACACACCTAATTCTACACCTTCATTCCTCTCAGTGCATGTTTCAGAGAGGACTGAAGTTATAGTGGGGTTGGAGATCCCAGCTGATGCGGTGCAAGGAGAGGTCCGCTTTGTTCTTTGGTGTGGGTCTTTGAGGTAGGCTTGCCAACGAGCTGCATGGCAGGTCAACATATGTCTGGTCAGGCATGTGGTACCCAAGCGGCTGATGTTTTGGCCACGCGATATACGCTTGAGACATATGTTGCAAACAGCAGCTGTGCGATCTGATGCACTAGCCTCAAAAAAGGCCCACACCAAAGAACTTTTTGAATGACGGGCAGAGGCAGCGCCCTGCACAGGCGGAGCTCTGCGGTGTGATTCCGTCGGTGTACTGCCCTTACGCTGGCCACCAAAGGGCATCCTGCCTCGTTGGAGATGTGCCTCCTCCTCATCCTCCTCCTCCTCCTCTCTCCTATTAGGCACCCACGTGGAGTCAGTGACCTCATCATCCCCTCCCTCCTCATCACTGGAGCCAATCTGGCAGTATGCTGCAGCTGCTGGAACATGACTGCCAGATTGGTGTCCTTCTTGAGCATCCCCTCTGTCTGCTCTCACGCTACTGCCTTCCTGTAGCTGGGTTTCATCATCAGACCCTTCGAAACGCTGGGCATCCTCCTGGAGCATGTACCCAACACTGTGCTCAAACAGTTCGGGGGACTCCTCAGGAGGAGGACATGGTGGGTCTAGGGAAGGAGTGACTGATGATGAGTCTGACTTTGATACCAGGGAAGAGGACGCTTTGGCAGCTGCTTTGCCAGTACCCTGAGCCTGGGTGAGAGAGGATGAGGAGGAGGAGGAGGGCTTGGTCATCCACTCTACCAAGTCTTCGGCATGATGTGGCTCAACATGTCCAGCTGCCGAAAAGAAGGACAAGCGTGTCCCATGGCCATGTGCTGATGACAATGCACCGCGTCCACGACCAGCACTGTTGCCCCCAGACACAGAGCCTGCTTGCCCTCTTTTATTGCCTCCTGACTGTCTGCCTCTCCTTGTTTGCCTTCCAGACATTCTAATAGATGGCCTGCAGGGAGATGGGAAAAAGCAATAAGGGCTACCTTCAGGTGTCCTTCTCTGTCCCTTTACTTAAGGATTTCTAAATATGGTTGAGGATGATTGCTTTCGCACAGAATAGCACAACGACAATTTCCCTGACTGTCCAAAAAACAAGGATTTCAAAGATGGTTGATGAGGAATGCTTTAGCACAGTATAGCACAAGGAGAATTTCCCTCACTGTCCTTCCCTGTCCCTAGAAACAAGGATTAGCACAGTGAAAGAAACTGACACTCTCCCTACCTATAGTTTTCTGTCCCTAGAAAAAATGTTTTTTTTAAAGATGGTTGATGATCAATGCTTTAGCACAGTATAGCACAAGGAGAATTTCCCTCACTGTCCTTCCCTGTCCCTAGAAACAAGGATTAGCACAGTGAAAGAAACTGACACTCTCCCTACCTATAGTTTTCTGTCCCTAGAAAAAATGTTTTTTTAAAGATGGTTGATGATCAATGCTTTAGCACAGTATAGCACAAGGAGAATTTCCCTCACTGTCCTTCCCTGTCCCTAGAAACAAGGATTAGCACAGTGAAACACACTGACACTCTCCCTACCTATAGTTTTCTGTCCCTAGAAAAAATGTTTTTTTAAAGATGGTTGATGATCAATGCTTTAGCACAGTATAGCACAAGGAGAATTTCCCTCACTGTCCTTCCCTGTCCCTAGAAACAAGGATTAGCACAGTGAAAGAAACTGACACTCTCCCTACCTATAGTTTTCTGTCCCTAGAAAAAATGTTTTTTTAAAGATGGTTGATGATCAATGCTTTAGCACACTATAGCACAAGGAGAATTTCCCTCACTGTCCTTCCCTGTCCCTAGAAACAAGGATTAGCACAGTGAAAGAAACTGACACTCTCCCTACCTATAGTTTTCTGTCCCTAGAAAAAATGTTTTTTTAAAGATGGTTGATGATCAATGCTTTAGCACAGTATAGCACAAGGAGAATTTCCCTCACTGTCCTTCCCTGTCCCTAGAAACAAGGATTAGCACAGTGAAACACACTGACACTCTCCCTACCTATAGTTTTCTGTCCCTAGAAAAAATGTTTTTTTAAAGATGGTTGATGATCAATGCTTTAGCACAGTATAGCACAAGGAGAATTTCCCTCACTGTCCTTCCCTGCCCCTAGAAACAAGGATTAGCACAGTGAAAGAAACTGACACTCTCCCTACCTATAGTTTTCTGTCCCTAGAAAAAATGTTTTTTTAAAGATGGTTGATGATCAATGCTTTAGCACACTATAGCACAAGGAGAATTTCCCTCACTGTCCTTCCCTGTCCCTAGAAACAAGGATTAGCACAGTGAAAGAAACTGACACTCTCCCTACCTATAGTTTTCTGTCCCTAGAAAAAATGTTTTTTTAAAGATGGTTGATGATCAATGCTTTAGCACAGTATAGCACAAGGAGAATTTCCCTCACTGTCCTTCCCTGTCCCTAGAAACAAGGATTAGCACAGTGAAAGAAACTGACACTCTCCCTACCTATAGTTTTCTGTCCCTAGAAAAAATGTTTTTTTAAAGATGGTTGATGATCAATGCTTTAGCACACTATAGCACAAGGAGAATTTCCCTCACTGTCCTTCCCTGTCCCTAGAAACAAGGATTAGCACAGTAAAACACACTGACACTCTCCCTACCTATAGTTTTCTGTCCCTAGAAAAAATGTTTTTTTAAAGATGGTTGATGATCAATGCTTTAGCACACTATAGCACAAGGAGAATTTCCCTCACTGTCCTTCCCTGTCCCTAGAAACAAGGATTAGCACAGTGAAAGAAACTGACACTCTCCCTACCTATAGTTTTCTGTCCCTAGAAAAAATGTTTTTTTAAAGATGGTTGATGATCAATGCTTTAGCACAGTATAGCACAAGGAGAATTTCCCTCACTGTCCTTCCCTGTCCCTAGAAACAAGGATTAGCACAGTGAAACACACTGACACTCTCCCTACCTATAGTTTTCTGTCCCTAGAAAAAATGTTTTTTTAAAGATGGTTGATGATCAATGCTTTAGCACAGTATAGCACAAGGAGAATTTCCCTCACTGTCCTTCCCTGTCCCTAGAAACAAGGATTAGCACAGTAAAACACACTGACACTCTCCCTACCTATAGTTTTCTGTCCCTAGAAAAAATGTTTTTTTAAAGATGGTTGATGATCAATGCTTTAGCACAGTATAGCACAAGGAGAATTTCCCTCACTGTCCTTCCCTGTCCCTAGAAACAAGGATTAGCACAGTGAAAGAAACTGACACTCTCCCTACCTATAGTTTTCTGTCCCTAGAAAAAATGTTTTTTTAAAGATGGTTGATGATCAATGCTTTAGCACACTATAGCACAAGGAGAATTTCCCTCACTGTCCTTCCCTGTCCCTAGAAACAAGGATTAGCACAGTAAAACACACTGACACTCTCCCTACCTATAGTTTTCTGTCCCTAGAAAAAATGTTTTTTTAAAGATGGTTGATGATCAATGCTTTAGCACACTATAGCACAAGGAGAATTTCCCTCACTGTCCTTCCCTGTCCCTAGAAACAAGGATTAGCACAGTAAAACACACTGACACTCTCCCTACCTATAGTTTTCTGTCCCTAGAAAAAAAGTTTTTTTAAAGATGGTTGATGATCAATGCTTTAGCACAGTATAACACAAGGAGAATTTCCCTCACTGTCCTTCCCTGTCCCTAGAAACAAGGATTAGCACAGTGAAAGAAACTGACACTCTCCCTACCTATAGTTTTCTGTCCCTAGAAAAAATGTTTTTTTAAAGATGGTTGATGATCAATGCTTTAGCACACTATAGCACAAGGAGAATTTCCCTCACTGTCCTTCCCTGTCCCTAGAAACAAGGATTAGCACAGTAAAACACACTGACACTCTCCCTACCTATAGTTTTCTGTCCCTAGAAAAAATGTTTTTTTAAAGATGGTTGATGATCAATGCTTTAGCACACTATAGCACAAGGAGAATTTCCCTCACTGTCCTTCCCTGTCCCTAGAAACAAGGATTAGCACAGTGAAAGAAACTGACACTCTCCCTACTGTGACAGCAGGAAGGTAAAGTCACCTGGTTGCATCCAGGGGGGTAGATATATTTCGCCCAGATTCAGGCTTTACGCCGATTTATACAGCTAGGTGGAGAGTTGTATAAGCCCAGCTGAGACTAGTGGGCTCATTGATGACTCATACCTCTAGGGAGAGGGCTGGGCGTCGTGCAGACAGGGAGTTGATGAGTCCAGCTGAACCTTGTCAGCTCATTTAGGCCTCTATAAGGAACTCCCAGCTTCATTAGATGTTAGCTCATGCCTGGAAGCAGACCTGTGTGGACTGTCTAGGGAGAGTGAACCCCTGTGCGGTGAGAGAAAGCCTGTGTGGCTATATTTTGCTTGGACATTTAAAACCAGGGACTAGGACAGCACTAGGCTGATCCCAGTCGTTAGTTAGGAAACCTGTAAGTTTAGTCAGAGGTCAAGTTGACCAGGATTTATTTTGTGTTTGTTTTTTTTGCCTTGCTGTGTTTTTGTCACTGTAAATAGAAAATAAACCGCACGTTTTTTTGATTTTGAAAACCACAACCTCCGTCTGCTGGGCCTGTTTTTGGGTGGGGAGCCCATCCCGGGGGTCACACATACCCGCTGCCGAGCTAGCCCCCTCACAGTTGGTGGAGAACCAGTGGCAGTTTTTTTTTAAGCCAGCATGGAGGAGATACTGAAACAGCTGGCTCTAGCAAATGCCAATCAACAGCAGACAAATGCAGGTTTGCAAAGGAGCCTTGCAGCCCAGCAGCAAGCTCATCAACAGAGCCTTGCAACTTTACAACAGAGTCTGGAGGCTCAGCAACAAGCCCAACAGCAATCTGAGGCCCGCTTCATAGACCTGTTGCAGAAGCAAGAGCAGAGACTACAACAACAGATGGAAGCAGTAATGCAGCAACGTCCGCAGACCGGTGAGGAAAGCCGTCCCACTAATACCGCGTCCTTTGGGGTGAGTCGTTTATTGACAAAAATGACTGGAGAGGATGATCCAGAGGTATTTTTGACCACATTTGAAAGGACCGCTGAAAGAGAAAAGTGGCCTGAGGAGCAGTGGGCTGGACTGGTGGCTCCTCTGTTAACGGGTGAATCGCAGAAAGCTTACTATGACCTAGAGCCTGACCAAGCAAAAGACTATGTGATGCTAAAAGCTGAAATATTGGCAAGGCTGGGTGTCACCCTGGCTGTCCGGGCTCAGCGTGTGCATAACTGGACTTTCCAGCTTGGAAAACCCCCCAGGTCTCAAATGTATGATCTCATTCACCTGAGCAGAAAGTGGCTACAGCCAGAGACTTTGTCCGCACCAAAGATTGTGGAACGTGTTGTAATGGATCGGTTTTTGAGAGCTCTTCCTACTGCCATCCAAAAGTGGGTAAGCCATGGAGACCCAGAGACGGCCGATGGTCTTGTGGATCGTGTGGAGAAATACTTGGCTACAGAGAACCTGACGGCCTCTTCCAGAGACACTCGGACTTTCCACCCTAAGACCAGACCATCCCCAGGGGCGGATAAGATGATTCCAAGGGGTAAGGGTGGAGAGAGTGAGAGGGTGGGAGCTCTACCCCAAGTTTGGCGAGAACAGCCTGGGAAATCAGCGGCTCAAGAGGCGGCAAGAAGGATCATTTGCTACCGCTGCCGGCAAGCGGGACATATTGCAGCAAATTGCCCGGTTTTGGAGGAACCCATGCAGTGTGACTTTCTGACGGGCAGACGTCAGTCGCTGTGTGCGACAGTCGCATGCACTGCCATTCGGGGAACTGAGAAACATTTATGCAAAATGTGTATTAATGGTAGAAATGTTGTGGTATTGCTGGATTCAGGTAGCCTTGTGACCCTGATAAAGGCTGAGTTAGTTAAAACAGAGGTCTCTGGGAATAGCAAGGTAGCCGTTATTTGTGTGCATGGGGACACCCGAGAGTATCCAGTGACTACAGTGTGTTTCGAGACCCCCAAAGGTACCCTTTCTCATCCAGTGGGCTTAGTGTCTCAGTTACCGCATGACGCCATTGTGGGAAGGGATTTTCCGAAGTTCTGGGAACTGTGGGATGATCATGAGCCCCCCACTGGTGCCCCTATGTACCAGGAATATGATAGCCAGAACTCCTCTGAGAGTGGTGAGGACTCTCCCGAATTTCCCTTGTCAGTATTGGCAGGGGAGACTCAAGAAACTGGAGAGGAGCCCACCTCCTCAGACGAAAACCTACCGTCTGTGGAGTTTTCTGATCTTGAGGTTCACAGGGAAAACTTTGCCACAGAACAGTTGAAAGACCCCGCCCTAATAAAGGCACGGGAAAACGTAGTGAAAATAGATGGCGAGTTAGTGAACCCAGATAATACCTGCACTTACCCATACTTCAGCGTAGAGAAGGACCTACTGTATCGGGTGGCAAAAAGGGCAGAAGAAACCGTTGAGCAGCTGGTGGTGCCCAAACCTTACAGGAAGTTGGTGTTGGAGTTGGCCCATGGGCACATTCTTGGAGGTCATCTGGGGACAGAGAAAACCCGAGAGAGGGTATTACAGAGATTCTATTGGCCTGGGGTGATGAAGGACATAGAAAATTATTGTTCCTCCTGCCCTGTGTGTCAGAGGTCGGCCCCGATGCCACACTTCCGTAGCCCGCTGGTCCCTCTACCCATCATTGAGGTCCCGTTTGAGAGAATCGCAATGGATTTGGTAGGTCCTATAATCAAGTCCGCTAGGGGGCACCAGTACATATTGGTTATAATGGACTATGCCACCCGTTATCCAGAAGCGATCCCTCTCAGAAATACCTCGGCCAAAACCATAGCCAAAGAGCTATCTCTTGTTTTTAGCCGGGTGGGTATTTGTAAAGAACTGCTTACGGACCAAGGTACACCCTTTATGTCCCGGGTTATGAAGGAGCTGTGTAAATTGTTCAAAGTGACGCAATTACGTACATCTGTGTATCACCCCCAAACCGATGGGCTGGTTGAAAGATTCAACAAAACCCTAAAACAAATGTTGAAGAAAGTGGTGGATAGGGATGGAAAGGATTGGGACTGTCTACTTCCTTATTTGATGTTTGCTATTAGGGAGGTGCCCCAATCCTCTACGGGATTCTCCCCCTTTGAGTTACTGTATGGGAGACACCCAAGAGGGCTGTTGGATATTGCCAAGGAAACTTGGGAAAGTGAGAGTTCTCCCCACAGGAGTGTGATTGAGCATGTCGCCCTGATGCAAGATCGAATTGCACAGGTAATGCCCATCGTGAAGGAACATTTGGCCCAAGCGCAGTTGGCACAGCAGAGAGTGTACAACCGTGGAGCCAAGACCCGTACCTTTTCCCCGGGGGATAGGATATTGGTACTTGTCCCTACGGTTGAAAGTAAATTCCTTGCCAAATGGCAAGGCCCCTACGAGATAATGGAAAAAGTGAGCGAAGTGAATTACAAGGTCAGACAACCAGGAAGGCGAAAGCCCGAACAGATCTATCACGTTAATCTGTTGAAAGCCTGGAGGGATAGAGAGTCCCTAGTCGCAGACACTTGGTCACCAGCTCAAACTGGTTGCGTGATTCCTGAGGTTGGAATCGCAGCCACCTTGTCACAACCCCAACAACAGGAGGTTAAGGAGTTTGTGCTTCGCAACAAGGAGGTATTCTCTGAGCTGCCGGGACAAACATCTGGGGTAGAGCATGACATTATTACCCCGCCCGGTGAAAGGGTGAAGTTAAAACCCTATCGGATCCCAGAGGCCCGACGGGAGGCAATACGGGAGGAAGTACAGAAAATGCTGAACTTAGGGGTGATAGAGGAGTCCCAAAGTGATTGGTCTAGTCCCATTGTGTTGGTGCCTAAACCGGATGGGAGCTGGCGATTTTGTAACGATTTTCGTCAGTTGAACAAAGTTACAAAATTTGACACCTACCCCATGCCACGTATAGATGAGTTGATCGACCGGCTGGGAACAGCCCGATACATGACGACTCTTGACCTCACAAAAGGGTATTGGCAAATCCCCCTGGCCAAGTCAGCCAAAGAGAAAACCGCATTTGTAACCCCAGACGGGGCGTTCCAATATAAAAGAATGCCGTTCGGGTTACAGAATGCGCCGGCCACATTCCAGCGGAAAATGGACCAGATGCTGAGGCCCCATCGGAAGTATGCTGCGGCTTACCTGGATGACGTAATTGTCCATAGCACAGATTGGGCCTCACATCTGCCAAAAGTGCAAGCAGTCCTGGACTCTGTTCGGGAAGCAGGGTTTACGGCTAACCCCAAGAAGTGTACCATTGGGCAGGAGGAGGCCAAATATCTTGGGTACACCATTGGGAGGGGAGTAATAAAACCCCAACTCAACAAAGTCGAGGCCATCCAGAGTTGGCCACGTCCCAACAGCAAGAAGCAGGTACGAGCCTTTCTGGGAATCGCTGGGTATTATCGGCGATTCATTCCCCACTTTGCTTCTAAGGCTGTGCCCCTAACCAACCTGACGAAGGGGAAAGGGTCGGTCATGATTAAATGGACCCCCGAGGCTGAGGCAGCATTCCAATTCTTGAAACAAGCCTTATGTAGCCAGCCAGTGTTGTACTCACCCGACTTCTCTAAAGACTTTGTCGTACAAAGTGATGCGTCAGATGTGGGGTTAGGAGCAGTATTGTCCCAGGTCTGGAACGGGGAAGAGCACCCAGTCATTTACCTCAGCAGGAAGTTGAAGTCCCATGAGGTAAATTACGCCACCGTTGAAAAGGAGTGTTTAGCGGTGAAGTGGGCTCTAGATTCCCTTCGGTACTACCTGCTAGGTAGGCACTTTGACATGGTTACGGATCACGCTCCGTTAAAGTGGATGGCTCAAAACAAGGAAACAAATAGAAGAGTGAATAGGTGGTTCCTGGCCCTCCAGGAATTCAACTTCACAGTAAAGCATCGCCCTGGCGTTCAAATGGGGAATGTGGATGCTTTGTCTCGAGTACATGAATGCCTGATTGCTGGTGTTCCAACCCCGAGGTTAAAACAAGAGGGGGGGGTATGTGACAGCAGGAAGGTAAAGTCACCTGGTTGCATCCAGGGGGGTAGATATATTTCGCCCAGATTCAGGCTTTACGCCGATTTATACAGCTAGGTGGAGAGTTGTATAAGCCCAGCTGAGACTAGTGGGCTCATTGATGACTCATACCTCTAGGGAGAGGGCTGGGCGTCGTGCAGACAGGGAGTTGATGAGTCCAGCTGAACCTTGTCAGCTCATTTAGGCCTCTATAAGGAACTCCCAGCTTCATTAGATGTTAGCTCATGCCTGGAAGCAGACCTGTGTGGACTGTCTAGGGAGAGTGAACCCCTGTGCGGTGAGAGAAAGCCTGTGTGGCTATATTTTGCTTGGACATTTAAAACCAGGGACTAGGACAGCACTAGGCTGATCCCAGTCGTTAGTTAGGAAACCTGTAAGTTTAGTCAGAGGTCAAGTTGACCAGGATTTATTTTGTGTTTGTTTTTTTTGCCTTGCTGTGTTTTTGTCACTGTAAATAGAAAATAAACCGCACGTTTTTTTGATTTTGAAAACCACAACCTCCGTCTGCTGGGCCTGTTTTTGGGTGGGGAGCCCATCCCGGGGGTCACACATACCCGCTGCCGAGCTAGCCCCCTCACACTACCTATAGTTTTCTGTCCCTAGAAAAAATGTTTTTTTAAAGATGGTTGATGATCAATGCTTTAGCACAGTATAGCACAAGGAGAATTTCCCTCACTGTCCTTCCCTGTCCCTAGAAACAAGGATTAGCACAGTGAAACACACTGACACTCTCCCTACCTATAGTTTTCTGTCCCTAGAAAAAATGTTTTTTTAAAGATGGTTGATGATCAATGCTTTAGCACAGTATAGCACAAGGAGAATTTCCCTCACTGTCCTTCCCTGTCCCTAGAAACAAGGATTAGCACAGTGAAAGAAACTGACACTCTCCCTACCTATAGTTTTCTGTCCCTAGAAAAAATGTTTTTTTAAAGATGGTTGATGATCAATGCTTTAGCACACTATAGCACAAGGAGAATTTCCCTCACTGTCCTTCCCTGTCCCTAGAAACAAGGATTAGCACAGTAAAACACACTGACACTCTCCCTACCTATAGTTTTCTGTCCCTAGAAAAAATGTTTTTTTAAAGATGGTTGATGATCAATGCTTTAGCACACTATAGCACAAGGAGAATTTCCCTCACTGTCCTTCCCTGTCCCTAGAAACAAGGATTAGCACAGTAAAACACACTGACACTCTCCCTACCTATAGTTTTCTGTCCCTAGAAAAAATGTTTTGTTAAAGATGGTTGATGATCAATGCTTTAGCACACTATAGCACAAGGAGAATTTCCCTCACTGTCCTTCCCTGTCCCTAGAAACAAGGATTAGCACAGTAAAACACACTGACACTCTCCCTACCTATAGTTTTCTGTCCCTAGAAAAAATGTTTTTTTAAAGATGGTTGATGATCAATGCTTTAGCACAGTATAGCACAAGGAGAATTTCCCTCACTGTCCTTCCCTGTCCCTAGAAACAAGGATTAGCACAGTAAAACACACTGACACTCTCCCTACCTATCCTTCTCTTTCCCTAAACTAAAGGTATCCAGGTTAAGCAAGAAAAAAAAATGTCACTGTCCCTGCCTATGCTTCTCTTTCCCTGCTCCGGAACACACTACACTAGGCCGCCGTGCTGGCGGCCTTTTATAGTGTGGGGCGTGTACTAAACACCCTCAGCAATAATTGGCCACAGGCATCCTGCCTGTGGCCAATCATTGCTCTCCTCGCTGCCGGCGCTGTGATTTGCCAAGCATGCGGGGTCACAGTGCATGCTTGGCCAATCACAGCGCCTGGATGACACTGCGATGGCGTAGTGCATTGTGGGCCGTTCGCGTCACTCGAATTAGGCGCGAACGGCCCAAATCGTTCGATCTTCGTCGAACGATCGAACAGCCGATGTTCGAGTCGAACGTATGTTCGACTCGAACACCGAGCTCATCCCTAGCCACAATAGATACATAATGGCTCTCAATACACATTTCCCAATGAAAGTCTCTGTAGCATAAGTGAGGTTCATTACCATTACACAAGCAGACAGGAGACACCTCAGCATCTCTTCAATTAACCCGTCTGTCTGCTAGTTCCACAACCTATAATTACAGGCTTAACTCCCACAAGCCACAATAGACAATAGCATGAAATCACACACCATCACAGCAAGTATTACATAAACAGCCCACACACAGTATATACCCAATATGTATACAATATATATACAGCATTGAATCTGATTAGCACAGATCGTAGTGGGGTTTTCATTCACCCTGTACCCCTAATAGGGACACAGGGTGGTTTACACATAAGAGGCATTGGGGAAGCTGAAGCAAGGATATCTCATACTTTCTAAGGGATTCTGGGTTCCCCGGGCCTTCCCGTTACAGTGCTGTATGCCAGGTAGATGCCTTTACAATTATTGGAACTTCTAAAAACATATGTAGCGCCCTCATCGGCTCTCTCCCTTCTTCTTCTCGGCTGGTTAACACGTCTAGGGGGACCAGGGAGAGGGGTGAGGTGCTGCCACCAGCTCGCACCTCTTATGTGTGTAGAGGTTTGAGCTAAGATTTTTACCTTCGGGTCTGTGTCCCTGTCCGGAGATTCCACTTCAAATATGACAGGTGGATAGGTGAATGTAGAACACTTTGCTCCCAGAAAAGTAAGCCCACACCAGGTGACAGTACAACATCTATATTTATTTCCGCAGAGATAAATATGCCTCTTTGCAAGCAGACAGGTTGATACAAACACGAACTTGGTGGGGAGAGGGTTCAGGCACAATCCTTTCGGATCAGAGAAGCTGTTAGGAGTTCACAACAACTTTTGGCGCACGATCGCTTCAACCGACCGTGAGGTTGGTCCCTGCCACAGACTGGGTGAACGATGAGGCCTCTGCCACAGACCTTTGGATAGGCCTCTGCCACTGACCTGATGTAGCCGGGTCTCTGCAAAGACCATAGAACATGGACTACCTTCTAATGGTGACCCCTGTTAGGGAGATGATCCATCCCGGACGGTCCCCAGAGGCCTGCACTGTCACCAGCCAATGCTGCGCTGGATCTTCAGGTCAGGTCACCTCCCTGGTTCTCCTCGCCCGAGACTCGGGTCCCCTCACTCGGTGGGCCCCTAGGTATCTTCTCCCATACAGGACACAGTCGAAGGTACTGGGCCCCAGGCCTCGGCTAGTACCTCACCCCAGGCTTAAGGTGCCTGGGATGGAACTCAAACTCCCTCGCACCCAGGCCGAGGGCACCTGGGCGCGGACGAACAGAACAGCAGCCCCCAGGCTGAAGGTGCCTGGGGCTCGGACCTCGTGCGCAAGATGTCCGCCCCATTTATACCCTCTCCCAGCAGGCACAGCGGGTTCCCCGCCGCGCTGTACTACTGCTGCGAGAGGACACAAAGGGCACGGCCCTACAACGATGGTTCAACCCCAGCCGAAGGCAACAGCGCCACCCAGGGGCCGCAGGGAACTGAACACCATTATATCCTCCACGAACCAAAATGGCCATAGATCCCTAATAATTAGTGCATCTGGGCCATGCTACCGCCCAGACACTCCCCCTAAATGTTGACACCTGCTACACACACCCCCCGGCAGATAGACACTGGTCCCCAGTCTCTGGAACAAGCCATGCTCCAAAAGGAGCCAACATAGCCCCGATCCAGAGACTAGCTTCTCAAAAACACCAACAAAAATAATTTGAAATAAACTTGGAAGTTGTGCCTGAACCCAGCAGGGAAAGGGAAAGGTGAACATGAGGGAAACACTCATTATAAATGCACATCACATTACACAAAAATGGGATTCTCCCCTCCCACATCACTAACTAAGACCCGCCCATTCTCAGCAGTCTTGACCGATGTTCTCCTGCAGAGGGAAGAAAAAGGAAAACAACACACAATTCCTAACACATTGTGTGAGTGTTGGAGTGAAAAAGATCTCTCCGAAAAGAAACCTCTTTCCTTCCAGGAAGTGTGTGAGGAAATGTGATGAACGGTGCACAACACTGCCACCTGGTGACAGCGCTGCGGTAAAAGCACTTGTGCAAATCCAGGTTCTTCTCTGTACTGTGGCCCTGACTATACCCCAAAGTCCTTTTATCTTTGCGGTGGAAGGCAGAGGGAGACCAAAAAAAAAACACAACTGCTCCTATGCCTCCAAAGAGTAAAGCACCCCTAGACAGGGTACAGTTCCGGAATGTCCGGCAATGAAGAAAAAGAACAAACAGGAGTCTTTCCACCTACAAGTAAAACCTTGGATGCGGCAGCACAAGAGGTTTCAAGTACTGATCAAAAGTCTCCATATGGTACTCCACATCTTCCCCATCTTTCCGACAGATAACGACCCGGTCAGCATGGATATGCAGACCCAACATCCACTCTACCTTGCAGTCCTTAAACCGCTTTGAAGCTGTGGGTGAACATGCGAGGTAGCGACGGGCATGGGGCACCTTAATGTGTGTCCATACAAAGTCATTGTACCACCGCTGCCGGCATGCCTCTACCTCGTACAACAACTCCTTGGACAAGTACGGGTACTCCCATCCGTACTCATTGGCAACCTTTTGGCAGAAAAGTCTCTGTAGCCTGGACAAAGGTGGCATCATGGAGCGGTCTCCCTCACCAGGCAGGACAATTGACTCTGGGTGCCGAGGCGCCTTGACTACCTCCAAACTGGGCGTAGGTGCCTGCAGCGGCACTCTCTTCGCCTTAGCAGATGGCGCAGGTAACTCTGGGGGCAGAAGGGCAAGCAGGGGACTGGATCCCTCCTCAGGCACCGAGGCCTCCACCCGGGGTGTACTATCCCCTGTAGACATGGGTGGGTCCCTAGGTGCACGGGACGAGGCCAGGGGTACTTTGTCCCAACCCTTCCGTTCAAATAGTTCATCTATTTGTCCATCATCTCCTGCATCGGAGATCGACTCCAGGTCGGAGGTGTCATACTCCTCTGCGGGTAGGTGATTCCCTGTAGATGTGGAATCACCCCCTCCCACGGGCTCCGGTAACTGTGGATCCCCGACACCTCCAACAAAACACCAAGTCCCGTTCCCTGGCTTACCTCGGCCGACACTTGAACATAGAGGTCCGGGAATTTTCCCACTGGATCCATCCGGGCCAGGCAAGCGCAGGGGTTGTCCTCCATCTCGGCCGCTGGAAGCTTTAGTGAAACCGACCTTCCTTTTGGGCGCTGGGAGTAGGGAATCTGTGGTGACCGAAGCAGCATCTTCGGATTTTGAATCCTCCGTCCATTTGTTTGCGACTTCCACGGAAGTCTCTGCAGTGCGCGGGGGAATGGCTGTGCAAGCTCTGACTTCTCCTTGTAGAGTGGTGGCGCCTGTTAGGCAGTTGAGGTGGAAGGCTTGCGGCCTTTCTATTGGTTGCTCCACTTCAAATATGAACTTGCCACAGGCCTCGCAGCGACCGAAGGGCTTCAGCTGTACCACCAGTCCCGAACAGCCGGGACAAATCATACCCAGGGCCTCAACGTCCTTGCATGTGTACAGAGCGAATTGTCCCCGGGGCTTGAGCCGAATCCCCTTTTCCATAGCGGAGACAGAAACGGGGGTTGTCCTTGTGGTAGATGCAGTGGGGACCCATGATGCAGTAGAAAGCATGCTGACCGTTGACTGCTCCATCGCGCACTGAAGAACTGGCGCCAAAGTCTCCACGTGTATCCCCACACATGGCCAGACTCCTCCCCTTTGGTGCAACACTTCATGGGCCTTTTCCTCGTCACGCCCACAAACTAAGCAGGGAGGGTGTGCCTCGTGGCGCGCCAACCAACATGGCCGACCTCCTCTGAACTTTTCTGGGGGGTAAAAGTCAAGTTTTGAGAGCTTCAGCTCCATTGACACGGAACACAAATCCCGGACTCAGAACCCCCACATGTAGCGCCCTCACCCGCTCTCTCCCGTCTTCTTCTCGGCTGGTTAACTCGTCTAGGGGGACCAGGGAGAGGGGTGAAGTGCTGCCACCAGCTCGCACCTCTTATGTGTGTAGAGGTTTGAGCTAAGATCTTTACCTTCGGGTCTGTGTCCCTGTCCGGAGATTACACTTCAAATATGACAGGTGGATAGGTGAATGTAGAACACTTTGCTCCCAGAAAAGTAAGCCCACACCAGGTGACAGTACAACATCTATATTTATTTCCGCAGAGATAAATATGCCTCTTTGCAAGCAGACAGGTAGATACAAACACAAACTTGGTGGGGATAGGGTTCAGGCACAATCCTTTCGGATCAGAGAAGCTGTTAGGAGTTCACAACAACTTTTTGGCGGAAGATCGCTGCCACCGACCGTGAGGTTGGTCCCTGCCACAGACCGGGTGAACGATGAGGCCTCTGCCACAGACCTTTTGGATAGGCCTCTGCCACCGACCTGATGTAGCCGGGTCTCTGCAAAGACCATAGAACATGGACTACCTTCTAACGGCGACCCCTGTTAGGGAGATGATCCATCCCAGACGGTCCCCAGAGGCCTGCACTGTCACCAGCCACTGCTGCGCTGGATCTTCAGGTCAGGTCACCTCCCTGGTTCTCCTCGCCCGAGACTCGGGTCCCCTCACTCGGTGGGCCCCTAGGTATCTTCTCCCATACGGGACCCAGTCGAAGGTACTGGGCCCCAGGCCTCGGCTAGTACCTCACCCCAGGCTTAAGGTGCCTGGGATGGAACTCGAACTCCCTCGCACCCAGGCCGAGGGCACCTGGGTGTGGACGAACAAAACAGCAGCCCCCAGGCTGAAGGTGCCTGGGGCTCGGACCTCGTGCGCAAAATGTCTGCCACCATTATACCCTCTCCCAGCAGGCACAGCGGGTTCCCCGCCCCGCTGTACTACTGCCACGAGAGGACACAAAGGGCACGGCCCTACAACGATGGTTCAACCCCAGCCCAAGGCTACAGCGCCACCCAGGGGCCGCAGGGAACTGAACACCATTATATCCTCCACGAACCAAAATGGCCATAGATCCCTAATAATTAGTGCATCTGGGCCATGCTACTGCCCTGACACTCCCCCTAAATGTTGACACCCGCTACACATGTATAAGGTGGCGTTGATATGGTAAGACACGACATTGTGATTGGTGCAGAGTAAGATGGGTACTTGAGAGTACGGTACATATAATGGTCTGAGGATTTTTTGATTAGAATGGAAAAAGTCTTTTGGTTGCCAGCTTCATATAGGTCATTGATAAAATGGATTTTGGGGACCAGGAATTTGTTTTAAGGTCAGGTATGAAATATTCCAGATGCTTAAAGCAGAGTTCCACCCGTGTTTAAGTTTAATAAAAGTCAGCAGCTACAAAAAGCATAACTGCGGACTTTTAATAAACCGACACTTACCTGCCCCACGGTCCAGCGATGCGGCCACCCGGAGGCTCGCTCCGCTCCCCCTCCTCTCCTCGGTGCCGTCATCGTAACTGTGGGCACCCGGCCGTGGCAGCTTACGGCATCACGACTGGGCGCACACTACGCATGCGCGAGTTGTGCTGCACTCTCCTATTGGCCAGTCGATCTTCTGGGACCTGAGTTGTGTCCCAGAAGATCGCTGGCAGGGAGGGGCCGCCTAGGGCGAGAGGAGGAGTCGCCTAGGCGGCCCAAAAAAGAAAGCAGGAAGTGGGGCAGGAAGTTCCACTAAAAGTAAGGTAAACACTCCCCCCCCCCCCCCCAAAAAAAAAAAAATACATTTGTCAGGGGGCGAGGAGTGCTTAAAGCGGAAGTTCCACTTTTGGATGGAACTCCGCTTTAAGTGGCAGTAATGTTGTATGAGAAGGGATAGTAAACAGTGGTGTAAGTCAAATAAAACCAAAGAATTTCCAAGCTCAACTTACCAACCAGCCTGCGACCAACCGAATTAACCTGTCTAACAATATGTGTTAAAAACAGGGGTTTAGTTGCACACATTTGCAAATACATGCGTAAGCTGCAGGCCCTGCCAAGGCACCCTGTATCCTGCAGACCCTAACTCTAAATTTGGAGAGTCTCCACATGTATTCTGATGGATAGATGAAGGGCAGATGACTGGAGGGAGCGCAACCCTCCTTAACCACTTCCCTACCCAGCCATAGACAAATGACGTCCACAGATGGGATCTCCCATCCTGGGTGGACGTCATATGACGTCCTCGGCTTTGTAGGGGGATATCTGAATGATGCCTGCAGCTAGAGGCATCATTCAGATATCCTTTTGAAGTGCCGGCGATTCTGTGCACCATAAGAACGATCATATCGGCGGTTCCGCCGCTTGATCGTTCTTATAGGCGGCGGGAGGGGACACCCCCCCCCTCCCGCCGCCATCCGGTGCTTCTCCGGGCTCCCCCGTGCGATCGGGGACCCGGAGCGAATCTTCCGGCATCGTTGGTGGAGTCACGTGATGAGCATAGAGATGACTGGTGACCAGATGGTCACCAGTCATCTCTATGATCGTCGGAGGCCCGGGCGCGATGTGATGACGTCACGCCCGGGTCTCAAATGTAAACAAAGCCGCCATTGCGGCTGTAAGTATGAAATCAGTGAAAAAATGTTCACTGATCTCATGCTTTCCAGCCTGGAGGAGAGATGTGGGGTCTTATTGACCCCGCATCTCTCAATAAAGAGAACCTGTCACACACATTCCTATTACAAGGGATGTTTACATTCCTTGTAATAGGAATAAAAGTGATAAAAAAAAAAAAAAAAGTAAAATCATTGTAAAAAAATAAATAAATAAGTAAAAAAAAAAAATAATAATAAAAAAAAAAAATTAAAACGCCCCTGTCCCCGGTAGCTCGCGATCAGAAGCGAATGCACACGTAAGTCGCCCACATATGTAAACGCCGTTCAAACCAGGCATGTGAGGTATCGCCGCGTGCGTTAGAGTGCGTGCAACAATTCTAGAACTAGACCTCCTCTGTAATTCTAACCTGGTAACCTGTAAAAAAAATTAAAGCGTCGCCTATGGAGATTTTTAAGTACCGAAGTTTGGCGCCATTCCATGAGTGTGCGCAATTTTAAAGCGTGACATGTTAGGTATCTATTTACTCGGCGTAACATTATCTTTCATATTTTCCCCAAAAATTGGGCTAACTTTACTGTTTTGTTATTTTTTAATTCATGAAACCATTTTTTTTTTTTTTAAAAAGCGTTTGAAAAATGATTGCGCAAATATTGTGCAAGAAAAAATGTTGCAATGACCGTCATTTTATTCCCTAGGGTGTCTGCTAAAAAAACATGTATAATGTTTGGGAGTTCTGAGTAATTTTCTAGCAAAAGAATGATGATTTGTACATGTAGGAGAGAAGTGCCAAAATAGGCCCGGTATTGAATAGGTACAAAAAGCCCTGTATTGAAGTGGTTAAAGGCGCAGGAACACACTAGACACCCAGGTCTGTAGATTTCCAGATATCTCAGGTATATTGTATAGTGGTAAGTTTATTTTTAGGTAGGGGTGAACGCCAACTTTATCAGTTACTAGTGGGGTTTTCAGATTGTTCACAGGAAGCGAATGATGCTTTATATTTACCCAAAGTTTATCTGGGCTATGGAGCCACCAGCATTTGATTTGGTCTAAAAGAGTAGCTTGATATATTATGGTGAATATCAAGGCGCCCTTGTCCATCTGACCATATGCATTTGGGTTTGCAGTATATTGAGAATTATTGGTTAACATACACTCATAACCCATAACATTTATGACCACTGACAGGTTAAGTGAATAAAACTGATTATCTTGTTACAATGGCATCTGATAGTCAGTGGGACATATTAGGCTGTAAGTGAGCATGTTGTCCCTGAAGTTGATGTGTTAAAAGAAGAACAATTGGGCATTGCAGTTTGTTGTATATAGGGCTACATAGCCGCAGACCGGTCAGGGTGTCCATGCTGACCCATGTGCACAGCCAAAAGCATCTACAATGGGCACGTGAGCATCAGAACTGGGTCAATGGAAGAAGGTGGCCTGGTCTGATGAATTATGTTTTCTTTTACATCATGTGGATGGCCGGGTGCGTGTGCATTGATTACATGGAGAAAAGATGGCACCAGGATGCAGTATGAGAAGAAGGCAAGCAGGGGAGGGCTGGCAGCCTTCGGCCTGGGGGGCAAGTCCAGTCAAGTGGTCCATTGAACCACCGAATCAGCTTACCATTCATGCCCACCTGGTTTTTCAATGCAGCCTGATCAGTGCCCATCCAATGCAGCCTGATCAGTGCCCATCCAATGCAGCCTCACCAGT
This sequence comes from Rana muscosa, assembly GCA_029206835.1. Taxonomy (NCBI): domain Eukaryota; kingdom Metazoa; phylum Chordata; class Amphibia; order Anura; family Ranidae; genus Rana; species Rana muscosa. Next base: position 1,086,914,364 of record CM055117.1, on the reverse strand, counting down.
GTCCATCCAATGCAGCCTCACCAGTGTCCATCCAATGCAGCCTCACCAGTGTCCATCCAATGCAGCCTCACCAGTGTCCATCAATGCAGCCTCACCAGTGTCCATCAATGCAGCCTCACCAGTGCCCATCAATGCAGCCTGATCAGTGCCCATAAATGCAGATTCACCAGTGCCTATAAATGCAGCTTCACCAGTGCCCATAAATGTAGCCTCACCAGTGCCAATCAATGCAGCTTCACCAGTGCCCATAAATGCAGCCTCACCAGTGTCCATAAATGCAGCCTCACCAGTGTCCATAAATGCAGCCTCACCAGTGTCCATAAATGCAGCCTCACCAGTGTCCATAAATGCAGCCTCACCAGTGTCCATAAATGCAGCCTCACCAGTGCCCATAAATGCAGCTTCACCAGTACCCATAAATGCAGCTTCACCAGTGCCCATAAATATAGCCTCATCAGTGCCCATCCCATCAGCTCAGCCTTACCTGTGCCCATCAATGCAGCCTGATCCGACAGCAGTGCCCATTAGCGCAGCCATGTCAGTGCATAGGGAGAGAGGAGAGCCACCGGTTTACACAGTGCGGGTATCTCCCGGTTACCCGGCCATTGTCACATTAAGTCCCCCCTGCTGGACTGGCTCCTAAGATGGACATCACATGTCCTGGCATTGGACCAGTATGACGTCCATCACAGGAGCCGGTCCAAGAGGCAGGACTTCATATGTTCTCTCGGCCGCGTCGGGTAACTGGGAGATGGAGATCCTCGCTCTGTGTAAACCGGCGGCGCTCACCCCCCCCCCAACTCAGAGGCAGCCTGGTGTGCACCGGCCCGAAAGCTGCCCCAGGGCAGGTGGCCAATAGCCCTGAGTTTGCATCCGACCCCAGGCCTTGGGACTCAGGGATAATAATGGTTATTGTTAATACCGAGACACTCATGCCACTGCCTAAAGGCCATGGCCAGCACAGGACCTGACAGCCAGAGAGTGTTAAGGGCTATTTCCTATTTTGAGGTTACTTGGTGGTGGGCAGGGCACTGGAGCAGGGTACATGGGGTGCATGGGGGAGGGGAATAGGATGTGGGGGATGTCGGGGTCTGGGTCTCTCTCTCACCTCAGCAATTGCAGCTCAGCAGGTCCTTGCACGGCCTCTTGGGGGGTGATAACAACTTCCAAATTGCAGCCAGCGCCCAGCCGTAGCCAATGACGTGTGTCCCCTGGTGTGCCCTGGGAGTGTAATGAAGGGTAAGGGAAAGTAAGCTGGCTGCTCTCAGACTCTCAGTCAGTTCTTCTCTGTTTGCTCGAAACTAGTTGCAACTTGCACTGTCTCACTCTTGCAGCCACTCCAGTCAGCCCCCAGCCTGAGCCAGTCACAGGATGCATCCCCTGGCACGCTCTACCTCTGCCTGTCTCCGAGACTCCTGGGAGTTGTAGTTTGCAGACTACAACTCCCAGAATGCAGTGCAGCAGCCAGCGAGCCAATCGGTGGCTGCCGCGGCTGACATTTACCAGCTACAGGGGAAAAAAATAGCAGACAGGCAACGCGGCCGTTTTGAATATAAGGTAGCCGGCCTGGGGGGAAATTTCCACCCTGCCCCCCGGCCCAGCCCGCCCCTGAAGGCAAGCCAGTGGAGCCAGTGTGATGCTTTGGGCAATGTTCTGCTAGAAAACCTTGGGTCCTTCCATTCATTTGGATGTTACTATGACATGTTCCACTTACCTAAATGTTGTTGACCAAGTACACCCCTTCAAGGAAATTGTATTTTATGATGGCAGTGGCCTCTTTCACCAGGATAAAGAATCCTGCCACACTGCAAAAATGGTTCAAGGTTTGAGGAGTGGACTTGGCCTCTAAATTCTCCAGACCTCAATCCAAAGAAGGAGGGATTTGGGTTTTTAGGGCACTGGGCTGACCTTTCATTGGGGTGCAACCTATATGCTAAAGATGGTTTGCACCTAAATGGAAGGGGGTCTACTGTGCTGGGGGAGAGGTTTATGGGAAGGCTGGAGGAGTATTTAAACTAGGATTGTGGGGGGAGGGTGAATTAGATTATAATGTGGCAGACAGGTCAGACAGGGGTCAGCCCCTTTTGGTGGGTGGAATGGTAAAAGATGGGGAGGGCTATGGCAAATAATATGAAGGTTCCTATGTTACAATCAACAATTGGAAATGGTACTGTTTGTACTGAAATAAAAAATATGCAACATACGTTTGCAAAATGTGACAATGAATTAAAGTGTTTGTTCACCAATGCCAGAAGTCTGCCAAGCAAAATAGGTGAGTTGGAAGCTCTGGTGCACGAAGAGAACTGTTATCTAATTGGTATTGCTGAAACTTGGCTTCATTCTTCTCATGACTGGGCTATTAATATTCCTGGCTATGCTCTCTTTCGGAGAGAGGAGGGAAAACGGAGGGGTGGTGGTGTCTGTCTCTATGTGAGTGATCTCGAAGCGAGTGTGAAAGAGGACCTAGTTGATGGGAGAGTGTGACAAGTCTGAAGCATTATGGGTGGAACTATACATGGGTGTGTGTACTACAAAGTTAATCATTGGAGTTTGTTATAGACCTCCCAGTGTTAATGAGGAGGTGGAGACTCAGCTCCTTGCACAGATGGAAAGGGCTGCAAGGGCTGGGACAGTGATAATAATGGGGGATTTTAACTACCCGGAAATTGACTGGAGTAATGGCACTGCTGGGACAGTTAAAGTGGTTGTAAACCCTTTACAACCACTTTAACCTACAGGTAAGCCTAGATTAAGGCTTACCTGTAGGTGCTTGAAACCTACACGGTCTAGGTGATATTTGCAAATCGCTGTACGGCGATTTCTTCTGCGCATGCGCCAGAGTTAGAAAGGGCATGCTGTGCCGTTTCTAGCTCGGCTCAAGCCGTGACAGGCGGCTCCCGCAGTCACAGAGCCGGAGTTCGCGGCCCCGGAAGGATGAGGGGTGAAGAATGGTCGCTCGCTGCCAGCGAGGAAGACGGGGACATTGCGGGCTTCTCCTGCAGGTAAGTGTCACATAATGGGCTACTATGCGATGCATAGTAGCCCATTATGCTTTACCTTTGCAGGGAAACAAAGAGGAAGTAACACCCATCAGGGTTTACTTCCTCTTTAAAGGGCAAACATTTACAAAACCTATTACAGGACAATTTTATGGTCCAGTTTATTGAGGCCCCAACTAGGAATGACGCTCTGCTGGACCTGGTAATCTCAAACCATGCAGAGCTTATTACCAATATTCATATAAAAGAGCATCTGAGTAGCAGTGACCATAACATGGTTTCATTTAGGCCCCATGCACACAGGGCGTTTTTACAGCCGCATTTTTTACAGCTTAAAAACGCCTGTCCATGTTTTGTAAAAAATTTTTGACCTTTTTTTTAAAAAAAATCCCGGAGCTAAAAAACGCAAATCGCTGCGTTTTTGCGTGTTTTCACAGCACGTTTATGCGCGTTTAATAGCGTCGGGCGTTTTTGCAGCTCAAACCTGGAGCTCCAGAACGCACTGGAATTGGGTTTTTTTTGCAGCTGGAAAACGCCTATGCCACTTGGAGCTCATAAAAGCTCTATGTGTGCATGACACAATAGAATAACATGGATGGGCGTTTTGCAGCTGTAAAAAAAAACATCTAACGCTGCTGTTAGCAGCTGCAAAATGCCCTGTGTGCATGGGGCCCTTAATGTTAGCTGTAAGCAACAAACACATACGGGAAAGATAAAAACACTTAACTTTAAGAGAGCAAATTTTCCAATTATGAGGACTGCTCCCCAGGACTTAGGTGTCCGTTTATCAAACTGCGGTAAAATTCCGCTATTCAGTTCTCAGGCATTCTCAGAGGAGATCGCTCTCCTCTGAGTGCCTGTTTATCAAGCTTTGTAGCTCACTTCTCATGTTGAGAAGAGATCTACAAACGCTGAGAACTTCTGACGGCTCCTCTCACTGTAATCTCGCGCGATGTAGCGTGATTACAGTAATAGGAAGTGAAAAATACCAAAGTTGAACACGAATCACCACACATTACACACCTCATATTAATAAAATAATAAAGTTACATTCCCACCAAACAATATACATTAACCTAATTATTAAAAAAACATTGTTTTTATCAATATTTAACCACTTGCTTACTGGGCACATATAACCCCTTCCTGCCCAGGCGAAATTTCAGCTTTCAGCACTGTCATGCTTTGAATGACAATTGCGCGGTCATGCGACGTGGCTCCCAAACAAAATTGACGTCCTTTTTTTCCCACAAATAGAGCTTTCTTTTGGTGGTATTTGATCATCTCTGCGGTTTAAATTTTTTGCGCTATAAACAAAAAAAACTGACAATTTTGAAAAAAACACAACATTTTTTACTTTTTGCTATTATAAATATCCCATTATTTTTATTTTTTTTAAACTATTTTTTTCCTCATTTTAGGCCGATACGTATTCTTCTACATATTTTTGGTAAAATAAAAATCGCAATAAGCGTATAGTGATTGGTTTGCGCAAAAGTTATATTGCCTACAAAATAGGGGATAGAATTATGACATTTTTTATTCTTTTTTATTTTGCGTGCCCCCCCAGCGTCCGGAGGCCCGAGGACGTCATATGACGCCCTCCCGGCCCTGTAGAGTCACCTTGTGGCCGTCATTCTACAATGGCCCGGATCCAAAGTGGTTAAAAATTATACATGTGCCTATTTAAATGTGAATGGTGTATAGTAAATTAATGGAATCCACATATGTAATGCAGCTATACATGTCAGGTCTGGTATGGATATTAAGGGGAACCCTGTGTCAAATAAAAAAAAAAAGTGGGGTTCCCCCCAAATATCCATACCAGACCCTTAAGGTCTGGTATGGATTTTAAGGGGAACTCCACGCCAAATAAAAAAAAAATGGCGTGGAGTCCCCCCCAAAAATCCATACCAGACCCTTTATCCGAGCACGCAACCTGGAAGGCCGCAGGAAAAGAGGGGAGGCGAGAGAGCGCCTCCCCCCACCTGAACCGTACCAGGCCACATGCCCTCAACATGGGGAGGATGCTTTGGGGGTATGTGACCCCTCAAAGCACCATGTCCCCATGTTGATGGGGACAAGGGCCTCATCCCCACAACCCTTGCCCGGTGGTTGTGGGGGTCTGCGGGCGGGGGGCTTATCGGAATCTGGAAGACCCCTTTAACAAAGGGGACCCCCAGATCCTGGCCCCCCCTATGTAAATTGGTAAGCTTTCCCCGCTTGCCGGGGAATAGCCAATGACGTAGGCAGGATCCCTCTGGCTTTCACACTTGACAGAAAGGTGCGTCTCTTTCAGGGCGGTTTGCAGGCGCTATTCTTAGCGCAATAGCGCCTGCAAAGCGCCCCAGTGTGAAAGCAGCCATATATGAAGCCTAACAGAAGGTGTCTGGGGAAACTGGGGACAGTGTGTCAATGGCATGACGTAGAAGTGTGAAAATCTTCAGCATACCTGACACTGCATCTTTCTCATAGGTGTGCGTAGCCTATTGCATTAGGGTGTGCACCCAAAAGCTCTAACACATATGCGTTTGACATATTTACCGGCCTCTTCCCCACTCTCCGTCCTGAAACAATTGGAGGAAGGGGGAGCCAGGGAGCACACATGAGGGCCTGGGCAACAGAAAGAAGAGGAAAAGGGACAAGAGGAGTGGCGGGGGTGGCATATATTGGTAATGATTCCCTGTATTTTCTTCTTGTGGCAGTTGAATGTCGATGAGAGGGAGAGGAGGAGAAGCCTACTTTCAGCTGCTGCAGGAGGAAAATACAGATCGGTTCCACTAAATTCCACCCTTGCCGCTTTTCCTGTTCAGGTTCTGAGGGTTGGCAAGGAAGGATTGCAGTTTACCTGTCACCTGCCCACCATTGAGGGGTTGCCAACCCCAGGATTAGGGTGTGCCCAGGCACACCTGGCACACCCCTTGCGCACGCCTATGATCTTTCTGTATGGCATCCTACTAGGAAGCTTAGGTTATTGACTTAAAGATGCTTTTTTTCCTTCTGTCCTGGGAGTTTTAACTAGATACTGGAACACTGCTGAATGGCTAGGCTTCTGGTAATGAGGTGGGCACTGATGATTGGGCAGTCAGATCTAGCTCACAGTCATTCCTTTGGTATTACCTCTTAGGGTTCAGTTTTCTGCAGCCTAGTCACTGCTTTTTATTAGTATTTATGAGTCCCCAGCCCCTGGAGCTTACACTCTACTGCTTTTTGTTGTACCCTACAGACATCGTTCTGAATTCAACACATTTTTCCGTGAGTCTCTGTCAGATTTTGCAGTACAAAATAAGATTCCTCCAGACATATCAGTGTTTGAAGTGACGCCGAGCACAGATGGTACCAATCTCACACCCTGTCCCAGGACTCTTCTACCACAGGTGGGTGCCATATCAGATGCAGTGCATGTCAGGTCTGGCATGTCTTAGTGTGTCCGTCTGTCTCATTCTCCTTATTACACAGGTGTCTCTTTATTTCTCCTCAACCTGTCCCCCTGTCTCACCTTCTCTCTCTCTGTGCAGTCTCTTTCTCTCTTTGCGCAGTCTTTCTCTCTCTACTCTGTGCAGTCTCTTTCTCTCTCTCTGTGCAGTCTCTTTCTTTCTCTCTGTGCAGTCTCTTTCTCTCTCTACTCTGCGCAGTCTTTCTCTCTCTACTCTGCGCAGTCTCTTTCTCTCTCTCTGCGCAGTCTCTTTCTCTCTCTCTGCGCAGTCTCTTTCTCTCACATCTCTCTGTTTATCTTGCAGTCAGAGAGCCCCCTGTATTTAGCTCAGTTGCTGGCTTCTTCTGGACACCCGCTATTATTGGTGGGGTCTCCTGGTAGTGGGAAGACCACCCTTGTGCAATCAGCGATACCACATGGAACATTATCTCTGAGGATTCCATTTCATCCAGTGTTAAAAGCTGCACACCTGAGACATCTCCTCACAGTCAAACAAGAAGCAACTCCTCCTGTGGGGCTAAAACGAGCCCGACCCCACCGAGTCCGTAATGTTTTCTTCCTGGATGACCTGCATGAAGCAGCAGCTGGTAACTCCATCTATGCGTTTTCATATTTATATGTTTGTGTATCAGTTATCGGCTCCTAAAATGGAGCTAAACCTGTCAATGTAACTGTTTCCCAGAACAGAGAAGTTCTACTATGTGCAACTGCTGCACCTGGAAATGTTCATGTACCATAATAATGCAGTACTTCATTAGCCAAGGCATGCCGTGAATGATAACTGTCACATTTGCTTCTCAGCCTAACTGTTAAGCCATCAAATCAGTGGTGTCATAACTGATCACATGCACGGTACAGTCGCAACTGCAGTTCAAATACTGGCCAAGATGGCAGCTTCCTAAGGTGTAAAGGTTGGGAGGGTTTAGTTTTGCTTTAATATACTAAATTGTGAAGTCCCTGAAAATGCTACAGTCTATGGCTACTGAAGTACTGCATGATGGTACATGAATATTTATAGGTGCAGCAGTTGCACATAGTAGAACTGTTTCTCAAAGTGAAATAAGAATGGTTTGTGTTTACCCACAGTGTCTAATTCTAATACTAGCTGGAGAATGAGCTGTCCATAATATGTTCACTGACAGCTTTTCTCTACCGTCATACCACATCACCTGGCAGCTTCCCTGTCCCTGTTGTCCACACTACATTCTCTGGTAGTTCTCCCCCCATTTCTCACACTACATTCTCTGGTAGTTCTCCCCCCATTTCCCACACTACATTCTGTGGTAGTTCTCCCCCCATTTCTCACACTACATTCTGTGGTAGTTCTCCCCCCAGTGTCCACACTACATTCTCTGGTAGTTCTCCCCCCATTGTCCACACTACATTCTGTGGTAGTTCTCCCCCCCATTTCTCACACTACATTCTGTGGTAACACTCCCCCGTTGTCCACACTACATTCTCTGGTAGCTCTCCCCCCATTTCCCACACTACATTCTGTGGTAGCCCTCCCCCATTGTCCACACTACATTCTCTGGTGGCTTTTCCCCCTTTGTCCACACCACATTCTCTGGTAGCACTCCGCCTATTGTCCACACTAGATTCTCTGGTAGCTCTCCCCCCCATTGTCCACACAACATTCTCTGGTAGCTCACCCCCCATTGTTCACACTAAATTCTCTGCTAGCTCTCCCCCCATTGTTCACACTAGACTCTCTGGTAGCCCCCCCCCCCCCATTGTCCACACTACATTCTCTGGTAGCTCTTCCCCCTTTCTCCACACTCCATTCACTGGTAGCTTTCCCCCCATTGTCCACACTCCATTCTCTGGTAGCTCTCAGCCCATTGTCCACACTACATTCTATGATAGCTCTCAGCCCATTGTCCACACTAGATTCTCTGGTAGCCCCCCCCCCCCATTGTCCACACTACATTCTCTGGTAGCTCTTCCCCCTTTGTCCACACTCCATTCACTGGTAGCTCTCAGCCCATTGTCCACACTAAATTCTCTGCTAGCTCTCCCCCCATTGTTCACACTAGACTCTCTGGTAGCCCCCCCCCCATTGTCCACACTACATTCTATGGTAGCTCTTCCCCCTTTCTCCACACTCCATTCACTGGTAGCTTTCCCCCCATTGTCCACACTCCATTCTCTGGTAGCTCTCAGCCCATTGTCCACACTACATTCTATGATAGCTCTCAGCCCATTGTCCACACTAGATTCTCTGGTAGCCCCCCCCCCCCCATTGTCCACACTACATTCTCTGGTAGCTCTTCCCTCTTTGTCCACACTCCATTCACTGGTAGCTTTCCCCCCATTGTCCACACTACATTCTCTGGTAGCTCTCATCCCACTGTCCACACTACATTCTCTGGTAGCTCTCATCCCATTGTCCACACTACATTCTATGGTAGCTCTCAGCCCATTGTCCACACTACATTCTCTGGTAGCTCTCATCCCACTGTCCACACTACATTCTATGGTAGCTCTCAGCCCATTGTCCACACTACATTCTCTGGTAGCTCTTTGTCTATTGTCTACATCACATTCTCTGGTGGCTCTTCCCCCTTTGTCCACACCACATTCTCTGATAGCTCTCTGCCCCCCATTTTCCACACTACATTCTCTGATAGCTCTTTCTTTATTGTTCACACTACATTCTCTGATAGCTCTTTCCCTATTGTCCACACTATTTCTCTGGTAGCTCTCCTTCCATTGTCCACACTACATTTTCTGGTAGGTCTCCCCGTATTGTCCACCCTACATTCTCTGGTAGGTAACCCCCCATTGTCCACACTACATTCTCTTTTAGCTCTCCCCCATTGTCCACACTACATTCTCTGGTAGCTCTTCCCCCTGTAGCGGGTATATGCTTTCTATTTTTGAATCTGGTGGGGAAACTGATGTATGGTTCCCTGGGGCCCACCAGGTGGCGCTGTCACCTTGGGCCCGGGGTTGAGCCATCGTTGCGGTGTCGTACCTCTTTTGGCCTCTCTCAGCGGTTGTATGGTGGGGCAGGGAACCCGCCGTGCTTGCTGGGAGGGGGTATAAAGGGGGCGGACATTTTTGGTGTGGGGGAGTCGAGTCCCAGGCACCTTCAGCCTGAGGGCGGTGGTTCGTGTCGGTCCCTAGGCGGCCTAGGCCCAGGGGACATTCGGAGGTCGTGTTCCATCCCAGGCACCTTTAGCCTGGGGTGAGGTACTCGGGAGGAGGTTTGGAGCTCAGTGCCCACCACTGAGTTTCCGCGAGGGAAGGTGGTCCTAGGGAACCCAGGAAGTGGGTACCCGAATCCGGAAGGCGTAATGGACCGGTGGGAGATACTTGCTTGAAGACCTGGTGCAGCATATTGCCAGTGACAGGTGAGCCTTCCATCGGAGACCGCCTGGAAGGAAATCCCCCCCTCGCTCGGAGACCTCAGCCCACTTTCAGGAAGGAAAGTGGAGAGTTCATTGTGTCTGGGCCTACTCGCATCCACACCTCCTTGTCTGTTCTGTTCTCTAAGGGAGTTCAACTGATTGTGTTCACTTGAGAAGAATAAAGGAGTGTTGGACTTTGATGGTGTGGGGCTCATTTTCTGACGGACATTGTTCAAGGTAACTCTCGGTGGAGACTCCAGGTGCATAACACTGACCCGAAGGTAAAGAAAGAACTTTTGCTTACACCACACAACTAACTGTGGTGAAGGCTTGGCGTGGTGACCCCGCTCTCTCTCCTCTAAGGTACCCCTAGACAAGAGACAGACGAGCTGAGAGAAGAAGAGGGGAGAGAGGAGGCCGCTACACCCCATTGTCCACACTCCATTCTTTGGTAGCTTTCCCCCCATCGTCCACACTACATTCTCTGGTAGCTCTCCGCCCATTGTCCAAACTACATTCTCTGGTAGCGCTCGGCCTATGGTCTACATTTCATTCTCTGGTGGCTCTTCTTCCCCCTTTGTCCATACCACATTCTCTGATAGCTCTCTGCCCATTGTCCACACCACATTCTCTGATAGCTCTCTGCCCATTGTCCACACTACATTCTCTGGTAGCTCTCCGCCCATTGTCCAAACTACATTCTCTGATGGCTCCCCCCCCCCCCCTTTTGTCCACACCACATTCTCTGATAGCTCTCTGCCCATTGTCCACACCACATTCTCTGATAGCTCTCTGCCCATTGTCCACACTACATTCTCTGATAGCTCTCTGCCCATTGTCCACACTACATTCTCTGATGGCTCTCCCCCCCCCTTTTGTCCACACCACATTCTCTGATAGCTCTCTGCCCATTGTCCACACTACATTCTCTGATGGCTCTCCCCCCCCCCCTTTTGTCCACACCACATTCTCTGATAGCTCTCTGCCCATTGTCCACACCACATTCTCTGATAGCTCTCTGCCCATTGTCCACACTACATTCTCTGATAGCTCTCTGCCCATTGTCCACACTACATTCTCTGATGGCTCTCCCCCCCCCCCCCCCTTTTGTCCACACCACATTCTCTGATATCTCTCTGCCCATTGTCCACACTACATTCTCTGATAGCTCTCTGCCCATTGTCCACACTACATTCTCTGATAGCTCTCCCCCCCCCTTTTGTCCACACCACATTCTCTTAAAGCTCTTTCCCCATTTTCCACACTATATTCTCTTATAAGAAAAAAGGTATAGCAATCAGCGCAAAGGATGACAAATAATTAAAAGTAGTAAATATAATGAATAAATGTATATGCTGACCTGCCAACCACTGTAAGTGATTTCACAACACCTCAAAAGAAATATGTATGTATATATATATATATATATATATATATATTGTGAGGGGGTTAGCTCGGCAGCGGGTGTGTGTGACCCCCGGGATGGGCTCCCCACACAAAAACAGGCCCAGCAAACGGAGGTTGTGGTTTTCAAAATCAAAAAGGTGCGGTTTATTTTCTATTTACAGTGACAAAACACAGCAAAGCAAAAGAAACATAAACAAAATAAATCCTGGTCAACTTGACCTCTGACTAAACATACAGGTTTCCTAACTAACAACTGGGATCAGCCTAGTGCTGTCCTAGTCCCTAAGTCCCTGGTTTTAAATGTCCAAGCAAATAGCCACACAGGCTTTGTCTCACCGCACAGGGGTTCACTCTCCCTAGACAGTCCACACAGGTCTGGGTCCAGGCATGATCTAACACCTAATGAATCTGGGAGTTCTTATAGAGGCCTAAATGAGCTGACAAGCTTCAGCTGGTCTCATCAACTCCCTGTCTGCACGACGCCCCACACTCTCCCTAGAGGTATGAGTCATCCATGAGCCCACTAGCCTTATACAACTCTCCACCTAGTTGTATAAGTCGGCGTAAAGCCTGAATCTGGGCGAAATATATCTACCCCCCTGGATGCAACCAGGTGACTTTACCTTCCTGCTGTCACATACCCCCCCCTCTTGTTTTAACCTCGGGGTTGGAACACCAGCAATCAGGCATTCATGTACTCGAGACAAAGCATCCACATTCCCCATTTGAACGCCAGGGCGATGCTTTACTGTGAAGTTGAATTCCTGGAGGGCCAGGAACCACCTATTCACTCTTCTATTTGTTTCCTTGTTTTGAGCCATCCACTTTAACGGAGCGTGATCCGTAACCATGTCAAAGTGCCTACCTAGCAGGTAGTACCGAAGGGAATCTAGAGCCCACTTCACCGCTAAACACTCCTTTTCAACGGTGGCGTAATTTACCTCATGGGACTTCAACTTCCTGCTGAGGTAAATGACTGGGTGCTCTTCCCCGTTCCAGACCTGGGACAATACTGCTCCTAACCCCACATCTGACGCATCACTTTGTACGACAAAGTCTTTAGAGAAGTCGGGTGAGTACAACACTGGCTGGCTACATAAGGCTTGTTTCAAGAATTGGAATGCTGCCTCAGCCTCGGGGGTCCATTTAATCATGACCGACCCTTTCCCCTTCGTCAGGTTGGTTAGGGGCACAGCCTTAGAAGCAAAGTGGGGAATGAATCGCCGATAATACCCAGCGATTCCCAGAAAGGCTCGTACCTGCTTCTTGCTGTTGGGACGTGGCCAACTCTGGATGGCCTCGACTTTGTTGAGTTGGGGTTTTATTACTCCCCTCCCAATGGTGTACCCAAGATATTTGGCCTCCTCCTGCCCAATGGTACACTTCTTGGGGTTAGCCGTAAACCCCGCTTCCCGAACAGAGTCCAGGACTGCTTGCACTTTTGGCAGATGTGAGGCCCAATCTGTGCTATGGACAATTACGTCATCCAGGTAAGCCGCAGCATACTTCCGATGGGGCCTCAGCATCTGGTCCATTTTCCGCTGGAATGTGGCCGGCGCATTCTGTAACCCGAACGGCATTCTTTTATATTGGAACGCCCCGTCTGGGGTTACAAATGCGGTTTTCTCTTTGGCCGACTTGGCCAGGGGGATTTGCCAATACCCTTTTGTGAGGTCAAGAGTCGTCATGTATCGGGCTGTTCCCAGCCGGTCGATCAACTCATCTATACGTGGCATGGGGTAGGTGTCAAATTTTGTAACTTTGTTCAACTGACGAAAATCGTTACAAAATCGCCAGCTCCCATCCGGTTTAGGCACCAACACAATGGGACTAGACCAATCACTTTGGGACTCCTCTATCACCCCTAAGTTCAGCATTTTCTGTACTTCCTCCCGTATTGCCTCCCGTCGGGCCTCTGGGATCCGATAGGGTTTTAACTTCACCCTTTCACCGGGCGGGGTAATGATGTCATGCTCTACCCCAGATGTTTGTCCCGGCAGCTCAGAGAATACCTCCTTGTTGCGAAGCACAAACTCCTTAACCTCCTGTTGTTGGGGTTGTGACAAGGTGGCTGCTATTCCAACCTCAGGAATCACGCAACCAGTTTGAGCTGGTGACCAAGTGTCTGCGACTAGGGACTCTCTATCCCTCCAGGCTTTCAACAGATTAACGTGATAGATCTGTTCGGGCTTTCGCCTTCCTGGTTGTCTGACCTTGTAATTCACTTCGCTCACTTTTTCCATTATCTCATAGGGGCCTTGCCATTTGGCAAGGAATTTACTTTCAACCGTAAGGACAAGTACCAGTATCCTATCCCCCGGGGAAAAGGTACGGGTCTTGGCTCCACGGTTGTACACTCTCTGCTGTGCTAACTGCGCTTGGGCCAAATGTTCCTTCACGATGGGCATTACCTGTGCAATTCGGTCTTGCATCAGGGCGACATGCTCAATCACACTCCTGTGGGGAGAACTCTCACTTTCCCAAGTTTCCTTGGCAATATCCAACAGCCCTCTTGGGTGTCTCCCATACAGTAACTCAAAGGGGGAGAATCCCGTAGAGGATTGGGGCACCTCCCTAATAGCAAACATCAGATAAGGAAGTAGACAGTCCCAATCCTTTCCATCTCTAGCCACCACTTTCTTCAACATTTGTTTTAGGGTTTTGTTGAATCTTTCAACCAGCCCATCGGTTTGGGGGTGATACACAGATGTACGTAATTGCGTCACTTTGAACAATTTACACAGCTCCTTCATAACCCGGGACATAAAGGGTGTACCTTGGTCCGTAAGCAGTTCTTTACAAATACCCACCCGGCTAAACACAAGAGATAGCTATTTGGCTATGGTTTTGGCCGAGGTATTTCGGAGAGGGATCGCTTCTGGATAACGGGTGGCATAGTCCATTATAACTAATATGTACTGGTGCCCCCTAGCGGACTTGATTATAGGACCTACCAAATCCATGGCGATCCTCTCAAACGGGACCTCAATGATGGGTAGAGGGACCAGCGGGCTACGGAAATGTGGCATCTGGGCCGACCTCTGACACACAGGGCAGGAGGAACAATAATTTTCTATGTCCTTCATCACCCCCGGCCAATAGAATCTCTGTAATACCCTCTCTCGGGTTTTCTCTGTCCCCAGATGACCTCCAAGAATGTGCCCATGGGCCAACTCCAACACCAACTTCCTGTAAGGTTTGGGCACCACAAGCTGCTCAACGGTTTCTTCTGCCCTTTTTGCCACCCGATACAGTAGGTCCTTCTCTACGCTGAAGTATGGGTAAGTGCAGGTATTATCTGGGTTCACTAACTCGCCATCTATTTTCACTACGTTTTCCCGTGCCTTTATTAGGGCGGGGTCTTTCAACTGTTCTGTGGCAAAGTTTTCCCTGTGAACCTCAAGATCAGAAAACTCCACAGACGGTAGGTTTTCGTCTGAGGAGGTGGGCTCCTCTCCAGTTTCTTGAGTCTCCCCTGCCAATACTGATAAGGGAAATTCCGGAGAGTCCTCACCACTCTCAGGGGAGTTCTGGCTATCACATTCCTGGTACATAGGGGCACCAGTGGGGGGCTCAGGATCATCCCACAGTTCCCAGAACTTCGGAAAATCCCTTCCCACAATGGCGTCATGCGGTAACTGAGATACTAAGCCCACTGGATGAGAGAGGGTACCTTTGGGGGTCTCGAAACACACTGTAGTCACTGGATACTCTCGGGTGTCCACATGCACACAAATAACAGCTACCTTGCTATTCCCAGAGACCTCTGTTTTAACTAACTCAGCCTTTATCAGGGTCACAAGGCTACCTGAATCCAGCAATACCACAACATTTCTACCATTAACACACATTTTGCATAAATGTTTCTCAGTTCCTCGAATGGCAGTGCATGCGACTGTCGCACACAGCGACTGACGTCTGCCCGTCAGAAAGTCACACTGCATGGGTTCCTCCACAACCGGGCAATTGGCTGCAATATGTCCCGCTTGCCGGCAGCGGTAGCAAACGATCCTTCTTGCCGCCTCTTGAGCCGCTGATTTCCCAGGCTGTTCTCGCCAAACTTGGGGTAGAGCTCCCACCCTCTCACTCTCTCCACCCTCACCCCTTGGAATCCTCTTATCCGCCCCTGGGGATGGTCTGGTCTTAGGGTGGAAAGTCCGAGTGTCTCTGGAAGAGGCCGTCAGGTTCTCTGTAGCCAAGTATTTCTCCACACGATCCACAAGACCATCGGCCGTCTCTGGGTCTCCATGGCTTACCCACTTTTGGATGGCAGTAGGAAGAGCTCTCAAAAACCGATCCATTACAACCCGTTCCACAATCTTTGGTGCGGACAAAGTCTCTGGCTGTAGCCACTTTCTGCTCAGGTGAATGAGATCATACATTTGAGACCTGGGGGGTTTTCCAAGCTGGAAAGTCCAGTTATGCACACGCTGAGCCCGGACAGCCTGGGTGACACCCAGCCTTGCCAATATTTCAGCTTTTAGCATCACATAGTCGTTTGCTTGGTTAGGCTCTAGGTCATAGTAAGCTTTCTGCGATTCACCAGTTAACAGAGGAGCCACCAGTCCAGCCCACTGCTCCTCAGGCCACTTTTCTCTTTCAGCGGTCCTTTCAAATGTGGTCAAAAATACCTCTGGATCATCCTCTCCAGTCATTTTTGTCAATAAACGACTCACCCCAAAGGACGCGGTATTAGTGGGACGGCTTTCCTCACTGGTCTGCGGACGTTGCTGCATTACTGCTTCCATCTGTTGTTGTAGTCTCTGCTCTTGCTTCTGCAACAGGTCTATGAAGCGGGCCTCAGATTGCTGCTGGGCTTGTTGCTGAGCCTCCAGACTCTGTTGCAAAGTTGCGTTTGTCTGCTGCTGGGCTGCAAGGCTCTGTTGATGAGCTTGCTGCTGGGCTGCGAAGTTCTGTTGTTGAGCTGCAAGGCTCTGTTGATGAGCTGCAAGGCTCTTTTGAAAACCTGCATTTGTCTGCTGTTGATTGGCATTTGCTAGAGCCAGCTGCTTCAGTATCTCCTCCATGCTGGCTTAAAAAAAACTGCCACTGCTTCTCCACCAACTGTGAGGGGGTTAGCTCGGCAGCGGGTGTGTGTGACCCCCGGGATGGGCTCCCCACACAAAAACAGGCCCAGCAAACGGAGGTTGTGGTTTTCAAAATCAAAAAGGTGCGGTTTATTTTCTATTTACAGTGACAAAACACAGCAAAGCAAAAGAAACATAAACAAAATAAATCCTGGTCAACTTGACCTCTGACTAAACATACAGGTTTCCTAACTAACAACTGGGATCAGCCTAGTGCTGTCCTAGTCCCTAAGTCCCTGGTTTTAAATGTCCAAGCAAATAGCCACACAGGCTTTGTCTCACCGCACAGGGGTTCACTCTCCCTAGACAGTCCACACAGGTCTGGGTCCAGGCATGATCTAACACCTAATGAATCTGGGAGTTCTTATAGAGGCCTAAATGAGCTGACAAGCTTCAGCTGGTCTCATCAACTCCCTGTCTGCACGACGCCCCACACTCTCCCTAGAGGTATGAGTCATCCATGAGCCCACTAGCCTTATACAACTCTCCACCTAGTTGTATAAGTCGGCGTAAAGCCTGAATCTGGGCGAAATATATCTACCCCCCTGGATGCAACCAGGTGACTTTACCTTCCTGCTGTCACAATATATATATATATATATATATATATATATATATATATATATATATATCAGTGTAAATCAGCAAAATAAAATATATTAAAATAAATAACTAATTCATAATGATTTATATAATACCCAAAAACTATTATTGAGTGAATAAATAAGTAAACAGTCCTCTGTAAATAAATTCCTCCGTGAATTGCTTCAATGTATCTAAAAACAGTGAAAGTGAATAAATAAATAACAATGTGAACAGTCCTCTGTAAATAAATGCATCTGTCAATTCAATATACTGTTTCAATGTATCCAGTGACTGAACATTTAAAACTCCACTGAGCAAAGTGCCCACTCACCTCCGTGTAGACAAACAGTAAGCTTGTATCTCCTCACAGCCTGGTCAGATAGCTCCACTCCTCGTTTCCTCTTTAGTGAGATAAGGAATCAATATAGATAGAAGCAGGCTGTTATCTCCTCTCCACCTGGGCATACAGCTCCAATCTTTCTCTCCTCTTTGATATATGATCCCGTGCTCACAGCTCTCCTTGGATTATATACATAATGAAGTAGAAAAGACAAACATAGTGTACTTTGTATTGTGACAGCAGGAAGGTAAAGTCACCTGGTTGCATCCAGGGGGGTAGATATATTTCGCCCAGATTCAGGCTTTACGCAGACTTATACAACTAGGTGGAGAGTTGTATAAGCCCAGCTAAGGCTAGTGGGCTCATGGATGACTCATACCTCTAGGGAGAGGGCTGGGCGTCGTGCAGACAGGGAGTTGATGAGACCAGCTGAAGCCTGTCAGTTCGTTTAAGGCCTCTATAAAAACTCCCAGCTTCATTAGATGTTAGCTCATGCCTGGAACCAGACCTGTGTGGACTGTCTAGGGAGAGTGAACCCCTGTGCGGTGAGGCAAAGCCTGTGTGGCTATTTGTTTGGACTTTTACTAAACCAGGGACTTAGGGACTAGGACAGCACTAGGCTGATCCCAGTTGTTAGTTAGGAAACCTGTATGTTTAGTCAGAGGTCAACTTGACCAGGATTTATTTTGGTTATGTTTCTTTTGCTTTGCTGTGTTTTGTCACTGTAAATAGAAAATAAACCGCACCTTTTTTGATTTTGAAAACCACAACCTCCGTTTGCTGGGCCTGTTTTGTGTGGGGAGACCATCCCGGGGGTCACACACACCCGCTGCCGAGCTAACCCCCTCACAGTTGGTGGAGAACCAGTGGCAGTTTTTTTTAAGCCAGCATGGAGGAGATACTGAAGCAGCTGGCTCTAGCAAATGCCAATCAACAGCAGACAAATGCAGGTTTGCAAAGGAGCCTTGCAGCCCAGCAGCAGACAAACGCAACTTTGCAACAGAGTCTGGAGGCTCAGCAACGAGCCCAGCAGCAATCTGAGGCCCGCTTCATAGACCTGTTGCAGAAGCAAGAGCAGAGACTACAACAACAGATGGAAGCAGTAATGCAGCAACGTCCGCAGACCAGTGAGGAAAGCCGTCCCACTAATACCGCGTCCTTTGGGGTGAGTCATTTATTGACAAAAATGACTGGAGAGGATGATCCAGAGGTATTTTTGACCACATTTGAAAGGACCGCTGAAAGAGAAAAGTGGCCTGAGGAGCAGTGGGCTGGACTGGTGGCTCCTCTGTTAACTGGTGAATCGCAGAAAGCTTACTATGACCTAGAGCCTAACCAAGCAAAAGACTATGTGATGCTAAAAGCTGAAATATTGGCAAGGCTGGGTGTCACCCAGGCTGTCCGGGCTCAGCGTGTGCATAACTGGACTTTCCAGCTTGGAAAACCCCCCAGGTCTCAAATGTATGATCTCATTCACCTGAGCAGAAAGTGGCTACAGCCAGAGACTTTGTCCGCACCAAAGATTGTGGAACGTGTTGTAATGGATCGGTTTTTGAGAGCTCTTCCTACTGCCATCCAAAAGTGGGTAAGCCATGGAGACCCAGAGACGGCCGATGGTCTTGTGGATCGTGTGGAGAAATACTTGGCTACAGAGAACCTGACGGCCTCTTCCAGAGACACTCGGACTTTCCACCCTAAGACCAGACCATCCCCAGGGGCGGATAAGAGGATTCCAAGGGGTGAGGGTGGAGAGAGTGAGAGGGTGGGAGCTCTACCCCAAGTTTGGCGAGAACAGCCTGGGAAATCAGCGGCTCAAGAGGCCGCAAGAAGGATCGTTTGCTACCGCTGCCGGCAAGCGGGACATATTGCAGCCAATTGCCCGGTTGTGGAGGAACCCATGCAGTGTGACTTTCTGACGGGCAGACGTCAGTCGCTGTGTGCGACAGTCGCATGCACTGCCATTCGAGGAACTGAGAAACATTTATGCAAAATGTGTGTTAATGGTAGAAATGTTGTGGTATTGCTGGATTCAGGTAGCCTTGTGACCCTGATAAAGGCTTAGTTAGTTAAAACAGAGGTCTCTGGGAATAGCAAGGTAGCTGTTATTTGTGTGCATGGGGACACCCGAGAGTATCCAGTGACTACAGTGTGTTTCGAGACCCCCAAAGGTACCCTCTCTCATCCAGTGGGCTTAGTATCTCAGTTACCGCATGACGCCATTGTGGGAAGGGATTTTCCGAAGTTCTGGGAACTGTGGGATGATCCTGAGCCCCTCACTGGTGCCCCTATGTACCAGGAATGTGATAGCCAGAACTCCCCTGAGAGTGGTGAGGACTCTCCGGAATTTCCCTTATCAGTATTGGCAGGGGAGACTCAAGAAACTGGAGAGGAGCCCACCTCCTCAGACGAAAACCTACCGTCTGTGGAGTTTTCTGATCTTGAGGTTCACAGGGAAAACTTTGCCACAGAACAGTTGAAAGACCCCGCCCTAATAAAGGCACGGGAACACGTAGTGAAAATAGATGGTGAGTTAGTGAACCCAGATAATACCTGCACTTACCCATACTTCAGCGTAGAGAAGGACCTACTGTATCGGGTGGCAAAAAGGGCAGAAGAAACCGTTGAGCAGCTTGTGGTGCCCAAACCTTACAGGAAGTTGGTGTTGGAGTTGGCCCATGGGCACATTCTTGGAGGTCATCTGGGGACAGAGAAAACCCGAGAGAGGGTATTACAGAGATTCTATTGGCCGGGGGTGATGAAGGACGTAGAAAATTATTGTTCCTCCTGCCCTGTGTGTCAGAGGTTGGCCCCGATGCCACATTTCCGTAGCCCGCTGGTCCCTCTACCCATCATTGAGGTCCCGTTTGAGAGGATCGCCATGGATTTGGTAGGTCCTATAATCAAGTCCGCTAGGGGGCACCAGTACATATTAGTTATAATGGACTATGCCACCCGTTATCCAGAAGCGATCCCTCTCCGAAATACCTCGGCCAAAACCATAGCCAAAGAGCTATCTCTTGTTTTTAGCCAGGTGGGTATTTGTAAAGAACTGCTTACGGACCAAGGTACACCCTTTATGTCCCGGGTTATGAAAGAGCTGTGTAAATTGTTCAAAGTGACGCAATTGCGTACGTCTGTGTATCACCCCCAAACCGATGGGCTGGTTGAAAGATTCAACAAAACCCTAAAACAAATGTTGAAGAAAGTGGTGGATAGAGATGGAAAGGATTGGGACTGTTTACTTCCTTATTTGATGTTTGCTATTAGGGAGGTGCCCCAATCCTCTACGGGATTCTCCCCCTTTGAGTTACTGTATGGGAGACACCCAAGAGGGCTGTTGGATATTGCCAAGGAAACTTGGGAAAGTGAGAGTTCTCCCCACAGGAGTGTGATTGAGCATGTCGCCCTGATGCAAGATCGAATTGCACAGGTAATGCCCATCGTGAAGGAACATTTGGCCCAAGCGCAGTTGGCACAGCAGAGAGTGTACAACCGTGGAGCCAAGACCCGTACCTTTTCCCCGGGGGATAGGATATTGGTACTTGTCCCTACGGTTGAAAGTAAATTCCTTGCCAAATGGCAAGGCCCCTACGAGATAATGGAAAAAGTGAGCGAAGTGAATTACAAGGTCAGACAACCAGGAAGGCGAAAGCCCGAACAGATCTATCACGTTAATCTGTTGAAAGCCTGGAGGGATAGAGAGTCCCTAGTCGCAGACACTTGGTCACCAGCTCAAACTGGTTGCGTGATTCCTGAGGTTGGAATAGCAGCCACCTTGTCACAACCCCAACAACAGGAGGTTAAGGAGTTTGTGCTTCGCAACAAGGAGGTATTCTCTGAGCTGCCGGGACAAACATCTGGGGTAGAGCATGACATCATTACCCCGCCCGGTGAAAGGGTGAAGTTAAAACCCTATCGGATCCCAGAGGCTCGACGGGAGGCAATACGGGAGGAAGTACAGAAAATGCTGAACTTAGGGGTGATAGAGGAGTCCCAAAGTGATTGGTCTAGTCCCATCGTGTTGGTGCCTAAACCGGATGGGAGCTGGCGATTTTGTAACGATTTTCGTCAGTTGAACAAAGTTACAAAATTTGACACCTACCCCATGCCACGTATAGATGAGTTGATCGACCGGCTGGGAACAGCCCGATACATGACGACTCTTGACCTCACAAAAGGGTATTGGCAAATCCCCCTGGCCAAGTCGGCCAAAGAGAAAACCGCATTTGTAACCCCAGACGGGGCGTTCCAATATAAAAGAATGCCGTTCGGGTTACAGAATGCGCCGGCCACATTCCAGCGGAAAATGGACCAGATGCTGAGGCCCCATCGGAAGTATGCTGCGGCTTACCTGGATGACGTAATTGTCCATAGCACAGATTGGGCCTCACATCTGCCAAAAGTGCAAGCAGTCCTGGACTCTGTTCGGGAAGCGGGGTTTACGGCTAACCCCAAGAAGTGTACCATTGGGCAGGAGGAGGCCAAATATCTTGGGTACACCATTGGGAGGGGAGTAATAAAACCCCAACTCAACAAAGTCGAGGCCATCCAGAGTTGGCCACGTCCCAACAGCAAGAAGCAGGTACGAGCCTTTCTGGGAATCGCTGGGTATTATCGGCGATTCATTCCCCACTTTGCTTCTAAGGCTGTGCCCCTAACCAACCTGACGAAGGGGAAAGGGTCGGTCATGATTAAATGGACCCCCGAGGCTGAGGCAGCATTCCAATTCTTGAAACAAGCCTTATGTAGCCAGCCAGTGTTGTACTCACCCGACTTCTCTAAAGACTTTGTCGTACAAAGTGATGCGTCAGATGTGGGGTTAGGAGCAGTATTGTCCCAGGTCTGGAACGGGGAAGAGCACCCAGTCATTTACCTCAGCAGGAAGTTGAAGTCCCATGAGGTAAATTACGCCACCGTTGAAAAGGAGTGTTTAGCGGTGAAGTGGGCTCTAGATTCCCTTCGGTACTACCTGCTAGGTAGGCACTTTGACATGGTTACGGATCACGCTCCGTTAAAGTGGATGGCTCAAAACAAGGAAACAAATAGAAGAGTGAATAGGTGGTTCCTGGCCCTCCAGGAATTCAACTTCACAGTAAAGCATCGCCCTGGCGTTCAAATGGGGAATGTGGATGCTTTGTCTCGAGTACATGAATGCCTGATTGCTGGTGTTCCAACCCCGAGGTTAAAACAAGAGGGGGGGGTATGTGACAGCAGGAAGGTAAAGTCACCTGGTTGCATCCAGGGGGGTAGATATATTTCGCCCAGATTCAGGCTTTACGCAGACTTATACAACTAGGTGGAGAGTTGTATAAGCCCAGCTAAGGCTAGTGGGCTCATGGATGACTCATACCTCTAGGGAGAGGGCTGGGCGTCGTGCAGACAGGGAGTTGATGAGACCAGCTGAAGCCTGTCAGTTCGTTTAAGGCCTCTATAAAAACTCCCAGCTTCATTAGATGTTAGCTCATGCCTGGAACCAGACCTGTGTGGACTGTCTAGGGAGAGTGAACCCCTGTGCGGTGAGGCAAAGCCTGTGTGGCTATTTGTTTGGACTTTTACTAAACCAGGGACTTAGGGACTAGGACAGCACTAGGCTGATCCCAGTTGTTAGTTAGGAAACCTGTATGTTTAGTCAGAGGTCAACTTGACCAGGATTTATTTTGGTTATGTTTCTTTTGCTTTGCTGTGTTTTGTCACTGTAAATAGAAAATAAACCGCACCTTTTTTGATTTTGAAAACCACAACCTCCGTTTGCTGGGCATGTTTTGTGTGGGGAGCCCATCCCGGGGGTCACACACACCCGCTGCCGAGCTAACCCCCTCACAGTATGGAAACGTTTATTGTCAAACCCCCACTTTAAAATGCACTTACAAGAATTCAATGACAAAAATGTATTTAATAGCAGACCCGGCTCACCACCTCACCAGGTGAAACTCAAGTAAACATCACAGAACACTACCTCTCTCCTACACGCGTATCGCCAAATGACAGGCTTCCTCAGTAGGAATTAATCATTTATTTTAATATATTTTATTTTGCTGAGCTACACTGATTTATATATACATACATTCTCTGGTAGCTCTCCCCCTATTGTCCACACTACATTCTCTGGTAGCTCTCCCCCCATTGTCCACACTACATTCTCTGGTAGCTCTCCCCCCATTGTCCACACTACATTCTCTGGTAGCTCTTCCCCCAATGTCCACACTACATTCTCTGGTAGCTCTTCCCCCCAATGTCCACACTACATTCTCTGGTAGCTCTCCCCCCATTGTCCACACTACATTCTCTGGTAGCTCTCCCCCCATTGTCCACACTACATTCTCTGGTAGCTCTTCCCCCATTGTCCACACTAGTTTCTCTGTTAGCTCTCGCTCTATTGTCCACACTACATTCTCTGGTAGCTCTCCCCCCATTGTCCACACTACATTCTCTAGTAGCTCTCCCCCCATTGTCCACACTACATTCTCTGGTAGCTCTCCCCCCATTGTCCACAATACATTCTCTGGTATCTCTTCCCCCATTGTCCACACTACATACTCTGGTAGCTCTCCCCCCATTGTCCACACTACATTCTCTGGTAGCTCTCCCCCCATTGTCCACAATACATTCTCTGGTATCTCTTCCCCCATTGTCCACACTACATACTCTGGTAGCTCTCCCCCCATTGTCCACACTACATTCTCTGGTAGCTCTCCCCCCATTGTCCACACTACATTCTCTAGTAGCTCTCCCACCATTGTCCACACTACATTCTCTGGTAGCTCTTCCCCCATTGTCCACACTAGTTTCTCTGTTAGCTCTCGCTCTATTGTCCACACTACATTCTCTAGTAGCTCTCCCCCCATTGTCCACACTACATTCTCTGGTAGCTCTTCCCCATTGTCCACACTAGTTTTTTCGTTAGCTCTCCCCCCATTGTCCACAATACATTCTCTGGTATCTCTTCCCCCATTGTCCACACTACATTCTCTGGTAGCTCTCCCCCCATTGTCCACACTACATACTCTGGTAGCTCTCCCCCCATTGTCCACACTACATTCTCTGGTAGCTCTTCCCCCATTGTCCACACTACATTCTCTGGTAGCTCTCCCCCATTGTCCACACTACATACTCTGGTAGCTCTCCCCCCATTGTCCACACTACATTCTCTGGTAGCTCTGGTATTGTCATTGTCCACACTACATTCTCTGGTAGCTCTCCCCCATTGTCCACACTACATACTCTGGTAGCTCTCCCCCCATTGTCCACACTACATTCTCTAGTAACTCTCCTACCATTGTCCACACTACATTCTCTGGTAGCTCTCCCCCCATTGTCCACACTACATTCTCTAGTAGCTCTCCCACCATTATCCACACTACATTCTCTGGTATCTCTTCCCCCATTGCCCACACTACATTCTCTAGTAGCTCTTCCCCCATTGTCCACACTACATTCTCTGGTAGCTCTCCCCCCATTGTCCACACTACATTCTCTGGTAGCTCTCCCCCCATTGTCCACACTACATTCTCTGGTAGCTCTTCCCCCATTGTCCACACTACATTCTCTGGTAGCTCTCCCCCCATTGTCCACACTACATTCTCTGGTAGCTCTTCCCCCATTGTCCACACTACATTCTCTGGTAGCTCTTCCCCCATTGTCCACACTACATTCTCTGGTATCTCTTCCCCCATTGTCCACACTACATTCTCTGGTAGCTCTCCCCCCATTGTCCACACTACATTCTCTAGTAGCTCTCCCACCATTATCCACACTACATTCTCTGGTATCTCTTCCCCCATTGCCCACACTACATTCTCTAGTAGCTCTTCCCCCATTGTCCACACTACATTCTCTGGTAGCTCTCCCCCCATTGTCCACACTACATTCTCTGGTAGATCTTCCCCCATTGTCCACACTACATTCTCTGATAGCTCTCCCCCCATTGTCCACACTACATTCTCTGATAGCTCTCCTTCCATTGTCCACACTACATTCTCTGGTAGCTTTCCCCCCATTGTCCAAACTACAGTCTCTGTATTTAATAAATTAAATATTTTTGTGAACCTGAACATTGTACTTTGTATCACTCCTATGGCCATATTTTACTCAAAAGTCTTTGTGAGGAATCTTTTGTATGCATATAAGGTATAGGGGCCAGTGTGAAACTACCTTAATTGGTAAACATTGTTATAACATGGTACTATAACATATATGCTTGACAGCATCTATCCATACATTGTCCACACCACATCTTCTGCCCGCTCTTCTTCCATTGTCCATTTTACTTCCAGTGACAGCTCTCCCCTCACCATCCACAATACTTTTATTGGCAGCTCTGTCCCTCTGTCCACACTATGTTCTTTGCCATCTCCCCCTTGCCTTCCCCACTCCCCCCACTGACCACGCTACATTCTTTGTTATCTCACTCCCCAGCTGCCCCTTCACTGTCCACCAAACATCTGCTGACATCCTCTAACATTTCTTCCCCCATACTACATTTTCTGTCAACTTTTCCCACAGTGTCCACACTACATACTCCCACGCCCCTTCTTTCATGATTCCCCACAAATAGAAAAACTAGGCTTGTTCAATTAAAATGACATAAGTCCACAGTCCTTACCTCCCATTCTGCAGTACCACCTCCTGCAAGCTGACATCTTCGACAGGCCTCCTTTTGGGTTCATCATTTTTCGGCCATCTTGATTGGGCAGACTTGGATGACATATCTCCTGTGCATGTGGTAATGCTGGGAAAGTTGGGGATTTATGTAAGGTTCAGCTTGATAGACACAACTCTTTGGGGGGGGATTTACTAAAACTGGTGTACACAGAATCTGGTGCAGCTGTGCATGGTAACAGTGGCGGCTGGTGCTCAAAAACATTTTTTTGGGGGGGGGGGCGCAAACAAACTTAAAACAAAAAACATCAATTGCAGCCACTGTGCCCATCAAACCCAGCCACTGTGCTCATCAAACGCAGCCACTGTGCCCATCAAACGCAGCCACTGTGCCCATCAAACGCAGCCACTGTGCCCATCAAGTGCAGTCACTGTGCCATCAAGCGCAGTCACTGTGCCATCAAACGCAGCCACTGTGCCATCAAACGCAGCCACTGTACCCATAAATTGCCGCCACTGTGCCATCAAACGCAGCTCCTGTACCCATCAATTGCTGCCAGTGTGCCCATCAATTGCTGACACTGTGCCCATTAATTGCCGCTACTGTGCCTCATCAATTGCTGCCACTGTGCCCCATCAATTGCTGCCACTGTGCCCCATCAATTGCCACTACTGTGCCCCATCAAATGCTGCCAGTGTGCATCCCCCGCCCGGCACTTACCTATCTCGGGTCACGGCGCTGTCCTCCACACTCCGAGTCATCAATGTCTTCTCCCGTCCTCTGCTATGATTGGACGCCTGATAGGCGTCCAATCACAGCGCCTTTCGCTTCAGCAAATCAGGTGACAGGTAACCAAACCCGAGCACCTGATTGGCTGAGAGGCGGGTCATTGTTAGGACAGCGATTTATTCGCATCCCTAACACAACACTCAGTAAACAGCGAACGCACAACATTGCGCCCGCTGTTTACCACTTTGGAAGCCTATTAGAGCCTATGGCTCTAATCAGGATGCCTATTAGAGACGACGGCTCTAATTAGGCGCTTCCAAAAACACCCTCGCCGCTGTAATTCAGATGTCCGGGACCGACAAGGGGCCAGACACCTGAATAGTGGGCGGCAGCGGCGACCATAGATAGATTCATGCAATGCATGAATCTATCTATGGTGATAGAGGGGTGACAGAAAGAGGGGGCAGCGCACCTGCACCCTATATGGAGGCACCACCACTGCATGGTAACCAATCAGCTTCCAGGTTTTATTGTCAAAGCTAAATTGAATAAGCTGAAATTAGAAGCTGATTGGTTACTATGAAAAGCTGCACCAGATTCTGTGTGTACCAGTTTTAGTAAATCTCCCATTTTCTGTTACACTATGTATGTAGGTATGATGTATGTTAATCACCTTTGTACCCACAGATTCTGAGGGACACTCCCATCCTGCTTTAGAGGTGGTACGTCATGTTCTGTCAGACCCATCTTCCTGGGCATCTAGTATCTTCCTGGCCACAGCGAGTCCTCCTGATTATGGCTTCACTCCCTTGCCTCCCAGACTTTCTCGCTTGTTTTCTGTGCTTGTTCTGGCTCCTTTTGGACCAGAGATCCTACTTACCTTGTTTACTACTCGCTTTACGGCATGGCTGAAGAAATCGGCCCCTGTCCAGCTTCCTAAAGGGTTTGGAGAAGCCTTGGCTCTGGCCTCCATCCATCTTTATCAGAAAGTCATCCAAGCTCTTCCCCCAAAATACTGCTTCTCCCTCCATCACCTGCATAGATTGCTCCGGAGTATGACCTTCCTTTGCCCATCACCAGGGACACATCTATCAGTACAACCTGTTGCTGGTGCCCCCAGCCCCTTACTGATCAGATATGGTGTTGTCCGTCTTTGGATGCATGAAGCGTTGCGCACATTTAGTGATGGTCTGGATACCCAGATGGACAAAGAGAAGTTCACAGTTCTCCTTCAGGATTGCACAGTGGTGGCATTCTGCACTCAGGAGCCCCCAGAGAATACTGCAGATGAGGACTCCCTGCCCTTAGCACTTTCCTTAGATATCATAACAGAGACTTGTCCATCATCAGTTGAAACCAAGGAAACTAGAGGAGTGGAAGAGCTGATGTGTGAAGACCAAGCATTGGAGAAAACTGAAGAGGCAAAATTATTCACAAATACAAATGCGAGTTCTATTACAAGCCGTGTTTCCTCCTCATTGACTCAGGACAACGAGAGTCTACTTCCTAATGAACTGTTATTGGATGATCAACACATTGAAGATCTGAATTTCTCCCATGAATCCCCTCTTGGTTCCATAGAAAAAGTAGACTCTCTGACTTACAAAGAACGCCCACTAAGCACCATCACCACCGTACAGACTAAGGACCTGACTCTAAGTCCTGCTGACCAGCTGCACCTGTCCCGTCTGAAACGAGCACTTCTTTTACCCCGAGGGCACTTCGTTTTGCTCTCACAACACCCCAGCACTGGTAGAAAAAGCCTGGCAAGACTAGCAGCCCAAATCACCCGTTGTACTTTACTGGAAATTAGCGGCAAAGAGAAAACAGAGGAAATCCATGCTGTGATTAGAGAGGCCTGTTGGAAAGCTGGAGTCCTGGGAACTGCCACAGTTCTTTTAGTCGATGAGGGCACCCCACAGACATCTCTGAGGGAACTAGAGGTTCTGATCCGAGAAGGGACCTTTCCAGGACTGTACAGCAAATACGAAGAGGAGAAATTAATGCAAGCTGTACTGCAAGTAGAAAAGAACCGCAATAGGCCTACTGGTGACAGAGCTTTGCGAGAGAGGTGAGTGTACATCAGAAACACAGCTCTGTGGGACAGAGAGAGAGACATGGGACTTGAAGATAGATGAAACATATGGAGATATGTGACATGGAGAAAGAGAAAGATATGAAACATAGAAAGAGGCATAAGATACTAATAGAGACATGGAACATGGACAGAGAGACAAAGGACAGAGAGAGAGAGAGAGAGAGAGAAAGAAAAAGAAAGATAGAAACATGAGACATAGAGAGGCATGGAACACGTGAGAGAAATTTGGGACATAGAAAGAGACATGGGACATAGAGAACAACATGGAACACAAATATAGATATGGGACATGGATAGCGACAAGGGACATAGAGAGAGACATGGGACATATACAGTGAGACACGGGACATAAAGAGAGACATGGGACATAGACAGAGAGACATGGGCCATAGAAAGAGACACATGGGACGTAGAGAGACACATGGGACATAGAGAGAGCCATAGGGCATAGAAAGAGACATGGGACATAAAGAGAGACATGGGACATAAATAGAGACATGGGCCATAGACAGAGAGACATGGGACATAGACAGAGAGACATGGGACATAGAGACAGACATGGGGCATAGAGAACAATATGGACAGAGAGATATGGGACAAAGAGAGAGACAAGAGACATGGAACATGAACAGAAAAATATGTGACATAGAGAGACACATGGGTCATAAAGAGCAGGTCTAGATCTAAGGGGTGCTGGGGTGGGCTTTGCCCACCTAAATTTCATCCATGCTCCCCCTCCCCAGGACTAGTGATGGTGGTATCAGGAAGTGGAGGGGCTGGGGTGCAGCGCACAGCTTCCGCATGGCTGCACATTGTCTTGCCACTATCTGCCACACTGCATCATTCATTTCCATGGTGCAGGGGGCAGACCACTTACATACTCCTGACCCCTGAACTCTCTGTATTCCTTACTCCTGACCCCTGAACTCTCTGTATTCCTTACTCCTGACCCCTGAACTCTCTGCATTACTTACTCCTGACCCATGAACTCTCTGCATTACTTAATTCAGACCCCTGAACTCTCTGCATTGCTTAATTCTGACCCCTGAACCCTCTGCATTACTTACTCCTGACCCCTGAACCCTCTGCATTAATTAATTCTGACCCCTGAGCACTCTGCATTACTTACTCCTGACCCCTGAACTCTCTGCATTACTTACTTACTCCTGACTAGTGATGAGCCGAACACCCCCGGGTTCGGTTCGCACCAGAACCCGTGAATGGACCGAAAGTTCGCACGAACATTAGAACCCTATTAAATACAATGGATGCGAACATTCGGATTCTAAAGTGCTAATTATAACGACTATTATCCATGTTATTGTCCTAAACAGAGTTTGGGAACCCGGGTTCTGCACCAGGGGACATGTATCAATGCAAAAAGAAGTTTTAAAAACGGACGTTTTCCGGGAGCAGTCATTTTAATGATGCATAAAGTGAAAAAAAAAGTCAAATATTCCTTTAAATATTGTACCTGGGGGGTGTCTAAAGTATGCCTGTGAAGTGCCACGTGTTTCCCGTGTTTAGAACTGTCCCTGCACAAAATTACATTTCTAAAGGAAAAAAAAGCCATTTAAAACTGCTTGCGGCTTTAATGTAATGTCTGGTCCCGGTAATATGGATGAAAATCTTTAAGAAAAATGGCATAGCTACCCCATCACCCCCCCCCCCCTACCCCAGCCCATTACCAGCCCCTTTGGGTCTTGTATGGATATTAAGGGGAACCCCGCACACAAAATAAAAAAGGCCCTATATACTCTGAACAGCCGTATACAGGCGGTGCATACAAGACAGGGACTGTAGGTTTGTTCTTATGTTGAATCTGTTTGTAATTTTGAACAGCTACATTGTTTAAGTGTAGCTCCAGCCCAAATACCTATTTTTAAGCTTTTTGGAAAACATAGGGAAGGGTTATCACCCCTGTAACATTTGTTTTGCTGTATGTGCCCCTGTTCAGAACATTTCACCTCACTTTGCGTCCCAATGAGAACTGATTTTGAAATGTGGTGTTTTTATTGAAACAAGGATTGGTGATAAAGCATCAGTAGAGAGGAGACACCTTTCTCCCATATTAATTCTTACAGGAGAGAATTTTCCTTCCAAGGGGTAGATTTCCTCTCACTTCCTGTTGTCTTCTTCCGTTTGCAAGTAGTAGTAGCTTGTAAGTTGGATGTTTGAAAGTAGGGACCTGCCGTATATACTCTGCAGAAATTGGCCCCTTAGGTGTTGGTGTTGGCACAACACTGTAAGCACTCACAGTTACTCTTGGTGGGTGCTGGAACGCCCTGCTGTCAACTATTATATCAGGAATTGTAATAACATATAATTGTTGAACAGTGGTAGTAAAAATTGGGCCTTTGATGGTGGTGCTGGTGCCACAACACTGTAAGGCCTGACAGTTACTCTTGGTGGGCGCAGCAATGGGCCCTGCTGTTAATTATTAGATCAATAATTATAATTGCATGCCCCTGTTGAACAGGGGCTGAAAAATTGGGCCTTTGGTGGTGGTGGTGGTGGTGGTGTTGAAACAACACTGTAAGGCCTGACAGTTACTCTTGGTGGGCGCAGCAATGGGCCCTGCTGTGAATTATTAGATCAATGATTATAATTGCATGCCCCTGTTGAACAGGGGCTGAAACATTGGGCCTTAGGCACTGGTGGCACAACACTGCAACCCCTCACAGATACTGTACTTGGAGCACAGCAATGAGGCCTGTTGCAAAGTATTGCATCAAAAATTGTAATTACACGCCCCTGTTAAACAGGGGCTGAAAAATTGGGCCTTAGCCACTGGTGGCGGCACCCATAAACCAAAATGATCTTCCAAGCTATCATCATTAATCGGATCATTGAGGAGGAGGAGGAGGAGGATAGCCAGTCAACATAACAGCACAGGCACTCAGCATCAGTCTTGAAGGGATGTGACATTTTAAAATCAATTAGTCTGTTATATCAGCATCAGGTGTGTGGTAGCTGGTGGTGATCCAAGACTGGTTCATCTTGATGAAAGTCAGTCGATCAACCGAGTCGGTGGACAGGCGCACCCTGTGATCCGTGACAAATCCTCCAGCAGCACTGAATGTGCGTTCTGAAAGAACGCTGGATGCAGGACAGGCCAGTAGCTCAATTGCATACTGTGCAAGCTCTGGCCAGTGATCCATCCCATGTAAGCCAGAGGATTTTCGGTGGGGAAGGTGTCCAAGTCTGACCTTGCCCCTAGGTATTCCTGCACCATGTATATCAGACGCTGGCGATGGTTGCTGGAAACGATCATACTTTGGGGCTGCGGACTAAAGAATTGTCTGAACGCATCGGTCAGACGGCCACCTTCCCCACCGCTCCTTCTTTGACTGCCCGAAGCCTCAGCAACTCGTTGTCCAGGACCAGGAGTTTGTAACCTCCCAGTCTCTGGGAACGCGTTGCACAGACCTTTCTGCAAGGCCTCCCGGAGTTGTCTCATCCTCTGCTCCCTCTGCGATGGTAACATAAGGTCCGCAACCTTACCCTTGTACCGTGGATCAAGGAGAGTGGCCAGCCAGTAATGGTCCCTCTCCTTGATCCGAAGAATACGAGGATCCTTCCGCAGACTTTGCAGGATCAGGGAGGCCATGCAGCGTAGGTTAGCTGAGGCATTCAGTCCGGAGTCCTCTGGGTCACTAAGGACGACATGATCCGCAGCCACCTCCTCCCAGCCACGTACAAGTCCACTGGTTTCTTGGGACTGTAAATCATCCCTAAAAGACTGCTGCTGATGATGCTGAGTGCCAGCCTCCACCTCCATGCTGACACAATCCTCCTCCTCCTCCTCCTCCTCCTCTTCCTGTGCGATGGGTGGGACAGAAGGAACACTGTCAGGGTAAAGGGGGCCTTGAGAGGCAAGGAAGTCCTCCTCTTCCTGCCTCTGTTCTGCCTCAAGTGCCCTGTCCATTATTCCACGCAGCGTGTGCTCCAACAGGTGGACAAGAGGTACAGTGTCACTGATGCATGCACTGTCACTGCTCACCATCCTCGTGGCCTCCTCAAATGGTGCCAGGACAGTGCATGCATCCCTGATCATGCCCCACTGGCGTGGTGAAAAAAACCCGAGCTCCCCTGACCCTGTCCTGGTGCCGTAGTCGCACAGGTACTCATTGATGGCCCTCTGCTGCGTGTGCAGCCGCTGCAGCATGGCCAACGTTGAGTTCCACCTGGTGGGCATGTCACATATAAGGCGGTTCTTGGGCAGGTTCAACTCCTTTTGCAGCTCAGCCAGGCGAGCACTGGCATTATAAGATCTGCGGAAATGAACACAGACTTTCCTGGCCTGCCTCAGGACATCCTGTAAGCCCGGGTACCTGCCCAAGAACCGCTGCACCACCAGGTTAAGGACGTGAGCCATACAGGGCACATGGGTCAGTTGTCCCTGTCGGAGGGCGGAGAGGAGGTTGGTGCCATTGTCGCAAACCACCATTCCTGGCTTAAGCTGGCGTGGCGTCAACCACCTCTCGGTCTGCCCCTGCAGAGCAGACAGGACCTCTGCCCCAGTGTGGCTCCTGTCCCCCAAACACACCAGCGCAAGCACGGCATGGCATCTTTTTGCCTGCGTACTTGTGTAGCCCCTTGAACGCCTACGGAGCACCGCTGGTTCCGAGGACAAACCACAGGAAGAGGCCATGGAGGAAGAAGAAGAGGAGGGGGTGGAGGAGAGAGGTGTGTCACAACCAGTAGTAGCATTTTGGAGGCGTGGCGGTGGAACAACCTCCAACACTACTGCACCTTGTCCTGCATCCTTCCCAGCTGCCAAAAGAGTGACCCAATGGGCCGTGAAAGAAAGGTAACGTCCCTGTCCATGCCTGCTGGACCATGAGTCAGCGGTAATATGCACCTTACCGCTGACCGCCCTGTCCAGCGAGGCCAAGACATTGCCTTCCACATGCCTGTAGAGAGCCGGAATCGCCTTCCGTGAGAAAAGTGGCGTTTGGGAACCTGCCACTGAGGAACCGCACATTGCACAAACTCACGGAAGGGGGCCGAGTCTACCAACTGAAAAGGCAGCAGTTGAAGCGCTAGCAATTTAGCCAAGCTAGCATTCAACCGCTGGGCATGTGGATGGCTGGGAGTGAACTTCTTTCGACGGTCCAGCAGCTGGGGCAGGGAAATTTGCCTGCTAGAATCGGACGTCGGTGTACTGCTAGCAGAGTGCCCGCAAGTACTTGGCTGTGACACACCTAATTCTACACCTTCATTCCTCTCAGAGCAGGTTTCAGAGAGGACTGAAGGTATAGTGGGGTTGGAGATCCCAGCTGATGCGGTGCAAGAAGAGGTCAGCTTTGTTCTTTGGTGTGGGTCTTTAAGGTAGGCTTGCCAACGAGCTGCATGGCAGGTCAACATATGTCTGATCAAGCATGTGGTGCCCAAGCGGCTGATGTTTTGGCCACGCGATATACGCTTGAGACATATGTTGCAAACAGCAGCTGTGCGATCTGATGCACTCGCCTCAAAAAAGGCCCACACCAAAGAACTTTTTGAATGACGGGCAGAGGCAGCGCCCTGCACAGGCGGAGCTCTGCGGTGTGATTCCGTCGGTGTGCTGCCCATACGCTGGCCACCCAAGGGCATCCTGCCTCGTTGGAGATGTGCCTCCTCCTCATCCTCCTCCTCCTCCTCTCTCCTATTAGGCACCCACGTGGAGTCAGTGACCTCATCATCCCCTCCCTCCTCATCACTGGAGCCAATCTGGCAGTATGCTGCAGCTGCTGGAGCATGACTGCCAGATTGGTGTCCTTCTTGAGCATCCCCTCTCTCTGCTCTCACGCTACTGCCTTCCTCTATCTGGGTATCATCATCAGATCCTTCGAAATGCTGGGCATCCTCCTGGAGCATGTACCCAACACTGTGCTCAAACAGTTCGGGGGACTCCTCAGGAGGAGGACATGGTGGGTCTAGGGAAGGATTGACTAATGAAGATAATGATACCAGAGAAGAGGACGCTTTGGCAGCTGCTTTGCCAGTACTCTGAGCCTGGGTGAGAGAGGATGAGGAGGATGAGGTGGGCTTGGTCATCCACTCTACCAAGTCTTCGGCATGATGTGGCTCAACATGTCCAGCTGCCGAAAAGAAGGACAAGCGTGTCCCATGGCCATGTGCTGATGACAATGCACCGCGTCCACGACCAGCACTGTTGCCCCCAGACACAGAGCCTGCTTGCCCTCTTTTTTTGCCTCCTGACTGTCTGCCTCTCCTTGTTTGCCTTCCAGACATTTTAATGGATGGCCTGCAGGGAGATGGGAAAAACAGCAATAAGGGCTACCTTCAGGTGTATACTGTGCAGGAGGCTTAGCAACAATGACACTGACACTGTCCCCTGCCTATCCTTCTCTGTCCCTAAACACAAGGATTTGCAATATGCTTCAGCAAGATTGGTTTAGCACAGAATAGCACACTGTCAGTTTCACTCACTGTCCTACTCTGTCCCTACAAACCAGATTTAGCACAGAATAGCACACTGATAGTTTCCACGAGTGTCCTTCTCTGTCCCTAAACTCAAGGATTTCAAATATGGTTCAGCAAGATTGGTTTAGAACAGAATAGCACACTGTCAGTTTCACTCACTGTCCTACTCTGTCCCTACAAACAAGATTTAGCACAGAATAGAACACTGATAGTTTCCACAAGTGTCCTTCTCTGTCCCTAAACTCAAGGATTTCAAATATGGTTCAGCAAGATTGGTTTAGAACAGAATAGCACACTGTCAGTTTCACTCACTGTCCTACTCTGTCCCTACAAACAAGATTTAGCACAGAATAGAACACTGATAGTTTCCACGAGTGTCCTTCTCTGTCCCTAAACTCAAGGATTTCAAATATGGTTCAGCAAGATTGGTTTAGAACAGAATAGCACACTGTCAGTTTCACTCACTGTACCTCTCTGTCCCTAAACTCAAGGATTTCAAATATGGTTCAGCAAGATTGGTTTAGAACAGAATAGCACACTGTCAGTTTCACTCACTGTCCTACTCTGTCCCTACAAACAAGATTTAGCACAGAATTGCACACTGATAGTTTCCACGAGTGTCCTTCCCTGTCCCTAAACTCAAGGATTTCAAATATGGTTCAGCAAGATTGGTTTAGAACAGAATAGCACACTGACACTTTCCCTCACTGTACCTCTCTGTCCCTACAAACTAGATTTAGCACAGAATAACACACTGAGAGTTTCCACGAGTGTCCTTCTCTGTCCCTAAACTCAAGGATTTCAAATATGGTTCAGCAAGATTGGTTTAGAACAGAATAGCACACTGTCAGTTTCACTCACTGTCCTACTCTGTCCCTACAAACAAGATTTAGCACAGAATAGCACACTGACACTTTCCCTCACTGTACCTCTCTGTCCCTAAACTCAAGGATTTCAAATATGGTTCAGCAAGATTGGTTTAGAACAGAATAGCACACTGACACTTTCCCTCACTGTACATCTCTGTCCCTACAAACAAGGTTTAGCACAGAATAACACACTGACACTCTCCCTACCTATCCTTATTTGTCCCTAAACACAAGGAATCCAGGATTAGTAAAGGAAAAAAAATTACACTGTCCCTGCCTATGCTTCTCTTTCCCTGCTCCGGAACACACTACACAAGGCCGCCGCGCTGGCGGCCTTTTATAGTGTGGGGCGTGTACTAAACCCCCTCAAGAATAATTGGCCACAGGCATCCTGAACTCTCTGCATTACTTACTCCTGACCCCTGAACTCTCTGCATTACTTAATTCTGAACCCTCTGCATTACTTGCTCCTGACTCCTGAACCTTCTGCATTACTTACTCCTGACCCCTGAACCTTCTGCATTACTTAATTCTGACCCCTGAACTCTCTGCATTACTTACTCCTGACCCCTGAACTCTCTGCATTACTTACTCCTGACCCCTGAACCCTCTGCATTACTTACTCCTGACCCCTGAACTCTCTGCATTACTTAATTCTGAACCCTGAACCCTCTGCATTACTTGCTCCTGACCCCTGAACCCTCTGCATTACTTACTCCTGACCCCTGAACTCTCTGCATTACTTAATTCTGAACCCTGAACCCTCTGCATTACTTGCTCCTGACCCCTGAACCCTCTGCATTACTTACTCCTGACCCCTGAACTCTCTGCATTACTTAATTCTGAACCCTGAACCCTCTGCATTACTTGCTCCTGACCCCTGAACCCTCTGCATTACTTGCTCCTGACCCCTGAACCCTCTGCATTACTTACTCCTGACCCCTGAACTCTCTGCATTACTTAATTCTGAACCCTGAACCCTCTGCATTACTTGTTCCTGGCCCCTGAACCCTCTGCATTACTTACTCTTGACCCCTGAACTCTCTGCATTACTTAAAGCGGAGCTCCGCCGGAAAAAAAAAGATTAAAAGCCAGCAGCTACAGCTACAGCAGCTGCTGGCTTTTAATATTTGGACACTTACCTGTCCTGGAGTCCAGCGACGTCCGCAGCAAAGGACGAGCGATCGCTCGTCACTCTGCTGCTCCCTCCGCCATCCTCGCTGAGGGAACCAGGAAGTGAAGCCCTGCGGCTTCATGCCCGGTTCCCTACGGCGCATGCGCGAGTCGCACTGCGCCGTTCTGATTTGTCCTCCTGTGTTCTGGGAGCCGAGTGTCTCCCAGAACACTACGGGAAGTCTGGGGGAAGTGACGTCACTCCCACAGATTCCCGCAGAGAGGACCCCCGGATG
Source organism: Rana muscosa (assembly GCA_029206835.1). NCBI lineage: Eukaryota > Metazoa > Chordata > Amphibia > Anura > Ranidae > Rana > Rana muscosa. Next base: position 1,086,877,021 of record CM055117.1, on the reverse strand, counting down.
TGGGTGAAAATACCTGTCGTATTATATAGGTGGGGAAGAAATGGGTTGTCCCAAAGTGGGATGGATTCTTTTTAATCAATTTACAGATCTAACAATCAAAGCCACACATTTAGCATATGCGGCGAACTGTGTATAACACTATAGCACAATTATACTGTAATGACAACATAACATATATATCATAAACTACAATATAAAAGACTGCCATTGAGAAATTATTTTACTCTCTGATGCCAGTATTTGTCCACAGGATGGTGCAAGAGAATAGAATGATTCCCCAATGGGTGATGTTATACCCATATTTGACCACAGGATGGCGGCAGAGATTAGAATGATTTTCCAATGGGTGGTGTTATACCCATATTCTACCACAGGATGGCACCATAGAATAAAATTATTTCCCAATGGGTGATGCTATACCCATACTTGACCACAGGACGGCGCCAGAGAATAAATGTTCCAATGGGTGATGCTATACCCATATTTAAACACAGGATGACGCCAGAGGTCAGCATGATTTCCCAATGGACACTGTTATACCTGTATTTGACCACAGGATGGATCCACAGAGTAGATTGACTTCCAATGGGCGATGTTATACTCATTTGGCTGGGCTCTGATGAAGAAGCTTTGCGCTTCAAAACGCGTTAGCCGGCAGTGACCCTCATCACATCCTCCATGACCATTCGGAGTGCAGTTTGGGTTCTACATGCTGCAGCCAACTATGGAATAACTTTTTTACTGCAAACCTTTCTACTACTTTTGTGAGTAGCTTTTATATTGTCTTTTAACCACTTCAACACAGGGCTTTTTTTACCACTTCCATACCGGGCCTATTCTGGCACTTCTCTCCTACATACATCATTCTTTTGCTAGAAAATTACTCAGAACCCCCAAACATTTTATATATTTTTTTTTAGCAGACACCCTAGGGAATAAAATGACGGTCATTGCAACTTTTTTTCTTGCACGGTATTTGCGCAATAATTTTTCAAACGCCTTTTTTTTGGAAAAAAAATGGTTTCATGAATTAAAAAATAACAAAACAGTAAAGTTAGCCCAATTTTTTGTGAAAATATGAAAGATGATGTTACGCAGAGTAAATAGATACCTAACATGTCACGCTTTAAAATTGCGCACACTCATGGAATGGCGCCAAACTTCGGTACTTAAAAATCTCCATAGGCGACGCTTTAATTTTTTTTACAGGTTACCAGGTTAGAGTTACAGAGGAGGTCTAGTGCTAGAATTGTTGCACGTGCTCTAACGCACACGGTGATACCTCACATATGTGGTTTGAACGGCGTTTACATTTGTGGGCGGGACTTACGCGTGCATTCGCTTCTGATCGCGCGAGCTACCGGGGACAGGGGCGTTTTAATTTTTTTTTATTATTATTTATTTTTTTATTTTACTTATTTTATTTATTTTTTACACTTATTTTCCTTTTTTTTTTTTGATCACTTTTATTCCTATTACATGGAATGTAAACATCCCTTGTAATAGGAATGTGTGTGACAGGTTCTCTTTATTGAGAGATGCAGGGTCAATAAGACCCCACATCTCTCCTCCAGGCTGGAAAGCATGAGATCAGTGAATTTTTTTTCACTGATCTCATACTTACTAGCCGCAATGGCGGTTTTTTTTTTACAAATGAGGACCCGGGCGTGACGTCATCACATCGCGCCCGGGCCTCCGACGATCATAGAGATGACTGGTGACCATCTGGTCACCAGTCATCTCTATGCTCATCACGTGACCCACCACCGGCGCCGGACGATTCTCTCCGGGTCCCCGATCGCACGGGAGAGCCCGGAGAAGCACCAGATGACGGCGGGAAGGGGGGATGTCCCCTCCCGCCGCCTATAAGAACGATCAAGCGGCGGAACCGCCGCTATGATTATTCTTATGGTGCACAGGATCGCCGGCTCTAAACAAGGATATCTGAATGATGCCTCTAGCTGCAGACATCATTCAGATATCCCCCTACGAAGCCGAGGACGTCATATGACGTCCACCCAGGATGGGAGATCCCATCTGTGGACGTCATTTGACTATGGCTGGGTAGGGAAGTGGTTAAATAAAATCTATCCAAACGATAATGCATTAGGCTGGTGTGCCCTTGTTCTTTTTCCTTTCGTTTGTTACCAGGATACCCCTATCGATGAAGGGCAGCAAAGCCAGTGTCATCGTTAAGAAATATTGACTGCTTGACCAGGGTTCGACAAAACCCCGGGCACCAGGTCGCAAATGTGGCTAGAATTAGCGACCTGGCACCTGAGGCAGCACAGCTGAGGTTTCCTGTGTCTCCGTGCGCCCCCCGCGATCATGCAATCTCGTCGGGCCCCACTGGCCAGTAATTGAGGCCTTCTGCAGGCCTGTGATTCATTCTGTAATCTGGCGCCCTCTTGTGGTGGCCGTTGGTATGACAAGCCAACCAGCAATGCTTACCTGTTTCACTGCCCGCCCATCTCCTTCCCTTTACTTAGAAGTTAACCCCCAAACATTATATATATATTTTTATTCTAACACCCTAGAGAATAAAACGGCGCTCGTTGCAATACTTTCTGTCACACCGTATTTGCGCAGCGGTCTTACAAGCGCACTTTTTTGAGGTAAAAATACACTTTTTTAATTAAAAAATAAGACAACAGTAAAGTAAGCCAATTTTTTTTATATTGTGAAAGATATTGTTACGCCGAGTAAATTGATACCCAACATGTCACGCTTCAAAATTGCGTCCACTCGAGGAATGGCAACAAACTTTTACCCTTTAAAATCTCCATAGGCAACATTTAAAAAATTCTACAGGTTGCATGTTTTGAGTTACAGAGGATGTCTAGGGCTAGAATTATTGCTCTCCCTCTACCGATCCCGGCGATACCTCACATGTGTGGTTTGAACGCCGCTTTCATATGCGGGCGCTACTCGCGTATGCGTTCGATTCTGCATGCATCGGTCGTTAAAAAAAAACAAAACCTGGCTCCTAACTTTTTTAGATGGCTCCTAGATTCCAAGCAAATTTGTCAAGCCCTGTGCTTGACAATCCACTCGTGCGCAGAAGTGCGCAGAAGTGTTTGTTTTCTGTTTGTTTTCTGTTATCAGATGTTATACCCATATTTGACCACAAGATGGCACCAGAGTAAGCACTCTTTAGTGTGAAACGCGTTAGCTGTCCCTGTTATTTTGTTCCGTTGCTGTGACATGTAGTGCCTGTTTTATCATATTTTTTATCCAATAAAAGCCACGTTGGATTGGAGTGCGGCTGTCCAGATATCTACATTTCTTCCATTGCCTTGTGCATTGCCGGCACCCTTTGTTCCTGGAGAGGTTTTGTTTCATAGGGGTGAGTCTTTTTTGGAGCGGTAATTTTTGTACTCAAAATGATTTTCCAATGGACAATGTTGTATCCATATTTGTCCACAAGATTGAGCCAGAGAGTAGAATGATTTTCAATGGGCGATATTAAGCACATATTTGAATAGAACGATTTCTTGATGGGATTTCCTGTTGTTATGCACATATTTGACCACAGGATGGAGCCAGAGAGTAGAATGATTTTCAATGGGCGATGTTATGCACATATGTGACCACAGGATGGGGTCAGAGAGTAGAGTGATTTTCAATGGGCGATGTTATGCACATATGTGACCACAGGATGGAGGCAGAGAGTAGAATGATTTTCTTTTTTTTTGTTTACAAACGTTTTTTATTTGGGTTAAAAGGTGGTACAAAACCGACACGACAAAAGTAAAAAAATCAATTCCATAGCGTCAGATATACATATGGACTGTATAAAGTAGAAACGTAGAAATACAATTTGCATCATATATATACATGTAAGAAGGAAGACTGGCTCTATAAACGAAGTTACAGTGATGTGCATATATGTTTGAACCAAAAATTAAGGAGAGGCATGTTGATCTGGGTTAAGGAACTCCTTGCTATGTGCGACCCAGGGGTCCCATTTTTGTTTATAAACCTGATTTGTGTTCCGAACAGTATGATAGATTTTTTCCATCAAAATTATATTATTGATTCTAGTTTTGAGTTGTGTTAAAGGAATTGATGGGGATTTCCAATGGAAAGCAATTAACCAGTGGACTGCTACGCATATAGTATGTATTAGTCTAATACCTTGAGTAGAGAGTCCTATAATGGGTGAGAATAGAAGGCAATTATGTAAGGTCAAGGTGATGTTCTTATCTGCAATTTTAGAGGCAAAATTCTCCAACTGCTTCCAGATATGAGTGATTTTTTCACAGCTCCAAAAGATGTGTGTAAAAGAGCCGGTGGAGTTGCATCCTCTGAAGCACAAAGGGGAGACGGTAGGAAAAATGGTGTGAAGTTTAATAGGGGTATAGTACCATCTAGTGAATAGCTTCAACGCTGTCTCTTTAATGGCTATAGACTTGGTACTTTTGTGCAAATTGTTGATGCAGTTGTCCCAGTTCACAGAAGGATATGTGAAGCCTACCTCCTGTTCCCATTTCATCATGTATGGAAGTTTGTTCGTGTCTGTGTTGATAAGTAGGTTGACGTATACTTCCGAGATGAAACCTCTCTTTCTGGGGGATTTAAGACAGAGGGTCTCGAAAAAGGATGGGGGTTGTATATTCGAGGTTTGAAAATACGTGTCAAAAAAATGTTTGATCTGAGAAAATCTATTCCATTCAGTTTCAGGAATTTGGGATTTAGAGATAAGAGAGGGGAGGGAAATGAAGTTTGTACCATCTATAAAATTGGAAAGGGATGTAAGGTTATTGTCTATCCACCAAGAGAAGTCTGTTGGGACCCGTGCAGCTCGGGGAAATTTAGGGTCGCTTATAAAAGATGCATGTGGAGGGGTTTTGGACTTAAGATTAAATTTCTGGTTGTATGTTTTCCATAATTGGTATGACTGTGAGACTATTTGATTTAAGGGGTCAATAGAATAGTTTGGAATTTTGTTTCCCCACAGTAAACTTGAGATGGAGAATGGCAAAATGGAGTTCTTTTCAAAATCAACCCATGGAACTTTTGGGTTGGGGATGTGCCACTGTGCCATTTGTGACCATCTAGCTGATAGGTAATACAACCAAAAATCTGGGAGGCCAAGACCACCATGTCTTTGAGGACTATATAAGATCGATCTTGAAAGGCGAGGATGGGAGTCCGACCAGACGAATCTATTAACGTCTGATTGGAACTTCGTGAGCAATGTTTTATTCAGTCTAATAGGGAGAGCCCTAAATAAGTACAGGATCTTCGGGAGTAAAGTCATTTTTATTGCTGTGATCCTTCCTAAAAATGATATCTTATAGGATTTCCACATTTTTAATGTTGCTCTTAATTTATGCATCAATGGTATGTAATTCTTGGAAACAAGCTCATTGAATTTGGGAGTGAGATGAATTCCTAAGTACGGAAGGGACTCCAATGTGTAGGAGAAGCTGAAAGAGGAGCGTAGCGATTCTAAATCTGAAGTTGGAATATTGATTGGCATGCCCATCGATTTGGATACGTTGACTGTTAAGCCCGATAAGGACGAAAAGATGTTGAGAGTTTGTAAAAGAATAGGTAAAGCAGTATTTGGCTGGGAGAGGAATACTAACATATCATCTGCATACATGCACAGTTTGTATGTGTTATTGTTTGATGTGTAACCTTTGATGCCTGCATTGAGTAGGATGGCTGTAGCTAATGGTTCGATTGCAAGTGCAAATAACAGTGGGGAGAGGGGGCAGCCCTGACGCGTACCTCTACCTACTTTGAAAAACTCTGAATTGCAGCCTGGTAACCTAATTCTAGTTGAGGGGTTGTGATAAAGTGCATGAAAGCCATGTACAAATTCACCTTCGAAGCCATATCTACGTAGTACTAGGTCTAAGAATTTCCAAGAGACACTATCGAATGCCTTATTAATATCTAGGCTAAGCATTAAAAGAGGTCTAGAATGTATGTTCGCGTCTTGGATAATATTTGAGACCAGTCTAATGTTGTCTGTGATCTGTCTACCAGGGATAAATCCAGATTGGTAAGGGGAGATAAGTGTAGGGATAATTTTGGCGAGTCTATTGGCTAGGAGTCTACTAAAAATTTTGAGGTCATTATTTATAACGGATATTGGCCTATAATTTTGGGGTAAAGTGTGGTCTTTATTTGCTTTTGGGATGAGTGACATGTTGGCTAATAGCATCTCCTCTGGGAATTGTCCTCCTGTGAGAATGTTGTTATATAGTTTGACCAAGTGAGGGATTAGGAGTAGGTGATATTGTTTAAAGTATGAGGATGAAAAGCCATCCGGGCCTGGAGCTGAATTTCTTTTAAGTGATTTAATGATACAAGTCAATTCTTTTTCTGAACATGGCGAATTTAGTGTATCTATTTGAGTTTGGGTTAATTTTGGAAAGGGGAGGTTATCAAACCAAGAAAGTGAGGAGGGAGGAATGGGAGTGTTTGGTGCTGAGAGAAGGACGGAATAAAAGTCTTTGAATATGGAGAGTATCTCCTGAGGGTGTATAACCAGTTGGTTTGCCCTGTTTTTGAGCTTATAGATGTGTGTAGGTTTTATTGACTGGTTAAGTTTGCGGGCGAACATCGTAGAATAGGAGTTGCATGATAAGAAGAATTTTGCTTTCGACCAGCGGAGCGCTTTTTCTGCTCTAAATGTTAAAAGGGAATCTAATTCGTTGCGTTTATGAGTGATCAACTTATAGATATCTGGGTCATGAGTGTGCTTATGGTCCTTATATAATTTATGGAGGTCCCTAGTGAGGGAGTGGATTTTTTCCCATTTGGTCCTATTACATTGTGCTGCCCTCTTAATAAGATGACCCCTCATGACCGCTTTGTGGGCCATCCATAATGTAGAGGAGGAGACATCAGGGGTAGCATTAGTAGTGAAATATTCTTCTATTTCTGAAGCTATTTCCTGTTGGTGAACGGGATCTGAAATCAAAGACTCATTTAGTCTCCAGGAGTATGGGGTGAAAATGAGGCCTATGAATTTTGTACTCAGGGTAACAATATGATGGTCTGACCAAGAGCAAGGGTGTATTGTAGCGTCTAGGGAATTAGCTAGAATTATAGGGGTACAGAGGATATGGTCTATACGGGAGTATGAGTCATGCGGATGTGAATAAAATGTGTAGTCCCTTGCACCTATGTTTAACGCCCTCCAAGAGTCTATTAATTGCAGGTCATTTATATGTGTGGTGGTTGTTTTAGAGAAGGTTTTGGAGTTCTGATTCTGTTTGCTTCTATCGAGGTTTGGTTGAGGAACTGAATTGAAGTCTCCGCCTAGAATAATATGTGGTGAGTGAAATTGTTGTAATGTGTTGAAAAATTGTGTGAAGAATGTGGTTTGTGTGTCGTTAGGGGCGTATATGTTAGCCACTGTAATGTCTCTCCCTGCCAATGTACCTTTAATAATAATGAATCTACTGTCTTGATCCTTAAAGACTTGATGAACCTCAATGGGAAAAGAGTGATGGAAAAATATTGCAACTCCCTTAGTTTTAGAGGTGGAAGTGGTATAGAAAGATTGGTTAAATGATTTATGAAAGAATGTGGGGTGTGCATCTGACATAAAATGTGTTTCTTGCAACATTACTATTTTCGCATTCAATTTTTTATATTGCAAAAAGGCCTTTTTCCTTTTGTTAGGGGAATTGAATCCCTGTACATTGTGTGATATTATTTTAATGGTCATGATGTGGGTGTGTAATTTTGGGGAAGCAACAGGAAGGCTGATATCTGACGTTTTCGAGTAGAATGATTTTCAATGGTCGATGTTATGCACATATGTGACCACAGGATGGGGGTCAGAGAGTAGAGTGATTTTCAATGGGCGATGTTATGCACATATGTGACCACAGGATGGAGGCAGAGAGTAGAATGATTTTCAATGGTCGATGTTATGCACATATGTGACCACAGGATGGAGTCAGAGAGTAGAGTGATTTTTTTTTTTTTTTTTATATGACGCCTTACTGTGCTCATATACGGGTATCGCAGTTCGCACAGTGGGAGCTCTTTCTAATCTCTGGCTCCATCCTGTGGTCAAATATGGTATAGCATTGCTTATTGTGAAATCATTCGTTTCTCTGGTGCCATCCTGTGGTCAAATACGTGCATGACATCGTCCATTGGAAATTATTCGACTCTCTGGCTTCATCCTGTGGACAAATGTAGGTATAACATCACCCATTAGAAAACCATTCTGCTCTCTGGCTCCATCCAGTGGTTGAATACAGGTATAACATTGCACATTGGGAAATCACTACTCCCTGGCTCCATCTTGTGGTCAAATACATGTACATCATCAGAAGGAAACCAAATGAACCCAAGTGACAGATTTCAACCCAACAATAATGATTTTTTTTCTTAAAAAGCCCCTCCAGCCTAAGCTGATATTTTCAGTATTTCTTAAATGCTGGAGAGTCAAACCCCCTGGTTATCTCTTTTGTCTCTCGGCGACTCTAAACACGATTCCCAACTTCATGATAAAAAAAAAGGAAAGACATGGGATAAAAAGTTTGGGTTCCTAAAAGGGAACATGTTGCTTAAAGCAGAACTGTCATAGAGGCTGCTGTTTCTGAGGTCTCCTTTTAAAATTCTAGTCACTTGGCTGTTGACTTATTTACTTCAATTATTTAACTAACTGACCCAAAACAAAGGGCCACCTGACTTTACACTGACTTTTGCCATCTTTATAACTTTTCCATGACATACAGTATATCCCTTGAAGTGTATTTTACAAAAGAGAACACATGGAAAAAAGATGGTAAGGGTTGTCAGTGAGTGAGACAGGAAGATACAGAAGTGATTGGGGTCACGGGGGAATGGTGACAATTTAGGGGTACGTGTGTAGAAGATGGAACGTCGATGGAATGTAATAGAAATGTTGGTCTCTCTCCACTTTCTACAGGTTCAGCAGCCAGATTCGGGATAACCTTCATGTCATATTTATTCAGAGAGGCCTGAGCCCTTCACCCCGGCTCTCCCGGTACACCTATACAGACATCTATCAGCCATGGGACTTCACCTCTCTTTACCACGTTTCTGAGAAGCTTCTACAGCAGCTGCCAGGTGAGTCATATCCAGAGATCCCGATAATATACCTGTTGATCCTGCCAGAAATCTTGTCAGCTGATAACTTTCTGCTGTGCTGTAAATGGTACTGGCCCTGCCCAGTTCACCTATGTGAACTACAGAGCCCCCCACATTATGAAGAAGAGGGGGAGGTGGTGTTCTGTAGCCCAAAACAGGAGTCAGAAGCCCCTTTACAGATATGGTATAGTGAGGGAGCGTTGTCACCCCGGGACAGGATGTGTTTTACTGTTAGGATCACCAGATATAAATAAAATGTAAGAAAGACCCAAAAAAGAAAAATTAAGTGGTTATAAAGCCTTGTACACACGATCGGAATTCCAATGGGCTAAAATCGAAAAATTTTGTGTTACCGCGTGTTAGTAAAAGTTTGGTGAGAGACGATTTGCGCTTTTCAGTCTCCGTGCTTTTCAGTCCGTTACAGCGTGACGAATGTGCTATCTCCATTACAAACGCTAGTTTTACCAGAACGAGCGCTCCCATCTCATAACTTGCTTCTGAGCATGCACGTTTTTTCCCGTCATTAAAGTGTACACACGGCCGTTTTTCATGACGAGAAAAATGACGATGTGAAAAACGACGAGAAAAAATAGAGCATGTTCTAAATTTTTAATGGCCATTTTTCTCATCGAGAAAAATGCTCTGGAGCCCACACACAATCGTTTTTAATGACCAATTGAAAAAATTGCATTTTTCTTGTCATGAAAAAACGGTCGCGTGTGTGCGCGGCATAAATGTTTTTTTTTAACCTTAAAAGAGATGTATGTTTTTTTAAAAATCATACTTGCTTTAGCTTGATGCCGCATATGTCCCCCGTCAACTCTAATGCCGTGTACACACGACCGTTTTTCATGACGAGAAAAATTAAATTTTTTAAATTGGTCGTGGAAAACGGTCGTGTGTATGCTCCATAGCATTTTTCTTGACGAGAAAACTGGGCGAAAAAAAATAGAACCTGCTCTATTTCTTGTTCATACATCACGGGACACAGAGCAGCATAGTCATTACTATGTGGGTTATATAGAATTACCTTCAGGTGCTGGCACTGGCAACTTCCAAAACAGGAAGTACCCTCCCCTATATAAGCCCCTCCCATCCGGGAGTACCTCAGTTTTTTGCCAGTGTCTAAGGTGTTGGCCAAGGTTAACATGTATTCATCTGGGCTTGTGTACAGGTTCTCTGGGCCTTAGCAAGCTATTCCGGATCCGACCAAAAAAGCTTCATAGCTAAACGGTCGGTACCCGGGCCTTGCAGAGAAGAGCAGGGTTTTGCCTGTAATGCCTCTCTTAGGAGGGCTGGACCCTGGGATCCAGAGCTCTGGTCATACCCAAAACCAAGAGGCTATCTGTGCAGGGTGCTATACAGGTCCAGGGGAGTGGAATCCTTGGGAACCCGGTCCCTGAAGGTCTAGTACAATGCCTGCCGTGAGAGGTGAAGTTTGGGCTTCTGTGGACCAAACAAAGTCCTGCGGCGGGGAAAAGGTAAGTGGGGGCCCCTCAGGAAGTTGGTTCTATTGAGGGGACCCCCAAGCCTAATATGTCTTTCTGCCTGTTACCTAAAGGGTATTCCCGCTAATAGCTGTATATGCCTAAGAAATCCTAGAAATGTTTTTTCATAAGGGAAGTTTTAAAAAAACTGTAAACCTGGAAATGTTTTTTCATAAAGGAGGTTTTAAAAAAAAAAAAAAAAAAGACAAAGGTGCGGTACCTGTGTTTGTCCACTAGAGGCCGCTGTGGAACGTCTTTTTTCTTGGGACTATTCCTTCCATGGTGAAAGTCCAGGCAGATGAGTGAGCTCTCTATCAGGGAAGCTGCATTCCTCTGTCATGCTGCCAAGTAGTTTCCTTCCATCCCCGAGTCCTGGTGAAACAGGGACCCTGGCTCCTCTCCCTACATGGCGCCAAGAGCGCACACGTGCACGCGCACGCGCGCACACATGCTTTCCTTTTATAAGGTTTAGCTTCAAAAAAGGGGGCGGAGCCTGGCGGATGACGCGCTCTGTGCGCCCAGCGCTTCTGCGCATGTGCGGGCGTCCCAGCAAGATAAAAGGACTCAGTCCACGCTGCTTGCTATGGACACAGAGCATGAAAAGGAGCTGGTAGCATGGTATAGGGGCTTACAGCGGGCGGTTGATACAGGCATCCCCAGAAAGACGCATTAGTAGACACCCACTGATGTACATAGCAGCAAATTGCATTAGACTATTTCAGTAAGGGGTGTATTGCGGCTGGAATACCTCAGCTTTGAACTAAGGAATATGCCGCCTAAAAAACTCCGAGATATACCTCTCAGGAAGTGTAGGGGGTTTCCATCGGGCTCTGAGGATCTGGAGCAGTCATCTGCACCCTCCTCCCCTGAGAAATCAGAGGTTAATACCCATAAGGAACCCCCGGGAGTGCCAGGTACTGCGGCTGTCCTCAGTCCACCTGCTCCTGCATATATAACAGGAGGTTTTTTCCTCAACTCTGGAGGGATTGGAGCAGAGATTGGCTGCATTGATCGCTTCTTCTCTATAGGAAAGAAAGCGCGCCAGATCTCCATCACCTCCATTAGAGTGCCTGTTGGCAGAGCAACAGTCCCAGGAAGGGACCGACCTACCTGAAGGGGATCAGGAGGAGGTTAGCTCTGTTTTTGAGGAATCGACAGTAGATGAACCATTTTCAGCATCACAGACTGAAAGATTGTGGGTCCAGACCCTAACTGACATGGTTCGATCTGCATTTAAAATGCCTCTTGTTGAACCATCAACTACTGCTGTCTCCTCATTGGGGTCGCTAAAAGCTCCCCAGGTTAATTGCTCCTTTCCAATACATCCATTATTGGAAGGACTTATATACCAGGACTGGGAACATCCTGATAAACTATTTGTTCCGCCTAAAAGGTTTCCGGTGATCTATCCCATGAAGGAAAAGTTCACCCAGAGATGGAATGTTCCTACGGTGGATGCAGCCATCTCTTCTGTGAACAAATCACTGACATGTCCAGTAGATAATGTTCAAATGTTCAAAGATCCAGTGGATAAAAAATTGGAATCTTTATTAAAATCTGCTTTTTCCACAGCAGGGGCTGTTACACAGCCAGCAGTGGCAGCTATTGGGGTCTGCCAAGCTTTAAAGGATCAAATGAAAATGGTCCTGAGGGATTTGCCAGACCAGCAGGCCCAGGCTCTGGCTGATCTGCCTAGAGCATTATGCTTTGCGGTTGACGCCATCAAGGATTCTATCCATCAGGCCTCCCGCCTCACGCTGTCTTTGGTACATATGCGTAGGCTTCTGTGGCTCAAAAACTGGTCTGCTGAAGCTCCCTGTAAGAAGCTCTTAGTTAGCTTCCCATTTCATGGGGAACGCCTTTTTGGCGAAGACCTGGATAAGTATATCCAGAAGATTTCCAGTGGTAAAAGTACTCTCTTACCGAGTAAAAAGAGGTCTAGGGGTCCATCTTTTAAGAGGACTACCTCTCCTATCCCTGTGACGTCTGCTACTAACCAGTTCCGACGGCCTCCTCGGTCAAACTCAGGAGGTAAAAATCAGGGACAGCCACAGGGTAATAAAAAGCCCTGGATCCGAAGAGGTACTAAACCAGCCTCCAAGTCAAGCCTATGAAGGGCTGCCCCCACTCAAACGGGTGGGGGGAAGACTTCAGTTGTTCGCAGAGACCTGGCGGGAGACGATCAAAGACAGATGGGTGCTCTCCGCAGTAACTCTGGGATACAAGTTGGAGTTAAAAGAGTCTCCTCCGTCCCATTTTATGTGGTCAGGCATGCCAAGAGACCCTCTGAAAAGAGGGTCTCTCCTATTGGCGTTAGAACAACTATTGCTCCAAGGAGTAATTATGGAGGTTCCTATGGAAGAGTGGGGGTTGGGTTTCTACTCAAACCTTTTCACAGTCCCGAAGCCAAACGGGGACATAAGACCCATATTGGACCTAAAGAGTCTAAACAAATTTCTAAACGTCCGGTCTTTCCGGATGGGGTCGATCCGATCGGTCACCGCTGCCCTACAAGGGGAGGAATGGTTAGCCTCGATCGACATCAAAGATGCTTACTTGCATGTTCCCATCTTTCCAGGTCATCAAAAATTCCTACGCTTTGCAGTAGAAGGGCGCCATTTTCAGTTCAGAGCCTTACCATTCGGTCTGGCCACAGCACCACGAGTGTTCACAAAAATTCTGGCCCCACTGTTGGCCGATCTAAGAACACGGGGTGTAACGATAATGGCATACCTAGACGACCTGTTGTTGATGGACCACTCAGTTGCCAAGCTAGAAGTGGTAATTGTCGATACAATCAAGTATCTAGAGTCTCACGGTTGGGTCATCAACCTGGACAAGTCAACCCTACAGCCAGTGAAAAACCTGGTATATCTAGGGCTACGGCTGGATTCAGACCAGAGGAAGATTTTCTTACCTCTAGACAAGGTATCCTCTTTGAGGGGCTTGGTCCGTCTGCTTTGTGCAAAAAGACAGCCGTCCATACGCCTGTGCATGAGGCTGCTAGGAAAGATGGTAGCATCATTCGAAGCTGTGCCATATGCCCAATTCCACTCAAGGAATTTACAAAGGGCCATATTGTCAGCCTGGAACGGAAAAGTTCAGGCTCTAGACTTCCCGATGGCTTTGTCCCCTTCCGTTCGGAAGAGTCTCTGCTGGTGGTTGATCCCCCAGAATCTCCAGAAGGGAAAACCCTTCAGCCCGATATCTTGGAAGGTGGTCACTACAGATGCCAGCCTTATAGGCTGGGGGGCAGTACTGGAGCAATGGTCTCTCCAGGGCAGATGGTCAAATGTAGTAAAAACCCTGCCCATCAATCTCTTAGAGATACGAGCAGCCCGGTACGCCCTAGTAGCCTGGACATCCAGACTCCAAGGGTCCCCTGTCAGAATTCAATCAGACAATGCCACAGCAGTGGCATATATCAATCATCAGGGAGGCACCAGGAGTCGTGCAGCCCAGAGGGAAGTAAGTCACATCCTGGAATGGGCAGAAAAGCATGTCCCATGTATATCAGCTGTCTTCATTCCAGGGGTGGAGAATTGGAAGGCGGACTTTCTGAGTCGCCAACAGTTATGCCCAGGGGAATGGTCCCTTCATCCCGAGGTCTTCCGAGCAATATGTCAGCGGTGGGGAACACCGGATGTAGATCTGCTAGCATCCAGATTCAACGCAAAGGTGGACAGATTTGTCTCCCGGACAAGGGATCCCCTCGCTTGCGGCTCGGATGCTCTGGTGTTCCCTTGGGATCAGTTCAGACTGATATATGCATTCCCTCCGCTACAATTGTTGCCTCGACTCCTTCGCAGAGTCAGGTTGGAGAAGAAGCCGGTGATCCTGGTGGCTCCAGCGTGGCCCCGAAGGGCCTGGTACGCGGAGATCATCAAAATGTCTGTGGGGAGTCCTTGGACCCTTCCACGTCGTCCGGACCTGCTTTCGCAAGGACCGATATACCACCCTTCCTTACTAACTCTAAGTTTAACGGCCTGGCTATTGAGTCCCACATCCTAAAGAAGAGAGGTCTCTCTAACTCTGTGGTATCAACTATAATCAATGCCAGGAAGCCTGTATCCAGGCAGATCTACTATAGAGTTTGGAAGGCGTACATCACTTGGTGCGAGGCCAGAAAATGGCATCCACGTAAGTACGTTATAGGCAGAATTCTGGACTTCCTGCAGTGGGCTGTAGACAGGAAGTTTGCCTTAAGTACTATCAAGGGCCAGGTTTCGGCCTTGTCAATACTATTTCAAAGGCCCCTGGCTATGCATTCACTTGTCAAATCCTTTATGCAAGGTGTGACTCGTATTATTCCACCGATTAAGGCTCCCATATGCCCATGGGATCTAAATTTGGTTCTGTCGGTTCTGCAGAAGCAGCCATTTGAACCTTTGCGGCACATTTCCTTGGTTCTACTCACCAGGAAATTGATATTTTTAGTAGCCATATGCTCGGCTAGAAGAGTGTCGGAATTAGCCGCCATGTCCTGTAAAGAGCCATATCTGGTTATCCATAAGGACAGAGTAGTATTACGTCCTCACCCAGCCTTTCTTCCTAAGGTGGTATCGAGGTTTCACTTGAACCAGGATGTGGTTCTTCCTTCTTTTTTCCCCAAACCAAGCTCGGTAGAGGAAAAGTTATTGCATTCTTTGGATGTAGTAAGAGCAGTTAAAGCTTATCTAAAAGCCACTGCTCAGATTCGTAGAACGGATTCTTTGTTTGTTCTGCCGGAAGGCCCCAGAAAGGGTCAGGCAGCATCAAAATCTACTTTAGCCAAGTGGATTCGACAGGTCATAATACAAGCCTATGGCTTGAGAAGTAGACCGCCTCCGTTCAAAGTTAGGGCGCACTCCACGAGAGCAGTTGGAACTTCATGGGCAGTGCATCACCAGGCCTCCCTGGCGCAAATTTGTAAGGCCGCAACGTGGTCTTCAGTACACACGTTTACTAGGTTCTACCAGGTGGACGTTAGAAGTCAGGAGGATGTCGCCTTTGGGCGCAGTGTGTTGCAGGCCGCAAAAGATCCTCATGCCTGATGGCGCCCAGCTTATGTATGGTGTATCCCCCCCCTCATGTGGCATTGCTTTGGGACGTCCCACATAGTAATGACTATGTCGCTCTGTGTCCCGTGATGTATGAACAAGAAAGTAGGATTTTTAAAACAGCTTACCTGTAAAATCCTTTTCTTGGAGTACATCACGGGACACAGAGCTCCCACCCCTCTTTTGGGGACACGTATTGCTTTGCTACAAAACTGAGGTACTCCCGGATGGGAGGGGCTTATATAGGGGAGGGTACTTCCTGTTTTGGAAGTTGCCAGTGCCAGCACCTGAAGGTAATTCTATATAACCCACATAGTAATGACTATGCTGCTCTGTGTCCCGTGATGTACTCCAAGAAAAGGATTTTACAGGTAAGCTGTTTTAAAAATCCTACTTTTTTCTCGCCGTTTTTCACGTCTTGAAAAACGATCGTGTGTATGCTTTTATGAGGGGAAAAAAATGCGCATTCTCAGAATCAAGTGATGAGACGGGAGCGCTCCTTCTGGTAAAACTAGCGTTCGTAATGGAGATAGCACATTCGGCACGCTGTAACGGACTGAAGAGCACAAGGCGAATCGTCTCTCACCAAACTTTACTAACACGAGGATCAGCAAATGCAGCCCAAAGGGTGGCGCCATTCGAATGAAACTTCCCCTTTATAGTGCCGTCATACGTGTTGTACGTCACCGCGCTTTGCTCGAGCGTTTTTTTTCATGAACGTGTGTAGGCAAGGCAGGCTTGAGAGGAATCCTGACGAGAAAAAATTAGTTTTTTTGCATGACATGAATAACGGTCGTGTGTACGCGGCATAACACTGAGAGCCAAGCGATCTAACACTACTGATCGCTCGGTTCTCACAGCTCCCTGAGAGCTAATGACTGTCAGTCACCCCTCTGTGCTCTGTCCCTCCCTGAGCTGTGGAGGGGCGGGAGCGGCCGGCTCAGGCTCTCAGCGGCTCTGTGACATCAACTGACATTGGCCTGCTGAAAACAGGTCAGAATGAATTGCACTGCAGTGATCGACTAGAAGTCCAAACAAACGAGCTTTGGCTGTACTTCTCCTTTAATGCATTCCTTGCAGGCATGTGTTGTGTTTTGCTAATCCTCAGGGTGCCCCCTGTTGTCTATTGCCTGTCTTGTGACCGTTTTGTTTCCTCTTAGGTACCTGGAGATCACCCGTCTCTCTTCCCAAAGTGATGTCTCTTATCCACCTATCCGCTCAGAGTTATTGTCAGAGGATGTGGCCGGAACTCCCACTGACCTCCCCAAGGATCTTCATCTCCTTCATCAATATCTTCCTTAAATTCTTTGCGCATCGGAGAGATGCCATTATGAAGGAAATAGAACGGTGAGAGGGGGAACTGGGAGGGAAATGCAGGGAGCACATCTCATGGGTCATTTCCCTACACAAAGTGTGAAGGAAAGGTTAATATTATTATACAGGATTTATATGGTGCCAACAGTTTGCGCAGCGCTTTACAAAATCAAGGCAGACAGTACAGTTTCAATACAATTTGGTACAAATATTCTTGGAAAAGTCAAGGCGACCTTGTTCTGCTGGGAAATTAATCAATGAACAGTATGTGGGGGATAGGTGGATTTCTGTAGTCTAGTGGGGGGGGGGTTCTATAGTTTGCTCAGGCAGGGCCGACAACACTCCAGGATTTTACTGCAGCAGAGGCACCATGTTGTCAGCCCAAACAGGAAGTTAGTTGCATACTGGATTTCTAGCAGATCAACAACAAACACTGTAATTATTATTATTATTATTATAATACAGAATTTATATGGCGCCAACAGTTTATGCAGCACTTTACAATATAAAAGGGAGACAATACAGTTACAAAACAATAAAATACAAGAGGATTAAGAGGGCCCTGCTCAGAAGAGCTTACAATCTAATAAGGTGGGGCAGGTGGTACAAAAGGTTGTGACTGTGGGGAATGAGCTGATGGAAGTGGTAAAAGATTAGTTGGAGACGTGATAGGCTTCCCTGAAGAGATGAGTTTTCAGGGAGTGCCTGAAGGCAGCTAGAGTAGGAGATAGCTGGACAGGTTGAGGTAGAGAGTTCCAGAGGATGGGAGAGGCTCTGGAGAAATCCTGGAGATGAGCATGGGAGGAGGAGACAAGGGAGCGTGAGAGTAGGAGGTCTTGAGAAGAGTGTAGAGGACGGTTTGGGTGATATTTGGAGACAAGTAATTGCAGTGTTGCAGGGGATACAACTTGGAACTTGGGGAAGTGAGCATCTGTTGCAGATATGTAATGAGTATAATTTTTATTTTTATTTTGCTTGGATATAGGGTTTCCACCTCATCCCTTTAAAACCAAACACATATTAATTACACGGGTTCTGTGGCTGATTAAGGTGGTAATTAAACTCACTTGGTGCCTTATCTGCATTAAATTAGCCTCAGAACCTGTGTAATTAATATGTGTTCGGGTTTAAAGGGATGAGGTGGCAAGCCTATTTGGATATACAGAGAAGAGGAATGAAAGAAGGAACTAAAGTATAGAGTAATCCAGATAGAGATGAGGAGGATTAGTGGTGTGAGGGGAATGGAGACAGTAAAGGATAAATTAGATACCAAATATGAGATGGAGAGGTAGAGAACAGTGGAAGGACGTAATGTGGAGATCAGTTTTATATTATTATGTCTCTTCCAGGCTCCAGTGTGCAGTGTGCCGGGTGGAGGAGGTTTATGTGGAACGGGAAAGGTGGACAAAGGAAGCTGAAATCCTCTCCCAACGACAGCAAGACGCAGAGCTGGTGCGTGTATGGGTTTCCTGGAAAAATACTTAAAATACAGGAAAATTAGAGTGTCAGCTCAGAGCACCAGAGTGCAGAATGGGAGGGGCCAACGACCAGGTAGAAAGTGAAGACTTTAACCACTTCTCCACCAGGCCTATTCTGGTACTTCTCTCCTTCATGTAAAAATCATCCTTTCTTTTTCGTACATCACGGGACACAGAGCGACTTAGTCATTACTAATGGGTTATATAGATTACCTTCAGGTGTTGGCACTGGCCAATTCCAAACCGGAAGTACCCTCCCCTATATAAGCCCCTCCCATCCGGGAGCACCTCAGTTTTTTGCCAGTGTCTAAGGTGTTGGCCAAAGAGTAACATGTGTTTTCACTGGGCTTGCGTACAGGTTCTTTTGGGCCTTAGTAAGCTGTTCCGGATCCCACCAAAAAAGCTTCATAGCTAAACGGTCGGTACCCGGGCCTTGCAGCAGAAGAGCAAGGTTTTGCCTGTAATGCTTCTCTTAGGAGGGCTGGACCCTGGGATCCAGAGCTCTGGTCATACCCACGACCAAGATGTTGTCTGTGCAGGGTGCTATACAGGTCCAGGGGAGTGGAATCCTTGGGAACCCGGTCCCTGAAGGTTTAATTACAATGCCTGCCGTGATAGGTGAAGTTTGGACTTCTGTGGACCAAACAAAGTCCTGCGGCGGGGATCAGGTAAGTGGGGGCCCCCAGGAACTTGGTTCTATTGGGGGACCCCCAAGCCTAATTTGTCTTTCTGTCTGTTACCTAACGGTATTCCCGCTAAATATCTGTGATTGCCTGTAAATACTGAAAATGTAAAATTTTAATAGTAGTCAAGAAAAGAAAAAAAAAAAAAAAGGGACCGCGGTACCTGTGTTAAACCACTAGAGGCCGCTGTAGTCCATTTTTCTTGTCATGTGGATCTTTGGTTTTCTCAAATCAAAAGATCCAGGCAGCTGGTAAGTTTCTCTGTGGGAATCCACTTCCTCTGCCCTGTTGCTGCACTCATCCACCGCACAGGCCCTCCGGCAAAAAGGGCCCTGGCTCCTAGTCCCCTGTTTGATTTCGAAAAGGGCGCCAATGGCGCACGGGCGCGCGCGCGGGCGCGCGCGCGCGGGCGCGTGCACGCGCCTCCTATGAAAAAAAGGGGCGGGGCGGGTGGATGACGCTCGATGCGCGCCGCGGCGCTTCTGCGCATGTGCGGGCGTCCCAGCATGGTTAAAAGACACAGTACAAGTGTCAGCTGGATGCAAACAGAGCTAGCAACAAACAGTGGCACACAGAGGCGGTTGATGCAGGCATCCCCATAGAAAGGCACTTTAGTGGACACCAGCTGGTATATAGCAGCAACTTTGTTAGACTATTACCAGCAAAATTGGTGTATGACGACGGGAATACCTCAGCTTTGTGCTTAAAGGATATGTCGTCCAGACGCTCCGGAAATAGATCTTCCAGGAAGCCAAAGGGGTCTCCATCGGGCTCTGAGGATATTGGGCATGCTTGTACTGCACCAATCTCCCCTGAGAATTCAGAGGTCAGTAGCCGTAGAAACCCCGCAGGAATGCCTGGTGCTGCGGCTGTCCCCAGTCCACCTGCTCCTGTATATATAACAGAGGAGGTTTTATCCTCAACTCTGGGAGGCTTGGAAGAGAGATTAACAGCATTGATCGCTGCTTCCCTGTCACAGGAAAAGCTCGTCCGATCTCCGTCTCCTCCTTCAGAGTGCCTGTTAGTGGAGGAACAGCCCCACACAGAGATCGACCTACCTGAAGGGGATCAGGATGAGGTTGATTCAGTTATGGAGGAATCAACAGTGGAAGAACCTTTCTCAGCATCTCAGGCTGAAAGATTATGGGTTCAGTCTCTGACTAATATGGTCCGATCAGCATTTAAAATGCCTCTGGCGGAACCACCATCCACTACGGTTTCCTCGCTGGGGTCGCTAAAAGCTCCCCAGGCTGTCTGTTCCTTCCCAATCCACCCTTTATTGGAAGGGCTTATTTACCAGGATTGGGAGCATCCTGATAAAATATTTGCTCCCCCCAAGAGATTTCCGGTGATCTATCCCATGGCGGATAAGTTCATAAAAAAATGGAGGGTCCCTACAGTGGACGCAGCCATCTCTTCTGTTAACAAATCACTGACATGTCCAGTAGATAATGTTCCAATGTTCAAAGACCCAATAGATAAAAAATTGGAGTCTTTACTAAAATCTGCTTTCTCTACAGCAAGCATGGTGACACAACCTGCAGTAGCAGCGATTGGAGTCTGCCAAGCAGTGAAGGATCAGTTGAAACAGGTCTTAAGGGACTTACCAGATCAGCAGGCTCTTGCCCTAGCTGACCTGCCTAGAGCCTTGTGTTTTGCGGTGGACGCCATAAAGGATACAATCCAACAGGCCTCCCGCTTTACGCTGTCTATAGTACATATGCGTAGGCTTCTGTGGCTCAAAAACTGGTCTGCTGAAGCTCCCTGTAAAAAACTGCTGGTTAGCTTCCCATTTCATGGAGAACGCTTATTTGGAGAAGATCTGGACAAATATATCCAGAAAATTTCTGCCGGTAAAAGTTCACTCTTACCGGTTAAGAACAAGGGTAGAAGTCCTTCTTTTAAGAGGCCTACTTCTCCAGTCCCGGGCACATCGGCTGTGAAGCAGTTCCGACGGCCTCCGCGGTCAAATTCAGGGGGCAGAAATCAGGGACAATCACAGGGTAACAAGAAGCCCTGGATCAAGAGAGGTACAAAACCTCCCCCCAAGGCATGAAGCGTTGCCCCCACTCAATCGGGTGGGGGGAAGACTTCAGTTGTTCACAGAGACCTGGCGGGACACCATCAGAGACAGATGGGTGCTCTCCGCAGTAAGTCTGGGATACAAGCTGGAGTTAAAAGGCACTCCTCCTGCCCAATTTATGAGGTCAAACGTGCCAAGAGATCCCCAAAAGAGAGGATCCCTCCTTCTGGCACTAGAACAACTATTGCTCCAAGGTGTAATCATGAAGGTTCCCCTGGAAGAAAGCGGATTCGGGTTTTACTCGAACCTTTTCACAGTCCCCAAACCAAATGGGGACGTGAGGCCCATATTAAATCTAAAAGGGCTAAACAAGGTCCTAAATATCAGGACTTTTCGGATGGAGTCGATCCGATCGGTGGCCACCGCCCTACAAGGGCAGGAATGGTTAGCCTCGATCGACATAAAGGATGCTTATCTGCATATTCCCATCTTTCCGGCCCACCAGAAATTTCTACGCTTTGCAGTAGAAGGGCGCCATTTTCAGTTCAGAGCCTTACCTTTCGGTCTGGCCACAGCACCACGAGTGTTCACAAAAACAATGGCACCGAACCTAGCTCGGTAGAGGAAAAGTTATTACATTCTTTGGATGTAGTAAGAGCAGTTAAAGCTTATCTAAAAGCCACTGCTCAGATTCGCAGAACGGATACTTTGTTTATTCTGCCGGAAGGCCCTAAAAAGGGTCAGGCAGCATCAAAATCCACTTTAGCCAAGTGGATTCGACAGGTCATAATACAAGCCTATGGCTTGAGAAAGAGACCGCCTCCGTTCAAAGTTAGGGCGCACTCCACAAGAGCAGTTGGAACTTCATGGGCAGTGCATCACCAGGCCTCAGTGGCTCAAGTCTGTAAGGCCGCAACATGGTCTTCAGTACACACGTTTACTAGATTCTACCAGGTAGACGTTAGAAGTCAGGAGGATGTCGCCTTTGGGCGCAGTGTGTTGCAGGCCGCAAAAGATCCTCATGCCTGATGGCGCCCAGCTTATGTATCCCTCCCCTCATTTGGCATTGCTTTAGGACATCCCATTAGTAATGACTATGTCGCTCTGTGTCCCGTGATGTACGAAAAAGAAAAAGGGATTTTTATAACAGCTTACCTGTAAAATCCTTTTCTTGGAGTACATCACGGGACACAGAGCTCCCACCCCTCTTTTAGGGACACTTATTGCTTTGCTACAAAACTGAGGTGCTCCCGGATAGGAGGGGCTTATATAGGGGAGGGTACTTCCGGTTTTGGAAGTTGCCAGTGCCAACACCTGAAGGTAATCTATATAACCCATTAGTAATGACTAAGTCGCTCTGTGTCCCGTGATGTACTCCAAGAAAAGGATTTTACAGGTAAGCTGTTATAAAAATCCCTTTTTTTTTGCTAGAAAATTAATCAGAACCCCCAAACATTATATATATTTTTTTAGCAGACACCCTAGGGAATAAAATGGCGGTCATTGCAACTTTTTATCTTGCACGGTATTTGCGCAATATTTTTCAAACGCCTTTTTTTGGGAAAAAAACGGTTTCACAAATTAAAAAAATAACAAAACAGTAACGTTAGCCCAATTTATTTGTATAATGTGAAAGATGCTGTTACGCTGAGTAAATAGATACCTAACATGTCACACTTTAAAATTGCACACTCATGGAATGGCGCCAAACAACGGTACTTAAAAATCTCCATAGGCGACGCTTTAATTTTTTTTACAGGCTACTATTTTCAAGTCACAGAGAAGGTATAGTGCTAGAATTGTTGCTCGCGCTCTACCGCACGCGGCAATACCTCACATGTGGGGTTTGAATGGCGTTTACATATGTGGGCGGGACTTACATGCGTGTTCGCTTCTGAGCGCGAGCTACCGGGGACAGGGGCGTTTAAATTTTTTTTTTTTTTTACTGATTTTTTTTTATTTTTATATATATATTTTTTGATCACTTTTATTCCTATTACAAGGAATGTAAACATCCCTTGTAATAGGAATGTGTGTGACAGGTCCTCTTTATGGAGAGATGCAGGGTCAATAAGACCCCACATCTCTCCTCCAGGCTGGAAAGCATGAGATTGGTGAAAAAAAATTCACCAATCTCATGCTACAGCCGCAATTGCGGCTTTGTTTACTTCCGGGTACCGGGCGTGATGTCACAACGTCGCGCCCGGGACTCCGACAATCATAGAGATGACTAGTGACCATCTGGTCACCAGAAATCTTTATGATCCTCATGCGACGCCGGCTGATTCGTTCTCTGGGCCCCGATGGCACGGGAGAGCCCGAAGAAGCACCGGATGGCGGCGGGAGGGGGGGGATGTCCCCTCCCGTTGCCTATAAGAACAATCAAGCGGTGGAACTGCCGCTATGATCATTCTTATGGTGCGCAGAATCGCTGGAAGAAAAGAATGATATCTGAATGATGCCTGTAGCTGCACCTATCATTCAGATATCGCCCCTCAAAATCAGCGCTTGGTGGACAACTGGTTAAAGTGGTTGTAAACCCCGATTAAAAAAAAAAAAAGCTGCAAGACAAAGCCATGATGAGCTAGTATGACTAGCATACTAGCTCATTATGCATTACTTACCTTAGATCGAAGCCCCCGAAGCCGTCCTCGTCTCCCCCTCTGGCCGCAGCCATCAATCCGGACGGTTACTTCCGGGTATCGCCGCTCCGGCGCTGTGATTGGCCGGAACGGCGAAAACATCACTCTGCGAATGCGCGCGGGAGCCGTAAAAGTGTATTCCTTTTGGCAAATATCTCCTAAACTGTGTAGGTTTAGGAGATATTGCAAACACCTACAGGTAAGCCTTAATCTAGGCTTACCTGTAGGTGTAACTTCCCCGGAAGGGTTTACAACCACTTTAAGGCAGCAGTGAACCTGAACTATTATACCATCTCTCCCAATACAGAGGCCTCTTCAATATCCTTCTCATCATGAAGATTAGAGTGTCAGTTCAGAGGACCAGAGTGCAGATTGGGAAGCGCCCAATGACCAGATATAAAGAAAAGACTCTAATGCATTGTACACACAATCGGATTTTCTGTCGGGATAAACTCCGGATTTTTCAGACGGAATTCCGTTCAAGCTGTCTTGCATACACACTGTCACACCAAATTCCGACCGTCAAGAATGTGGTGACGTACAACACTACGACAAGCCGAGAAAAATGAAGTTCAATGCTTCCGAGCATGCGTCGACTTGATTCTGACCATGTGTGTTTTTTTCTCCGTCGGAGTTCCCTACAGACGAACGGAATTTCCGATAGAATTTTCTTCCATCGGAAAAAAAAGAGAACATGTTATCTTTCTAAATTCCGACGGAAAAAAGTCCGATGGGGCGCACACACGGTCGGAATATCCAATGAAAAAAATTCCGTCTGACTTTTTCCATCGGAAATTCCGATCGTGTGTACAAGGCATAAAGCTGGCTATACATTATACAATTTTCTTATTCAATTTATTTTAGATTTACTTTCAACTTACTTTCAATTTATTTTAGATTTACTTTCAACTATGTAGTGCAAGGGCCTGCCTGATTGCATAGAAATTGTAATGCCGCGTACACACGACCGTTTTTCCCGTCGAGAAAAATTAAATTTTTTCCTTTGGACGAGAAAAACGATCGTCTGTGGGCTTTTTGTCGTTTTTCTCGACGGGAAAAACGGCAATAATCACGACGAGAAAAATTAGAACATGCTCTAATTTTTCTTGTGATTCCCGTCGTTTTTTTCCGCGGCAGTGTTTCCCATAGGGAAACACTGCCGCGGAGCCCACACACGGTCGGTTTTTTCGACCAAAAAAAAAAAATGTCATTTAAAACAGCCGTGTGTGGGGGGAACAAGCTGTTCCTCGTTTTTCACGTCGATTTTCTCGACGGTGTTTTTACCGTCGAAAAAATCGATCGTGTGTACGCGGCATAAGTGTTTTAAGTTTGATCTCATATTATATGGTTCTGGTAAATATAAATTATACAAGAAAATTATATAATGTATGGCCAGCCTAAAGCCGGGTACACACTATTATTTTTTTCTCGTTCAAATCGAAAAGAAAACTGTTAGCTCCGGTCGGAGTCATTGTACTAACCATGTAAGGTTAGTTCAGTGATCTTCCCCGCTAAGCTGTTGTGTTCTGACATGGGTACGCCCCCCCCCCCCCCCGACAGAACACTCCAATCAGCGCTCTCTGCTATTAGCTGAGAGCGCTGATTGGCTGCTGGTTTTCCAGCATGCATATCCGACAGAAGCCAGACCGACATACACACAGACCGAATTTCGGACGTTTTTTTTTTTTCAAACTGGCAAATGCTCCCCAACAGCAGTGGCCATGGACTCCACCTATACATTCCCTCCCAATACAATGGCCTCTTTTATATCCTTCTTATCACAAAGATTAGAGTGTCAACTCAGATGACCAGAGACAGAATGAGAGGGGCCTGATTACCAGGTAGAAAGTGAAGACTCCAAGGCAGCAGTGATCCTGGACACCTTCTATACTAACTTTTCCAACATAGAGTCCTCTTTAGGGGTTGTAAACCTTCCGTTTTTCCCCCCTTATGTATCCTATGCATTAGGATGAAAAAACATCTGATAGTTACTGGCCCCCCAGTCCCCCCGGTTTACTTACCTGAGCGCTCGAAAGTCCCACGTCGACCCGGTTTTCTCGGCTCGTCATTGGATAGATTGATAGCAGCGCAGCCATTGGCTCGCGCTGCTGTCAATCAAATCTAAATGACGCGGGCGCCGGGGGGCAGGGCCCGAGTCCAGCATTCATGTCTATGGACGCAAATGCTGGACTCGGGAGCGCGCCCGCAAAGTAAGCCCCTTGGGAGAGCACTTCCCAAAGGGGGTTATCTGATGTGGGGAGGAGCCGAGACAGCCGCCGAGGGACCCCAAAACGAGCTGCACAGCGGAGGTAAGTATGACATGTTTGTTTTTTTTTTGTTTTATTAATTACGAACCTTTACAATCACTTTAAAGAGGTTGTAAACCTCCCTGTGTAATTTTTACCTATAGGTAAGCCTAGACTAAGGCTTACCTATAGGTACTGTAAACATCTCCTAAACATGCGCCGTTTAGGGGATATTTACTGTATACTGCGCCGGTGATGTCATTGGCGCATGCACTTTGAAGGAACGGTCGCCCGTGCCATTACTTCAGGAGTGTGTGCCGTGACCTGCGGCTCCCGCACAAGAGTGACGTCATGTGGCTCTGGCCAGTCACACAGCGACGGGACGACGTGGGCAATGTTTTCAGGTAAGTGTCACATAATGTGCTACTATGCGATACATATGTGGCAAAGTCTTTAGCGTCTTCCAGTCTGAGGACCTCTAAGGCCAAAGATAGCTGACATCCTCCTGTAAGTAGTGGGTCGTGAGGCATAGAGGGTGCAAGGTGTAAGTTATTGGGCGCCAGATACTTCTTGAATGAAAAAGAGATGTTTATTTCTTTTATGAGGGAAAGAGGGTTAGGGCCAGGACACCCTTAAGCAGTTGCAATTTCAATTGGCAGACTCAGAGACTTCAATAGGAGGACAGCCGTGCAGGGAAAGGCCCCAGCAGGAAGCCACATCTGCACATGCAGGAATGCTGTCTCCTATGGTAACAGTCCTTTAACAGTTCCTAACACAAATTGTAACAGTCCTCTCAGCTTCACTACAACTTCTACTTGTAGTTCTTCAGCCCCTTGAGCTCTTGGTCTCTCACTGGACCCTCTGATTCACTGACTCTGAATCCCTTGAGCTTCTCCAAGGTTTGCGGTGATATCTTCCTCAAGCGTCACCCCCCATCTCTGCTGCGTCCCTAGCTTGGCACTCCAAATACTTCTCAAGCTTCACCGCTGCTAACCGGCTCAG
Source organism: Rana muscosa (assembly GCA_029206835.1). Lineage (NCBI taxonomy): Eukaryota > Metazoa > Chordata > Amphibia > Anura > Ranidae > Rana > Rana muscosa. The sequence goes on along the minus strand of CM055117.1, from coordinate 1,086,850,014 downwards.
TCTTTGGCTTGACACACAAGGCTGCTCTGCAAGCGTCACCTCCGCTGGTTAAGTCCCTGACTTGATCACCGCCTGAAGTTTCCCAATTCTCAACCATGCCCGTCCGGTGAGAATGCTGCTCCGGTACTTGCTTCAGTTACTCACTGTGGTCCCTGGTAATAAGGTGGATGGTCCCTTAGTGGCGACAGCTTCCCCTCTACCTCCGACCACGACAGGTTCTCTGACCAGCCGAACCGTCAATTCTGGTTGGACTGCAAGCCGCAATCCCAACCCTGCGCTGCTCTCTTACTTCTGGATAGGCCCTCACTCAGCCTAGCAGCCAGATGTGCCCATGATAGGCCCCATCTTCGGCCTAGCAGCCCGGGCAATACAACACACGTCCACCCAGACAGCCGTCCAGGTGGCACAGAACACTGATCACCTGACTCCACCCAAATATATAGGTTCTCCCAGCAGGCCAATGGATTCAAGAAAACCCCTGCCTATTGCATACCTCCCAACTTTTAAAGCTGGGAATGAGGGACACCTATCAGAAAAAGTATGCAGGCATAGGACACACCCCTTACCACGCCCCCTTAAAGGAGAATTGTACAAAAAAACAAGATTGGTTAAACCCACAAGTGCTTTTTTTTTTTTACCACTACTATTCCTTTATACTGGCTTTTGGAATTTGCAATTGCAGCAATTTAGAAATCAGATGAAAGGTTTAGCTCTGGGAAATACTTTTTAATAGATAAAAAGTGCATTGTATATATATCTATATGGATCAGACCAAAATGAGGGACAAATGAGGAGGAATGAGGGACATTGCTCAAAATCAGGGACAGTCCCTCGAAATCAGGGACAGTTGGGAGCTATGCTATTGGCTGAGATACCCCATATACCCATAACCTGACCTTGAGTTGTCCTTTTCATATCTAGTACCACCAAGTGCCACCTAGTGGTAGAAGAGAAAAGTACAACAAGGTAAAACTTAGGGAGAAATCAATGGATCTTCTGGCAAGTAAATTTGTGAGGAGCATCCCTGACTAAACCCCGGGTACACATGCACATATTAAGTCATATTTTTTATTTATTTTTCCTGAACACAAATTACATTTGCAGGCAGCATTTCATTCATTCGCAAATTTTTTTCCTTTCTTCTCCGATTTTACTTGTCACTATGGTTGAAGACAAACGTTCATTTGACCTTTATTAAATGATCGAACACACATTCAGAAAGCAAATATTTTTGAACAAAATTCACCTGCTGTATGACCAGCTAGACCAGCAGTGACCCTGGAGGACTCCTCCTATACCATCAGAGGCCTCTTTATTATCCTCAAAATTTCATGGTACATAATCTCATTGTTATAACCTTCTAAAAATCCTGATTTCTTTGATAGGAGACAGATCGTCGTAGGAAAGAACTGGAGGAGACACGGGAAAGGGAGCGCCGGGTGAGGGCGGAATGTGAGGAGCTGGAAAGATCCAAAGAACGTGTGAGAAATCAAGTCAACACATTACAGGGCCAAAGACAACTCCAACTGGAAGAGGTGAGCAAATAGATACAGTCCGTGCACCCCAATATCAGTCACTGAGCATCTGTACCCCATCATTGTGCTGGATATCCCGACATGCCAGTGCACCCCAATATCAGTCACTGAGCATCTGTACCCCATCATTGTGCTGGATATCTCGATATGCCAGTGCATCCTGATATCAGTCACTGAGCATCTGTACCCCATCATTGTGCTGGATATTACGACATGCCAGTGCATCCCGATATCAGTCACTGAGCATCTGTACTCCATCATTGTGCTGGATATCCCGACATGCCAGTGCATCCTGATATCAGTCACTGAGCATCTGTACCCCATCATTGTGCTGGATATCCCGACATGCCAGTGCACCCCAATATCAGTCACTGAGCATCTGTACCCCATCATTGTGCTGGATATCACGACATGCCAGTGCATCCCGATATCAGTCACTGAGCATCTGTACCCCATCATTGTGCTGGCTATCCCGACATGCCAGTGCACCCCAATATCAGTCACTGAGCATCTGTACCCCATCATTTTGCTGGATATCACGACATGCCAGTGCATCCCGATATCAGTCACTGAGCATCTGTACCCCAACACTGTTAAATATTATCTGACCTGTCAGTGCACCCCAAATAGCTGTCCCTGAGTACCTGTACCCCAACACTGCTATAAAACATGACTTGTCAGCGCACCTCAATATCAGTTAATAGTTTTCTGTACCCAACATTGTTCTGTATAACCTGACATGTCAATGTACCCCGAGTAACCGTAACCCAACACTGTTCTGTATACCTTTATGTGTTGGTGTACCCCAATATCTGCCCTTAAGTACCTGTACCCTAATACTGTTCTGTATAATCTGGCATATCATTGCAACCCAATATATGTCCCTGAATATCTGTACCCCCACAGCTGTGCTGTATAAACTTATATCACTTATACACTGACACACACTGACCTACCTGACACACACTGACCTACCTGACACACACTGACCTACCTGACCAGACTTCAGGTGACGGGATCTCCTCCTGCAGTTCAGCCGTAGTGTGCGGTGCGCCCATCACAGTAGAGTAGACAGCAGGGCCTGCTGAGCAGGCATCCCAGGCAGCCGTAGCCAGAGCCATAACAGGACAGGAGGGCAGGAGAGGAGAGGAGGACAGGGACAGGAGGGCAGGAGAGAAGAGGAGGACAGGACAGGAGGGCAGGAGAGGAGGACAGGACAGGAGGGCAGGAGAGGAGGACAGGACAGGAGGGCAGGAGAGGAGAACAGGACAGGAGGGCAGGGCAGGAGAGGAGGACAGGACAGGAGACACATGACAGGAGAGGAGAGCCGTGCCCGTGACAGGACACATGACAGGAGAGGAGAGCCGTGCCCGTGACAGGACACATGACAGGAGAGGAGAGCCGTGCCCGTGACAGGACACAGGACAGGAGAGGAGAGCCGTGCCCGTGACAGGACACAGGACAGGAGAGCCGTGACAGGACACAGGACAGGAGGGCAGGAGACACAGGACAGGAGAGGAGAGGAGAGAAGGACAGGAGAGGAGACACAGGACAGGAGAGGACAGGAGAGGAGAGGACAGGAGAGGACAGGACAGGAGACACAGGACAGGAGAGGAGAGACGCCCATTCTTCTCACAGTGATGCGGTGCGGCGGCCGCATTGGAGAAAAGGGAAAAGGATTGCCGCTCTCAAAGCTTCCGAACCTTCACAGGAAAGTGTCCCGTCCTATTAGGAGCTGACAGGTGCTGGCTCTGCACAAGTTTGATGAGGAAAAATATCCTGGACGGTCGCCCTTTGTGAAAAAGGCATCTTTATTGTAGAAAATAAAATAAAATCTAGTGTACAGCAGTCAAATCATAAAGAGAAACAGGGGAGAATAACTAACGCGTTTCACATCAATCGATGCTTAGTCATAGCTAAATAAACAGGACCCAAGCGTGTGTATAAGAGGAAAGATTGAAAAACAGGCTACCAATCAGAGCCTTAGAATTGTCTTGAAAAAGCCTCCCACGCAATTTAGGTCCTGATCTCCCAAAAATTGAGTGCACCTGAAACAGGAAAAAGCCAAAAAAAGAAAAAAGTTATCAAAAAATGTCAGGATCAAAAAAGACCCAACATTGTATATATTCATTTGAAAAAGACATAATTGATGAAAAGTCTTTTTGTCAAATATCCTCTACGTGGTGCACTCAATAGATGGGGTGAATCAAAATAGAACAAAATATGATAAAATACAGAATACACAAATACATACGATGATTGGTGGCCGAACATTGAAGGCCATTAATAAGCATTGAATAATAATATGCACAATCAAATATTTCACGGTATTCATGAATCTAAAATTAAATCACCATGAAAGTGCGGCGGCGGCCGCATTGTAATTCCTGCCTTCTGGAGCTTGCAGCGCCTATGATGGACATCACACATCCCGCGGTCTCGGCATTGGACCAGTGGGACGTCCATCATAGGCGCTGCAGGCTCCAGAAGGAGGGACCTGCTATGTCACTCGGCAGCAGCGCTCGGGGCTAATAACAGAATTGCGCATGCCCGAGACCCACTCGGGGATTCAGCCCCCCTCAGCCCCCCCCCTCCCGACGCCACTGCTTATATGTCAGTGCAACTCAAAATTAGTCACTCAATATCTGTACTACAACACTAATTTAAAACCTAAAAACATGTCTACGCACTCTGATATCTCTGCCCCCCCCCCCCCCAAGGCGAGACTTTTCATAGTAAAAGTCTTGTGGTTAAATCCCCTTACACATTAATTGATTCCAGCTTTTTGATAATTGGCCAGTCTTACAGTTTTCATCTATGTATTGCCAACGCTTTTTTTTATTTTATTTTTTATTCGTTTTGGATGTAGTGGTGAAGGATTAGAAGCTCTGTACAAACAATTTTTAAGTAGGTAATCCATCATAAAAAATAAATAATAGTTTATTAAAAATAATTTATTTCTCTATTAAAAAATATATGTCTAGATCTATCTTTGCAGACATACATTTTTCTAGCTTTGTAAGATTTTTTAAATAGAAATGATTTTATATGATTTATTATTTATTTTTCATGATGGATTAAATATAAAAAAACAGATTTTTCTGGCATAATAAGGATTTAAAAAAAATATATATACCGTATATATTTTAGATGATGTATTATTTATTTTTCATGATGGATTAATAAAAGAAAAAAAAAATAGCTGTGTATCCATAAGCCTTTTTCTTTTCTTTACCCATCCATTGGGAACGGCAGGACTTTATACTGTATTTAGATGTGTTTAAAATTTCAGTAACAATCTTGATTTTCCTTTTAATGTTGGGAAAAAAAAATCAAGAAAATCTCTGACGGCTTATTACGAACCTCATTTATCGTAGCATTGATGATATTGCCCCTGAGCAACCAATCAGCTTTGATTATTGTTGGCTGCTGTGGGGCAATGCAAATAGTTCTTATTTCAACACTTTGGCAAATGGGGCTCACCACTCTGGTACCTGCCCAGACGAGGCTCTGTGTGCAATGTGTGCAATGTGTAGACGGAAGCCTAATTGCATAAGACTAAGGCTTATCCCCGTCATTTGTCCGCCATGTTATGATGTCCCCTCCTGCAGGCCTGTGTCCAGTGGTCGGAGGTCCAGAAGCAGCTGAAATTGTCGGATGTGGAGGAGATAAGGAGTTACAGAGCCCCCCCGCCCCCGGTAATAATGGTCACTGATGTCCTGTGTACTGTGTTCAGAAAAGAGCCCGGATGGGAGAACGCCAAACTACTGCTGGGGCAAGAAGAATTCTATCAGGTACGTTTGGAGTAGTGTGAAGGTGTCCGGGTTTTTATAGAGTACTCTGGAGATACTGAAGTATATACAGAGTACTCTAAAGGTTAACAAATACATACATTATATTACCAAAAGTATTGGGACGCCTTCCTTTACATGCACATCAACTTTAATGTCATCCCAGTCTTAAGCCCCGTCCGTATGCACGGTCGGACTTTTTGCCAACAAACTATATTTTGAGCAAGTTTGCCAAAAAATCAGACCGCGTGTACGCTCCATCCGACAACGTTTTTTAGTTTTCATCGGACAAAAGTTCGGTCTGCAAACGGACAAACTTTTGGCCAACAAAAGTCCGATGGAGCAAAGTCCGACCGTGTGTACAGAAAACCATCGGACTTTTGTCCGATGGACAAAACAACTAATGTTAAAATCAACCAACAATAGCAGAAGTTGACCAAAGGGTGGCGGTAAAGAGCAGAAAAGAGCAGAAAAACCACGTGATGTTGGAAAAAGTTTTGGGAACGTTTGCAGAAAAGTCCTGTGGTGTGTATGCTATGGGTGTTCCCGGCCAACTCCGTTCGGACCAAAATCCATGGAAAAGTCTGATGGAAGTCCGACCGTGTGTATGGGGCTTTAGTCCGAAGGGTTCAATATTGAGTTGGCCCACCCTTTGCAGCTATAACAGCTTCAACTCTTCTGGGAAGGCCGTCCACAAGGTTTAGGAGTGTGTCTATGGGAATGTTTGACCATTCTTCCAGAAGAGCATTTGTGAGGTCAGGCACTGATGTTGGATGAGAAGGCCTGGCTCGCAGTTTCTGCTCTAATTCATCACCAAAGGTGTTCTATCGGGTTGAGGTCAGGACTCTGTGCAGGCCAGTCAAGTTCCCCCAGCCCAAACTCATTCATCCATATCTTTATGGACCTTGCTTTGTGCACTGGTCCAAATCATTTGGTGGAGGGAAGATTATGATGGGGGGTTTTGTTTTTCAGGGGTTGGGCTTGGCTCCTTAAAAAGTTACAGTGAAGGGAACTCCTAAAGCGGAACTTCAGTAATTTTTTCAACTTTCCATCTTTTAAATCTTCTGCCCTGATTATTTTAACTTTGGGTAGTTTTTTTTTTTTTTCCTGCCAGTAAATACCTTATACAGCCCATTTCCTGTTTCTTGTCTGGTCATTAGCCTAGGATTATAAAATCATGCACAGTTCTCTCTCACTCTCCTGAGAGTTTGCCAGGAAGGGATTGGGGATGAATCATAAGAGGGCCAATGAGAGCTTCAGAGCTGGAGGTGTGTGTCTGTGTAAATCCAGGAAGTGAACAGGCAGTAGCTTCAGCTGCCCACAGTTAAAATGGTTGCAGCCAGACTCAGTGGAGGGAGATTTCTGCAGCATATTTGGCAAGTACAGAATCACAGTATATATAAAATAATATTCAAAGTGGTTTTAGGGAAGCTTCAGAATGGCATTTTTTTTTTAATATAAATTATGTGAGCAGACTGCAGTTCCTCTTTAACTACTTTAGCCCCGGAAGGACTTACCGTACCCCCTTAATGACCAGGCCATTTTTTGCGATATGGCACTAAGTCACTTTAACTGACAATTGCGCGGTTGTGCGATGTTGTACCCAAACAAAATTTATGTCCTTTTTTTTCCCCACAAATAGAGCTTTCTTTTGGTGGCATTTGATCACCTCTGCGGTTTTTATTTTTTGCAGTATAAACAAAAAAGCCTGATAAATAAAAAAAAATAGAAAAATATTTTTTAATTTTTGCTATAATAAATATCCCAAAGAAAAAATAAAATAAAAATGTCTTCATCAGTTTAGGCCATTATGTATTCTACTACATATTTTTGGTTAAAAAAAAATGCAATAAGCGTATATTGATTGGTTTGTGCAAAAGTTATAGCATCTACAAAATAGGGGATAGATTTATGGCATTTTTTTTACTAGTAATGGCGGTGATCTGCGATTTTTAGCAGGACTGCGACATTGCGGCGGACAGATCGGACACTTTTGACACTTTTTTTGGACCAGTGACATTTATACAGCGATCAGTGCAATAACAATTCACTGATTACTGTATAAATGTCACTGGCAGGGAAGGGGTTAACACTAGGGGGCGATGAAGGGGTTAAGTGTGTCCCTAGGGAGGTGTTTCTAACTGTGGGGGGAGGGGACTGACTGGGAGTAGAGAGAGACCGCTGTTCCTGATCACTAGGAACAGACAATCTCTCTCTACTACCCTGACAGAATGGGGATCTGTTTGTTTACATCAACAGATCCCCGTTCTGCCTCTTTGTGGAGCGATCGCGGGTGACCGGTGGACATCGCGGCCGCCGGCCACGTGCATCGGCTCCGGCGACGTGGATGCGCCCGCTATATCTCTTAAATGAACCGCCGTACTGATACAGCGTTTCGCACAATAGAGCCGACCTGCTGCCGTGTATTGGTGGCGGCTGGTCGGCAAGTGGTTAAGGGGTCAGCATACCAAGACATTTTGGACAATTTCATGCTCCCACCTTTGTGGGAACAGTTTGGGGATGGCCCCTTCCTGTTCCAACATGACTGCTCACCAGTGCACAAAGCAATGTCCATAAAGACATGGATGAGCGAGTTTGGGCTGGAGGAACTTGATTGGCCTGCACAGAGTCCTGACCTCAACCCAATAGAAAACATTTGGGATGAATAAGAGCGGAGACTGCGAGCCAGGCCTTCTCGTCCACAGTGCCTGACCTCACAAATGCTCTTCTGAAAGAAGCCTTCCCATAGACCCTCCAAAACCTTGTGGACAGCCTTACCAGAAGAGTTGAAGCTGTTATAGCTGCAAAGGGTGGGCCAACTCAATACTAAACCCTACGGACTAAGACTGGGATGCCATTGCGTGTAAAGGCAGGCGCCCCAATACTTTTGACAATATTGTGTATATACAGAGTACTCTGGAGGTAACTGGGCATATAAAAAGTACTCCTCAGGTGTCAAAGTATTTACAAAGTACTCTGGAGATATACAGTATATATGGATATACTGTATACAGAGTACTCTGGAGGTGACTGGGTATGTAGAGAGTACTTGTACATTGGAAGTAATCTTGAGGTGTCCTGACATATACAGAGTACTCTGGAGGTGTCCAGGTATATACAGAGTACTCTGGAGATGTCCGGGTATATACAGAGTACTCTGGAGGTGACTGGGTATGTAGAGAGTACTTGTACATTGGAAGTAATCTTGAGGTGTCCTGACATATACAGAGTACTCTGGAGGTGTCCAGGTATATACAGAGTACTCTGGAGATGTCCGGGTATATACAGAGTACTCTGGAGGTGACTGGGTATGTAGAGAGTACTTGTACATTGGAAGTAATCTTGAGGTGTCCTGACATATACAGAGTACTCTGGAGGTGTCCAGGTATATACAGAGTACTCTGGAGATGTCCGGGTATATACAGAGTACTCTGGAGGTGACTGGGTATGTAGAGAGTACTTGTACATTGGAAGTAATCTTGAGGTGTCCTGATATATACAGAGTACTCTGGAGGTGTCCAGGTATATACAGAGTACTCTGGAGATGTCCGGGTATATACAGAGTACTCTGGAGGTGACTGGGTATGTAGAGAGTACTTGTACATTGGAAGTAATCTTGAGGTGTCCTGACATATACAGAGTACTCTGGAGGTGTCCAGGTATATACAGAGTACTCTGGAGATGTCCGGGTATATACAGAGTACTCTGGAGGTGACTGGGTATGTAGAGAGTACTTGTACATTGGAAGTAATCTTGAGGTGTCCTGATATATACAGAGTACTCTGGAGGTGTCCAGGTATATACAGAGTACTCTGGAGATGTCCGGGTATATACAGAGTACTCTGGAGGTGTCCGGGTATATACAGAGTACTCTGGAGGTGTCCGGGTATATACAGAGTACTCTGGAGGTGTCCAGATATATACAGAGTACTCTGGAGGTGTCCGGGTATATACAGAGTACTCTGGAGGTGTCCGGGTATATACAGAGTACTCTGGAGGTGTCCAGGTATATACAGAGTACTCTGGAGGTGTCCGGGTATATACAGAGTACTCTGGAGGTGTCCAGGTATATACAGAGTACTCTGGAGGTGTCCGGGTATATACAGAGTACTCTGGAGGTGTCCAGATATATACAGAGTACTCTGGAGGTGTCCGGGTATATAAGCAGTACTCTGGAGGTGTCCGGTAGACATGTGCAAAAGGAAAAAATTTGTTTCGTTTCGTTTTAATTCGTTAATTAATAAATTTTGTTTAGTTAGATTCGTTAAATTTGTTAAATTCGTTTTCGGATTTCGTTTTGTTTTCGACCGAATTCGAACATCGGTCGCATTCGAAAATATTTCAACCGAATTCGAAAATATTTCTACCGGATTCGAAATTATTTCAACATGATTCGAAATTATTTCAACCGCATTTGAAACTATTTCAACCGGATTCGAAAATATTTTGCGACCCGACTTTGGGTCCACGTATCTCAGGGTCACTTAGTAATAGAAACCCCAAATTTGGAGATGTTATAGTGCTAGTTCTACTGTGTTTGCATACCAAATTTGGGGTTTCTAGCTACAAGTGGCCCCGAGATATGTGGCCCAAAATTCGGGTCGCAAAATGTCATTCTCTGCTGCAGAAAAGTGTTTGACATTTTGCGACCCGATTTTGGGTCCACGTTTCTCGGGGTCACTTAGTGATAGAAACCCCAAAATTTGTATGCAAACACAGGAGAACTAGCACCACAATATCCCCAAATTTGGGGTTTCTATCGCCAACTAACCCCGAGATACGTGGACCCAAATTCGGGTCGCAAAATATTTTTGAATCCGGTTGAAATAGTTTCAAATGCGGTTGAAATAGTTTCAAATGCGGTTGAAATAATTTCGAATCATGTTGATACTATTTAAAGCAGATTCGAAAATATTTTGCGACCCGACTTTGAAAAAAAAATGAAATTGATTCTAACAGTCTGCAGGAGATCTGCAAAAAAAAGAAGTGAAATGGCTGTTAATAGTCTACAGGAGATCTGCTAAAAAAATAAAATAAATGCTAATAGTCTGCAGGAGATCTTATGTAAAAAATAGTAATCTGCAAAAAAAATTAAACATGAAATAGATAGTATCTATATTCTATTCTATTCTATTGTTTTTCTAGTGTATTCTCTATTTCTATTCTAATCTATTCTATCCAAAGTTAAAATTAATTAATTATATTTTTTTAAATTCCTACTGTTCGAAATTAAAATGTATTCTATTCGAAATTCGAATTTCATAAGATGGTTGCATATTCTTTCTATTTTATTCTATTAAATTATATTTTTTTTCTATTCTGTTCTAATCTTTTCTATTTGAATTATAAATTTTGAAAGATGGTTAGTTACTTACATCTGTCACATAAAAAAAAAAGATGTGAAATGGCTGTCATGGATGTCGATCACAAGGCAAGTACATATGCTGTATGTCATTGTCCGAGTGCCACGTGACCGGCCACGAGTGCCACGTGACCGGCCACGTGACCAAGTTGTGGATTGTCCACTTGCCACGTCACCTGCCACAAGTTATGGGGTTCCTAGCACCAAGTGACCCCCAGATAGGGGCGATCTGTCAAGTGCTTTTCTGCAGCAGAGAATTAAATTTTGTGACCCGACTTTGAGGCCACGTATCTCGGGGCCACTTATAGCTAGAAATCCCAAAATATTTGGTATGTAAACACATTACAACTGGCACTACAATAACCCCAAATTAGGGGTTTCTATCACCAAGTAACCCCGTTGTAATGCTAGTTCTACTGTGTTTGCATACCAAATTTGGGGTTTCTAGCTATAAGTGGCCCCGAGATATGTGGCCCCAAAGTCGGGTCACAAAATGTCATTCTCTGCTGCAGAAAAGTACTTGAAATATCGCCCATATCTGGGGGTCACTTGGTGCTAGGAGCCCCATAACTTGTGGCAGGTGACGTGGCAAGTAGACAATCCACAACTAGGTCACGTGGCAGGTCACGTGGCACTCGTGGCCGTTCACGTGGCACTCGTGGCAGGTCACGTGGCACTCGTGGCAGGTCACGTGGCACTCGTGGCCGGTGTCGTGGCACTCGTGGCAGGTGTTGTGGTAAGTGGACAATGACATACAGCATATGTACTTGCCTTGCGATCGACATCCGTGACAGCCATTTCACATCTTTTTTTTTATGTGACAGATGTATATAAGTAAGTAAATAACCTTCTTCCAAAATTTATAATTCAAATAGAAAAGATTATAACAGAATAGAAAAAAAATATAATTTAGAAGAATAAAATAGAAAGAATATACAACCATCTTCTGAAATTCGAATTTCGAATAGAATAAATTTGAATTTCGAATAGTATGAATTCAAATTTTTTAATTAATTAATTAATTTTAACTTTGGATAGAAAAGATTATAATAAAATAGAAAATAGACTAGAAAAACAATAACCCCAAATTTGGGGTTACTTGGTGATAGAAACCCCAAATTTGGAGATGTTGTAGTGCTAGTTCTACTGTGTTTGCATACCAAATTTGGGGTTTCTAGCTACAAGTGGCCCCGAGATATGTGGCCCCAAATCGGGTCGCAAAATGTCATTCTCTGCTCCAGTAAAGTGCTTGACATTTTGCGACCCGACTTTGGGTCCACGTATCTCGGGGTCACCTAGTTATAGAAACCCCATATTTGGTATGCAAACACAGAAGAACTAGCACTACAACATCTCCAAATTTGGGGTTTCTATCATCAAGTAACCCCGAGATACATGGACCCAAAGTCGGGTCAAAAATATTTTTAGATTCGAAAAAATTCGGATTCGGTTAAATTCGTTAGTATTGTAATTCGGTAATTCGGATGCATCCGAATGTCCGAATAATGAAAAATTCGTCCGAATTTCGATTCGGAACGAAACGAAATGCACATGTCTAGTGTCCGGGTATATACAGAGTACTCTGGAGGTGTCCGGGTATATACAGAGTACTCTGGAGGTGTCCGGGTATATACAGAGTACTCTGGAGGTGTCCAGATATATACAGAGTACTCTGGAGGTGTCCAGATATATACAGAGTACTCTGGAGGTGTCCGGGTATATACAGAGTACTCTGGAGGTGTCCAGGTATATACAGAGTACTCTGGAGGTGTCCGGGTATATACAGAGTACTCTGGAGGTGTCCGGGTATATACAGAGTACTCTGGAGGTGTCCGGGTATATACAGAGTACTCTGGAGGTGTCCGGGTATATACAGAGTACTCTGGAGGTGTCCAGGTATATACAGAGTACTCTGGAGGTGTCCGGGTATATACAGAGTACTCTGGAGGTGTCCAGATATATACAGAGTACTCTGGAGGTGTCCGGGTATATACAGAGTACTCTGGAGGTGTCCAGATATATACAGAGTACTCTGGAGGTGTCCGGGTATATAAGCAGTACTCTGGCGGTGTTTGGGTATATAAGCAGTACTCTGGAGGTGTCCGGGTATATACAGAGTACTCTGGAGGTGTCTGGGTATATACAGAGTACTCTGGAGGTGTCCGGGTATATACAGAGTACTCTGGAGGTGTCCAGATATATACAGAGTACTCTGGAGGTGTCCGGGTATATACAGAGTACTCTGGAGGTGTCCAGATATATACAGAGTACTCTGGAGGTGTCCAGATATATACAGAGTACTCTGGAGGTGTCCGGGTATATACAGAGTACTCTGGAGGTGTCCAGGTATATACAGAGTACTCTGGAGGTGTCCGGGTATATACAGAGTACTCTGGAGGTGTCCGGGTATATACAGAGTACTCTGGAGGTGTCCGGGTATATACAGAGTACTCTGGAGGTGTCCGGGTATATACAGAGTACTCTGGAGGTGTCCAGGTATATACAGAGTACTCTGGAGGTGTCCGGGTATATACAGAGTACTCTGGAGGTGTCCAGATATATACAGAGTACTCTGGAGGTGTCCGGGTATATACAGAGTACTCTGGAGGTGTCCAGATATATACAGAGTACTCTGGAGGTGTCCGGGTATATAAGCAGTACTCTGGCGGTGTTTGGGTATATAAGCAGTACTCTGGAGGTGTCCGGGTATATACAGAGTACTCTGGAGGTGTCTGGGTATATACAGAGTACTCTGGAGGTGTCCGGGTATATACAGAGTACTCTGGAGGTGTCCAGATATATACAGAGTACTCTGGAGGTGTCCGGGTATATACAGAGTACTCTGGAGGTGTCCGGGTATATACAGAGTACTCTGGAGGTGTCCGGGTATATACAGAGTACTCTGGAGGTGTCCGGGTATATACAGAGTACTCTGGAGGTGTCCAGATATATACAGAGTACTCTGGAGGTGTCCGGGTATATACAGAGTACTCTGGAGGTGTCCGGGTATATACAGAGTACTCTGGAGGTGTCCGGGTATATACAGAGTACTCTGGAGGTGTCCAGATATATACAGAGTACTCTGGAGGTGTCCGGGTATATACAGAGTACTCTGGAGGTGTCCGGGTATATACAGAGTACTCTGGAGGTGTCCAGATATATACAGAGTACTCTGGAGGTGTCTGGGTATATAAGCAGTACTCTGGCGGTGTTTGGGTATATACAGAGTACTCTGGAGGTGTCCGGGTATATACAGAGAACTCTGGAGGTGTCCGGGTATATAAGCAGTACTCTGGAGGTGTCCGGGTATATACAGAGAACTCTGGAGGTGTCCGGGTATATAAGCAGTACTCTGGAGGTGTCCGGGTATACTGAATATGGAGTAGTCTAGAGGTGTCCGGGTTAGATGTTAGAGAATCTACAAAGGTCTCACCCTGGGGCCCTGCATCCTCCAGGTTGGATAAGTATATTATGAATCGATCCTCAGTGTCAGTTGTTGTATTTGCAGGATCTGCAGTTCTATGATGGTCGCGGGATGTCAGACGCTGTGTTCTCCGCTCTGTCTCGTGCAGTCAGAGGGTCGGAATTTAGCGCTTCCTGTGTCAGGCCGGCCAGTGCAGCGGCTGCGTCTCTCTGCGAGTGGTTGCGTGGTCTCCACCAATACTGCAGCGTGCTCCGGAAGCTGGAGAAGAGTAGAAGCCTTCTGTCCCGAGCAGAGGCCCAGGACTCGGAGGTGGCTGAAAGGATAGCAGAGCAGAGGCTCCAACAGGAGCGTCTGATGGTCCAGTTAGAGCAGCTCTCCCTCCAGCTGAAGAACACCAGAAGGGAAGAAGAAGACCTCCGCAGACAGGTGACGCTGTGTCAGGAGAAGCAGAGACTGGCAGAGGAGTATGAAGACAGGGCAAGAGCTCACGAGTCAGTATGGAGATCTGCTCTGGAGGTAAGTGATGCCTCCTGGACCTGATTATCCGGGGCAGTATCCTCACACTCAGGAGGGTCATATAAAGTAAAGCAGCCTGCTGATAGAACATTTTCTCAGTGATAATCCAAAGATAAAAACAAACTTTAGTTCTTCTTAACATACACGATCCCTAAAACTTGCCTTCTTGGTATATTGGAAGACTTATGCCGCGTACACACAATCGGAATTTCCGACAACAAATGTTCGATGGGAGCTTGTTGTCGGAAATTCCGACTGTGTGTACGCTCCATCGGACATTTGCTGTCGGAATTTCCAACAACAAATGATTGAGAGCTGGTTCTCAATTTTTCCGACAACAAAAGATCTGCTCGGAAATTCCGATCGCGTGTTCGGAATCATTGAACTTCGTTTTTCTCGGTTCGTTGTAGTGCTGAACGTCACCGCGTTCTTGACATTAGGAATTTCCGAGCAACATTTGTGTGACCGTGTGTATGCAAGACAAGTTTTAGCCAACATCGGTCGGAAAAAAATCCACGGTTTTGTTGTCGGAATGTCCGATCGTGTGTACGCGGCATTAAGGTAGAACTATAGGGAAAACTTTATTTTCCATTTTGGATGGAGCAAGAGAGGGTTATAACCCCTATAAACCCCTTTAGATAGGGTGACCAGACATCCCCGGTTTCAGGGGACAGTCCCCGGATTGAGGACACTGTCCCCAGACCAAGTCTGTCCCCGGTTTTGTCCCGGATTGGATTTGAACAGGGGCTGGGGAAATTTCAAAGACAGTCAGTGCAGAATAAAAAAAATGTAATTCTGAATTACACCCCCCCCCCGCTCCGCCGCTCCTACTAGCTTAGGGGGGTGTATTTTTTTCCATTATCTGTGCCCCTTTCTGATGATCATGTGCTGGTCGGAGCGGAGGGACCATTTCTTCAGTTTCGGGTGCCCATTCAGCTCCACTCGCATGTTGTTCTTCCTTGGCTCAAGTCCCGGCCAGCCGCCTGCTTATCTCCTTGCCTTCCCTGGTGGAGTGATCTTTCTCCACTCCCCACCCAGTAGTAGCCGGGGCCCAGAGAGTAAAGCCCTGTACACACGATCGGATATCCTATGGATTCTAATCCGATGTTTTTTTCCATCGGAAATCCGATGAAGCTGACTTCCATCAGTCTTGCCCACACACCATAAGTCCAAAAACCGACCGTTCCAAACGCTGTGACGTAAAACACTCAGATGAGCCGAGAAAAATGAAGTTTAATGCTTCTGAGCATGCGTCGACTTGATTCTGAGCATGCGTGGGTTTTTTATCCGATGGACTTGCCCATAGACGATCGGAATTTGCTATCGGTTTTTGATCCATTGGACAATTTTAGAACATGTTCTAATTTTTAAAACCGATGGAAAAAAGACCGATGGGTCCCATACACGGTCGGTTTGTCCGATGAAAACAATCCATCGGACGGTTTTCATTGGTAAAACCGATTGTGTGTACAGGGCTTTAGACTCGACAGGCTGTGAGGCGGGCGGCGACGGGCAGAGAGTCGCTGATTGCCGCCATTACTAGAAAAAGAAAAAATATGTCCCCGGATTTCATTTTAAAAATCTGGTCACCTTACCTTTAGCGGTCAGGAAGAGATTTTTCCCGGGTCAGCAGTTGATAGTCATGTGTAAAATATTTAGGTGAGGATGTGGATTCTCTGTGACTCACCGATCTTCTCTCATTCTATCCTCAGACTTTACAGAAGCGTCTTCAGTTGGTTCCAGCTCAGTCTCTTCTTGTTGCTGCCTCTATTTCCTACCTTGGCAGTCTCCCATGGCCTCGCTGTACGGCATTGTTGGAGAAGTGGCAGCGGCTGTGCAATGGGGTGGAAGTTCCTCTGGATCCAGATGATGTTAGGGACACTCTGGACCGCTCCGGGCACAATGAAGGGTCCCTCCTCCTAGAGGTGCTCACCGTTCCAACAGAGAGGATAGGATGGTTTAGAAGGAGATTGCCGGTCACTATAGAGACACAGATCCGTGCCACACTGCTCCGAGCCGGGAACCGTTATGCAGATACCCTGATGCTGGTCATAGACCCAGATTACATCGCTGAGAGGTGGCTGTCTGCTCTACTGGGGACAGACGAGACAGGTGAGAGCAAGCTTCAATATACCCTGGGGGGGGGGGTTACTAAAACTTGTGCAAAATCTGGTGCAGCTCTCCATAGAAACCAATCCGCTTCCAGGTTGTATTGTCAAAGAATAATTGAACAAGCTGAAGTTTGAAGCTGATTGGCTACATAACCAGTGTAGTCAAGATATCCCCAACTTTCTCTTACCCCCTTTTATTTACCCTCAACCTCCTCACACCTCATTCCCATACCTCCACCAATAATGAGATCACACATGAGTTGGAGTATAAGTGGCCATAGCAGCCTTTTTATTAATAAATCTTAATTTCCTAATAACATTTGTAACGACAACTTTTAAACACACAGTTTGTTGGTCTTTGACGGCACCCCAGAAGTTAAAACTTTCCACCACTACACTGCGGGATCTTTATACCATACCAGGCCTCCAGCCGTATCACCAGCTCGGAGACAACCCCTTTTCCCACAGTGCAACCATAACCGTATTCCAGCAGACACCGTTCCACTGGAATAGCCCAAGAGGGGCCCATACCACCGATGAGCCCCCCACCACTTCCATCACATCTGTTATCTGCCAGCATCAAAGACCAAGGACACCGCTGGTACACCGCTGCTATGACCCGAATCCATTGATTCTTTTGAAATAAAAGAAAAACAAACAAACCACACACAGGAAAGACAAACAAAAAACAGGGAGGGTGGGAAAACAGCCTCCTTCTGTCTCCCTCAACTGAATTGCTCCAGGAAGTCCCCGCCTCCCCTTTTATATAGCTCCTCCCCCTTCCGAAAACTTCTCATCCTGTAACCTCCCATTAAAACTCTACCACCTTAACCCCTTGTTGGCTCACTTTCCACCTGGTCATGCCCGGCCCTCCACTACTTGTTACTTTGTTCCAGGCCTCACTTAGGCGTGGGCACAGGTTCCCCCCTCCTTCCCTCTGCAGCACTTCCGACTTCCCTCCTCTCCTGCCAGCTGTTTCTGCAGAGATGTTTTAGGATGAGTGAGGGAAGGGGCCGGTAAATATGTATTTATCAGCCCCTTCCCTTTCTGAATGAACATGGTGAGTGATCTGTAATGTGTGTTTGAGCTTTGGGGTGCACACCCTAATGCAATAGGCTGCGCACACCTATGATTGGCTACCATGCACATCTGCACCAAATTCTAAGTGCTCCAGTTTTAGTGAATCACCCCCCCCCCCCCCATGTTATAGGGGTACTAAGACAAAGTACCCATGCAGCAATTCCTGGGCCCTTTTGGAAAATACAAATTATTTAATAAGACACCAGACCTGCGTACATTTTTTGTGCGACTAAGCAGTGAAACCAACGGATCAGAATGACAGCTGACAATTATTATTTTCACGCATGGTTCAGAAATAGGAGCATACAGTAAGTACTGTGCTCAGGGCCGCCTTCAGAGGGGGACAGCCCATACACAAGTAGGGGGCCCGGGTGTCCTGAGGGGCCCAGGCCCCAACCGAGTTTTTGCTGCTCTTTAGTAGCAAATACAACTCAATGGTATGGACCCAGGCCCCCAAACCAACAAGTTGTTACCTTACTGTATAGTAACAGCCAGGGCTTTTTTTCTGGCGGAACGTGCTGGAACAGTGTTCCAGCACCTCCGCCAGAGATATTGAGGGAGAAGCACTCTATATACTATTGCTTTAGCAGGGCAGCTGCGGTGTGAGCTGATGCATAAATATAAAAGTGGAAAAACTGCGCTAAACTAAAAGTGTAAGCTGCTGACACTTAAACAAACAAAGTATAAGGCAAATATAGACAAAATAGTGCAGCGCTATAAAATGTGAAAAAATGATTCTAGAATTGCTGCTGAAAGCAACTCAAAAACACGTGAATAACTAATATGCACTGTGTGCTGATGAACTAATATATAAAGTTCATATAGAATCCACTCCAATGGATGATCTCACATATGAACTATCCTCCATAGGAGCTAAAAAGTGTAACCCCTAGGGGTTATACAAAACTGTGATAAAGAAACAAAAAAAAGTCCAAAACAATATGTGTACAATTTGAATGGATGTCTTTTCATGGACAACACCACCGCAGCATGAACTGGCAGAGGGACCCCAATGTTGATGGTGGGATTCACAATATAGGCACAGATGATACAGTTGGGTACTCTTACCACAGATGGTGGACCCACCTGTCGTACGACAGTGGGTCAATCAAGCTTGGTGGTCACCGTGACCAGAAATGATGGAACTGGATATCCTGGATGCCTCTGACTGACTCCAACAGGGTGGTTAGATGAACGGCTCACACGATGGAAACTCCTCCGATCATACAGGCTCCGAATCAGTCCAAGATAGACACAAGGGTAGGAGAAAAGAAAAAACTCCAGATGGTGCAGGTCAATAAAACCAATGGGAGGGTTTATTGAATAAAATTTGTCTTACAGACATTAGACAAATAAAAGAGGTGATCACAAAAATAAAAATAAAAAGATAAAAGCAATGTGGCGTGCAGCATCGGCAAGCCCTATGCGTTTCGACTGCAGCAGTCTTCAACAGGGGCAGTTGATGCAGCTCACTTAGATCCGACTGCAGCCTGAGATAGGGAAAGGCGGAGTAATATCATCTGCACTCCGCTTCTCCCTGCAGTCGCAGCTCAGCCATGTGGAAGAGCTGTGCTGCCTGACTGCTCACTGTGGACTGGAAACAGGATGTTAGCAATAATATTTATGTTGGTGGTCAGGCACGGGGGGCCGAGTCCTAAAGCTGTGTAAGGGGTCTAAAAATTTCTGATGGCTGCCCTGACTGTGCTAATAACAGATTTTCTTTAAAAAGGGGAAGTTCTCTTCCCCTGGCATGTCATTTTGTTTGTTTTTTGGGGGGGGGGAGGGTACAGGTACCAGGTTTTGACTGTCACCTGCTCCAAACTCTGCTTGGATCGCCTAGGGCCTAGGCAATCCGAGTGGAAGTTCTCCTCTCCCCCCTCTCTCCCCCCTCTCTTCTCGCAGTCTTCTGGGACACGTCACAGATCCCAGAAGACTGAGGGCCCATTCACAAAGGGTAGAGCGGCTTGCACATGCACAGTGGGCAGCCAGCTGTGAAGCCACAAGCAGCACAGATGGCTGCCCACAGTTTTGATGCCAGCGCCAGGAACGTCGAAGGCTAGTGAAGAACTAGCCTGGCTGAGAACGGGGCTGGATCCCTGGACAGGTAAGTGTCCTTTTAATAAAAGTCAGCAGCTACAGAATTTGTAGCTGCTAACTTTTAAGAAAAACTTTCCAGAGGGACCCTCCTCTTTATCTTCCTCCTTGTCTGTGCAGGTTCACCTGAAACCCAGGCAGGCCAGAGCCGAAATCTGCAGGTCATTGACGCCTCTGAATCGGGACTATCTCAGAAACTGGATGTGGCAGTAAGAGAAGGTGAGAAAACCCACAGTTCAAACTTCTGTGTATGTGATGCTGGGTATATACAGTAATCTGTGTGTGACATCAGAAATGTAATCTGTGTTTGTGACACCGGGTAGATAATTTGTTGATCACATTGTGTGACGCCAAGTATAAAATCTTTGCGTTTATATGTCATCTTCTTTTCTGATGAAAGGTGTGCCACTTCTCATTGCCAACATGGAGAAGAATTTGTCCTGTGTGAATAGTGTACAACAATTATTCCATCGGATCAGAAACTCTCCAAATTCTAGAGAAGCATCACTCATAACTCCACCCTCCCCTGAGCTCCTAAGCTGTCCCCGCCCCAGAGGAGCCGTGTCCACCCCAGAGGATGAAGCACCACTGACTTTCCAAGTTTTCCTGAGCACTTCTCTCCCTCTGCGGGAGTTTGTGGAGGGTGAGTACCGCTACGAAGACCAAAGATGATAACATGTTCATTCTGTTACCTCACTTTTACCGTCCTTTACAGAAGCTGGTCCAGCCTTCATAAAAGAGGTGACGGTGATGGATCTGAGTCTTGGTTCTGCCGGACTGAAGGAAGAGCTTATCCACCAGATTCTGTTGCTTAAAGATCTGCGCCTGCAGGATGAGAGGAGGAGTCTCTACACAAACTATTTAAAACTGACTGGGAGCATGCAGCAAGCCAAGGTGAAACATGACGCACACCTTAAATACCACATGACCAGGAGGAGGATGGACAGCAGTGTCAGGGTAGATGTTAACAAAGGGTTAAATCTCTGGTAACCTGTTCTGTAATCTTAAAGACATTTCCTAGCCTATCCAAGCCACATCCTCAGCTCTAATGAGTGCCAGGAACATATCCCAACATTTATATCTACACAGGTAACACAGACACTTAAATCCAATCACTGTTAAATGTTAGATAGAAAGGTGGATGTTAATTGTCCAAGAACAGGACAGAAGGTTGAAGAAGTTCTAGTTGAATCCTAGTTCCAGTTTTAATGCCATCATTGATGCCAGAAAGACATGGGAAGGATGGAATAATGTAACTAGAACAAGGTGGTTTTAAAACTCTCATGCCTCCCATCCTGTTCTTGAGCAATGAACATTTGCTATGACGTTCCATGGTGATTGGATTAAAGAGTTTGTGCTACCTGTGTGTCTAATTATACTAAGGTATGGTGCTGACACTCATTAGAACTGGGGAAGCATACATATAGTTACATAGTAGGTGAGGTTGAAAAAAGACACAAGTCCATCAAGTCCAACCTATGTGTGTGATTATATGTCAGTATTACATTGTATATCCCTGTATGTTGTGGTCGTTCAGGTGCTCATCTAATAGTTTCTTGAAACTATTGATGCTCCCCTCTGGGACCACCGCCTGTGGAAGGGAATTCCACATCCTTGCCGCTCTTACAGTAAAGAATCCTCTACGTAGTTTAAGGTTAAACCTCCTTTCTTCTCATTTTAATGAGTGGCCATATGTCTTGTTAAACTCCCTTCCGCAAAAAAGTTTTATCCCTATTGTGGGGTCACCAGTATGGTATTTGTAAATTGAAATCATATACCCTCTCAAGCGTCTCTTCTCCAGAGAGAATAAGTTCAGTGCTCGCAACCTTTCCTCATAGCTAATATCCTCCAGACCCTTTATTAGCTTTGTTGCCATTCTTTGTACTCGCTCCATTTCCAGTACATTCTTCCTGAGGACTGGTGCCCAGAACTGGACAGCATACTCCAGGTGCGGCTGGACCAGAGTCTTGTAGAGCGGGATAATTATCATTTTATTTCTGGAGTTAATCCCCTTTTTAATGCATGCCACTATTCTGTTTGCTTTGTTAGCAGCAGCTTGGCATTGCATGCCATTGCTGAGCCTATCATCTACTAGGACCCCCAGGTCCTATTCCATCCTAGATTCCCTCAGAGGTTCACCCCCCGTTGTATAGATTGCATTCGTATTTTTGCCACCCAAATGCATTATTTTTAATTTTTATACATTGAACCTCATTTGCCATGTAGTTGCGCACCCCATTCATTTGTTCAGATCTATTGCAAGGTTTCCACATCCTGCTGAGAAGTTATTGCCCTGCTTAGCTTAGTATCGTCCGCAAATACAGGGATTGAACTGTTTACCCCGTCCTCCAGGTCGTTTATGAACAAATTAAATAGGATTGGTCCCAGCACAGAACGCTGGGGGACCCCACTACCCACCCCTGACCATTCCAAGTACTCCCCATTTATTACCACCCTCTGAACTCGCCCTTGTAGCCAGTTTTCAATCTATGTACTCACCCTATGGTCCATGCCAATAGACCTTATTTTGTACAGTAAAGGTTTATGGGGAACTGTGTCAAATACTTTTGCAAAATCCAGATACACCACGTCTACGGACCTTCCTTTATCTAGATGGGAACCTACCTCCTCATAGAAGGTTAAAAGATTGGTTTGGCAAGAACAATTCTTCATGAAGCTTGGATTAGTTACGAAACATCTCCAACCTTACAGAACAAGTCCAGTTGAATGTCACCAACTACTACTAGATGTACCATGACCTGGATAAATGAGACCCTTCACAGACATCACACTGATGCTGAACATTTGCTTCTGGCTCAGAAAATAACTGCTACAGTAGGAAGAAGGCTGTCTGTCTGGGGTTCACAAAGAGAACTACATGGGGGGGTTCTGCTCTCTGTTTTTCTTGTGGATATCGATCATCAGAACTGAAACTGCACCCTCCCATAGATCTACAGTGGGGATTCAGTACCAGTTAGTGGCTCTGGTCAATGGCTGGGAAGGGGAGCATTAGGGATATGTTTGCAAATGTTCAGAACTGGGTTTGGGTCTGAACCTGGAAGCCAGCTCTCAATCCTAGTCCAACGTGCTGCAAGTGGGGGGTTCTCCATCCCGAAGCTGATGTTGTGAAGGGACACAGGGATGCTTATGGATATACTAAGTCAATGATGTCAGGAGCATACCCACCCTTTGGTAACGTCAGCTGAGGGAATCTACAGCCTGCAACACGTCGGACAAGGAATGACAGCTGGCATCTGGGTTCGGATCCGCACCTGTTTCCAAACAAAAGCAAGCTCATTGCTACCGGTGATCATATCATGACAAATAATTAAAGTTTTATCTTACTAAAAGAACAAGATAAAGAAAATATAATGCTGGTAAATGATCTGAAAATAAAGGAATGGATATTTGGGGGTAAATTTGGGTAATTCCAGGACATCTATTTAATAAAGCCACTTTTATCTGTGATATCTCTCTTTCTGCTAACAGGACACTTTTCTGGATTACGTCACCTCCGACTCTGTGCCGCTTCTTCAGAGAACAGACTTTCTGCACCAAGTGACCGCATGTGAGGAGCTGCAGAGCTCACTAGTGGAGTCCCTTAATGACGTTGAGGTGCTTCAGCAGCGGGTAGCAGATAATATTGTCCAGCACACGTCTGCAGCAGAACAATGCTGCAATCTGTACTCCCGCCTGCAGGAGATATCACGGCTATGTCCGCAGTACCACTTCCCCGCCAGGTCTGTTTTGTGCTGGGCTGCCTGGGCTTTGCGCAGTAAGGTGAAGGAGGGGAGTACCATAGAGAATGTACTGACCACTGGGATCCTCTCTCATGTGCTCCCTGCTCTTACAGAAGAGCACAAAAAAATATTCCGAGTGTTGCTGTCGGTAGGACAGCCACCCGATTTAGAGTGGTTCTCTTTCTTGGGACTTGCGAGCAAGACGGCTCCAGAGGCGTCTTCATCCTACATCCAGAGACCCCAATGGCTGAGTCCCATTGCCTGGGAGGAACTCCAACAACTGGAAAGGATGCCTTGTTTCCAGGGTATCAGGTCCTCATTGAGCACACAGGCCCGCCAGTGGCAGGAATACTTCAGACTCTGCTCCACAGTGATTGGGCCCATTCCCTGCTCCAACTTCTCCCACCTTACACTCTTCCAGACGGCTATCTTATGGCGAATTGTGAAGCCGGAGAGCCTGGGCCTGGTGATGACCAACCTCGTCACCTGTATTCTGGGACCAGATTCTGCAGACCAAGAAGAAGATATTATTGCTGTATCTGATGCAGGTTCTCCAGTTGTATTCCCAATTCCTGGATGTTCTCCGCTGCCGTACCATCCCCAAGACTTTATCCTGCACAAGGCTCGGAGCAATGGGAAGGAGGTGAGGGCCAGGAACACTATTGTCACACTGTCTCCAGGACTAAATAAAAATTCAGAACTGACAATTCTTAAATTTCTCAATGATTTGGAATTGCCTGTAGAATCATTATTGTATTTGGAAATAAGCAGAAAGTTAAAGTCCACCTTTTTTTAGCATGTTGCACCCATATTTAGGGCATAACGTAACGTGGTGCCAAATCGCCACAACCCCTCATGTCATTTATTCACTGAGATCTGTGAATGAATAAACAAGTCCTGTCAGCCACCTTGGCAGAAGGATATATTATTAATGGAACACAACTGCTGTCATTACTGCACTTGTAGTCCATTGAGATTTCTTTTAGCTCTGTAACTGAAAATCCGTACCTCAGTACAGACATGGAGCTGGAGGAAGTACCTATGGGAGCATGCGCAATAAACCCACAATCTACTGATTATGGTTACAGTGTTTTGCAAGCTCATATTCAAAAACAAATAAATGCACTTTTATCATGCATTTATTATTTTTGAGCAAAAGGTGGACTTAGCCTTTAAGCTGATCAATTTGTTAAACGCAAAAATGTAAAAAAAAAAAAAAAAAGCATCATTAGTTGAACATGGAATTGGAGCAGAAAATAGGATGTGGTTATTTATTGAATGCACGCGTATACCTAAATCTTCTGACATCTTTTTTTTAGGTGAAAGTGGTGATGTGCAGCTCATCCCTTCCCGACAATGAGATCACAAACTCATTAGTGAGAAGCCAGCAGGAGGGTCTCTGGGTCCTGCTGCATTGGCACCCCAAGCTGGCCAGTGTGCTAGAGGCTGCCAAAGGTAAGTGACTGCAGTCCCTTATTAGAAGAAATGAAAAGAGACAATAATATTAGTGCACACCTCATACCATCCAACTCCCTTCATGGAGGACATTGGCAGCACAATGAGCACTAGTCGTGGGAGATATGGTAAAGACAATGAGCTGTATGAAGTTATATTTGATACCATGCTTCTTTACTTTTTTCAGAAGATCCAGCGCAGATAAATCCTGAGTTTCGGATGTGTATCATTGTAGAGGAGGAGAAGCTTGGGACTGTGTTAGGTAAATTTACCTGAATTTTTTTGCCATATATTGTCTTCCACTTGTGTATCCAGAACATACAATACGTGACATAAGGCTTCATTCACAAAAGCATCTCGCAAGCCGTGAATACTGTAAGTGTCCAAACACATTTTATCTAAATACCGCATGCAATCCTAAAACTGTCAATTCACTATACTGTTCTGCAGTATTTACGGCAAAACGCTGAAAACGCTTGGTAAATACTGCATAAACAGGCAGTAAACTCTATTCACAGAAGGAAATAAATAATTAAATGCATGTGGTAATTATGTAGTGATCAAGGCATTCCAAATTTATGGAATGTGTACTAGTTCTTAAGGACTGGGTGGCCGCCCGCTACTTAAAAAGGTTGTAAAGGTTTGTTTCTTTTTTTTTAAATAACAAACATATTATACCTACCTCTTCTGTGTAAGGGTTTTGCACAGAGTGGCCCCAATCCTCCTCTTCTGGGATCCCCTGCGGCGCTCCTGGCTCCTCCCCGCATCGAGTGCCCCCTCGGAGACCCGCATACCAAGGGGGCACCTGTGCGGGTGCGCTGCCGAGTCCACTGCTGCGACCATTAACACAGACAGCAGGAATCGGCCCGCCCCCTCCAACTCCCGTGTCACTGGGAGCCAATGGCTGCTGCTGCTATCAATCTATCCAATGAGGACCCAAGACAGCAGCTGGAGCTGCTGGGCTCGACGCTGGAAAGATCGGGTTCAGGTAAGTAAAAGGGGCTCTGGGGGGCTGCTGCACTACAGAAGTTTTTTCACCTCAATGCAACCAGTAAACAACAACCAGTTAACATGGCTGTTAAGGAGCGGGTGGCTGCTGCGTTCTTAACAGCCCATGAGTCATCAGCTGTCAGCAGGGAACCGGGTCTGGGATGGATTTTGGTGGGGATCACTACGCCCCAAAAAAATGGCATGGGGTTACCCACAAAAATCCATACCAGAACCTTATCTCCCTCCTGAACCATACCAGGCCACATGCCCTCAAAATGGGGAGGGGTGCTTTGGGGGCAGGGAGGGCTCTGTCACCCCCCAAAAGCTCCTTGTCTCCGTGTTGATGGGGACAAGAGCCTCTTCCCCACAACCGTGGCTGGTGGTTGTGGGGGTCTGTGAGCAGGAGGCTTATCGGAATCTGGAAGCCCCCATTAACAAGGGGCCCCGAGAACTTGCCCCCCCCCCATGTTAATGAGTATGGGGTGTAGTGTAAAAAACTACAGTAAGTGTTTTTTTCACAAGTCCTTTATTTTAAAAGCAAAAATAAACAGAAATGTCCCCTGGTAGAGATCCATCGTCA
The DNA here is from genome assembly GCA_029206835.1 of Rana muscosa. Taxonomy (NCBI): domain Eukaryota; kingdom Metazoa; phylum Chordata; class Amphibia; order Anura; family Ranidae; genus Rana; species Rana muscosa. Next base: position 1,086,823,336 of record CM055117.1, on the reverse strand, counting down.
ATCACTGCTGACCAGAAGAAAAAAAAAAGCTCCACTCCCAACAAAAGGCTCCCGCCATCTGACAGTTCTTAACTAAGGGGCGGTGCCACCCAGTGACGTCAACAGGTGGCACTGCCCCGTTGTGATGTCACAGACCCAGCATGCTCCTGGTTGGTGAAGTCCTTAACAACCAGCTATTTACAGCCTGTGTTAAAGCGGAGGTCCAGCTTTAAAACATTTTTTTTTAAAAGTCAGCAGCTACAAACACTGTAGCTGCTGACTTTTAATAAGCACACTTACCTGTCCAGGTTGCCCATGATGTCGGGCCGCCCGAGGCCGATCCGTCGATCGTGGCAGGTCCCGGCGCCGCCATCCTCACTAAGGGAAACAGGCAGTGTAGCCTTGTGGTAGCAGTTTGGGGAGGACTCTTTTTTTTTTCTTTTTTTTTTTTTAGCATGACTGTGCCCTGTGTACAAAGCCAGCTCCATAAAGACATGGTGTGACCAGTTTGGTGTGGAGAAACTGTACAGAGCCCCGACCTCAACCCCACCGGACACCTTTGTGATGAATTAAAACTGATTTTAAATCAGATCTTCTCGTCCAACATCAGTACCTGACCTCCCAAGTACTCCTTTGGCTGAATGGGAACACATTTCCTCAGACTCACTGCATCTTGTGGAAAGCCTCATCAATAGAGTAGAGGCTTGAATTGGGTTCCGCTTTGCCTAAATCACTTCACTCATCCCTCAATTTTTTTCTACAGCAAGAGTATGGCTTCGCTTACACAGGTGGCCAGGAGGCAGTAAAAATAGGCAGTTGAGCCATAGTTTTACTGCCCCCTCAACCGACAATCCACAATTTAACATGTTAGTACACACATTGCTATGGTTGTGTGGCACTAAATAAAAAAAAAAAAAAAAGGCAATCTGGAGACGACAGTTTCAGCCATGGAAAACACACGTTCCACAGCGGAGAGTGCCACTCATGTAAACCAGCCGTAATAGGCATAACTCCTGATATTCCTTATGCAAAATATGGCATTACCTACTGTTATACGTCAGCAGAATAGACAAAAACACAGAGAGGTTCCTGGATAGGATAGGCTTTGCAAAATGGGATAATGAGGGTTCTGTGTGGTTTACAATACAAATCCTTCATCATGAAATGCATCATTTACCCACTGGCTGATTACCTGGCATTGCTTTGTTGGGTTTCATCCTGTAATAAATAAAGTTTGATCATACCAAATGATGTTTCCAGACTTGATGACTTCTGACCGTTCCTCTCTTCTTCTGCAGCTAACTTGAGGCGTTCCTGGCAGGCCACACCCTGCGTGTTCCGGCCCACACTCCGCCACCTTCTTCCACAGAGCTGCACGGCAAATGCAGAGCAATTCGGGGAGCGGCTGAAGGATTCCCGCATGCTGAGGTTACTGACTGTCCACAGCATTCTCCTCCTCAGACAGGAATACGGCAACTATGTCCAAAGTGATGTCTATGCCTGGTGAGAACAACTTGCCCCTCTTGCTTTGTGGATATTATTTCTATCTGCCATTGTATACAGTCCTCCAGCAGGAACTTTCCCTCTTCATTGTCTCTCCCTCCTTTGCACAATGCTGGAGTCACTGATGGCATGATAAGGTCACATCTTTCTTCTGCCATTGGCCTACGGTGAAAGCAGCAGAGAGCTTTCCAACCATTTCAACATTCACTGAAAACAGAGGGAGGCACTAAAACCTTTAAAAGCTTGTTTCTGCCCATCGTTTGTCTCAATGGGAGACAATAAATACATTATATGGCCCAAGATTTGTGGATCCCTGGCCATCACATTCATATGAACTTGTTCAGAAGCCATTGGTGTTTTTATGTGGTCGGCTCTCCTTTGCAGCTATAACATCCTCCACAAGCTATTGAAGTGTAACTGCGGGAATTTGTATTTCCATTCAGGCAGAAGAGCATTTGTGAGGTCAGGTACTGATGTTCCATGAGAAGACCTGGTTTTACATTTTCTCAATCCAATTAATCTCAAAGGTGTTCAGTAGAGTTGGGGTCAGGGCTCCGTGCAGGCCAGTCGAGTTCCTCCACACCAAACTGGTCATACCATGTCTTATGGTGTCCGCTTTCCAGTAATTCTGGAACAAAAAAAGGGCAATCACCAAGTTGTGGCTGCAAGGTTGGGAACTAAAATTGTCTCTAATGTCTTTGTATGCTGTAGCATTAATAATAGCCCTTAGGCAGTCCATAGATGGTGCAGATTTCTTTCCTGCAACCACAGGTTGCATGAAAAAAAAAACGCACTATTCCCCCATCAACACAGAGAGTGCTTCCCATGACTAAGCTCCGGGGGGGGGGGGGGCGGAGTGAAACACATTGGGGCGTGGCCTGGCCAGAGTCCAGGTTAAGGTCGCCACTCCATTCATTGCAGTAGGATATCATAGATGTGCGTCTTCCAGGGGTTACCCTTCCTTTCTTGAGCCTTTGCAGGAGACAGGATGGCCTCCATCCCTTGTCAGCACTCTAGCAGCAACTGTGGATGATATAATACAAATGACGGCGCAAAGAAAAGAAACAGAAACCTAACTGATAAATAAATCAAACAAAAATAAATTAAATTATTAATTTAGAGTCTCTGTATCAAAAAGTCCATATGATGATGATACTAATAATGATAGTCTTTAAACATATGCACTGTTGGCAGCAATGTAGAGCGAAGCAAACTCTGTATGCAGTGAAAAGAAAAAGAAAAAACAATGCGCCTACTAAGTGCAGTATGTTAGTACAGTTTATTAAAAGAAGTTAAAATAACTGCCAAATGGCTATTCACAAGCTGGAAATGGAGTACAAGCAAAGATATATGTATCTCTCTCTATGATGAGTCTGCAGAGGGCATGAGTCACTCCATGCGTCTGTGGTCTCCCAGTCGTGAGCTGCTGCCAAGATGAAAAAAGTAGCACTAATGTATGCTGCAGCAATGGGTAGATTGCAGGGAAGCGATGGATTAGGCAGTAGATGGAGAATACTGCACTGTCACCCACGATGTGAACAGTCTGTTGCCCGCAGCGTGCGGCATGCGGTTCACGCTGGAGTGCAGATGGCTTCGGCGACAGGACGTGACGTCAATGGCAGGCGATGATTGATGGCGCGTTTCAATGCTTCCGCATTTTCCTCGCTGTGGATGCACGGTCTACATACCCCCCCCCCTCTATTGAGCCCAAGCGGCCCACATACTTTTACCAGAACACAGCCAGTGCTGACAGGGGAATCCATCCTGCCGAGATATTGTCTTCTCCCAGTTGTGGGGGAGGGGGGCGGGGGAAGCCATCCCCGCTGGGAGAACACAGTAATTATTGCTAGAGGCTATAACAGCCGCTAGCGATAATCGCAAGTAAAATCTTGCAGGCTAGTTGTACCCAAGTTAATCGGACAATCAACTTGGTACATTCAGCCTGCCTATACACGGTTTGAGATTTGAATCGTCTATGGCTGGCCTTCCTGGAAACATCGAAACTCAATTACCCAAAGGGATGTTCACATACATTAGGCCATATAGTTTATCTTCTGCCCCATAGGGTGGACTCTTTGAGATGAGGTGCTCCACTTTTACCAGGCTACAATTAATCAGCATGTTATGGAGTGGAAGAAACAAGGTCTTGTCATGTGACTGTTTGTGTCTCATTGTTAGGGGTTACGAGGAGCTGAGATTGGCACTACATTGTGCAGAAAGGATGACCTCTGGCTCTACGGACTGGGCGGACACCATGTCTTATCTCACAGGTAAAACAAATGAATATTGACCTCTACATTTCCTATAATTTGCTGTTAAAGCCCAACTCTAGACATTTTTTTTTATTGCATTTTGAATAGAGCAGGTGATGGTTAGAGCCTTTAAGTTTATATTGCTATTTTTTTCCTATTGGGGAGATCCCCTTACTTCCTTTCAGAACATGACGTAATTGTAGATCTCTCCAACAGGGCCACAGACTTTAAAAAAATGTTGCTGAAAGATACCACTAATAGCCTGAACTGTCAATGTATTTGCAATTACTATATATTTAGATTAATAATAGTTGTAATATTTCAGTATCTATATATGCAAATAACAGTGAAGACAATCTACCCATAAACACTGCATCTTTTTGGCTGTGTTGGCTCTGATTACTCCCTGACATTGTATCTATTTTATCATGGATGTGTGAGAGATCACACAAATATTTATAAGGATAACATTTAATCAAGTAATGACAGCTACAGATAAGTAATTGTGACGGACCACCTCCGCTAAAATACAGCTTCTTCCACTCTAGAACCAAGGTATTATAGCTGAGAATTGGACTAGAACTAGACAACATTAGCTTAGGTGCAAACTGGAACTCTCTTTATTGTAAATTCACACAGGATATAAAGCACACAAAATCAGATAGGCGCTTGATCACATTATCCTAAACAATGCAAACTTTAAACACTAATATCATCAGTACATCTAACAGTACATCCAATGAACAGCTAGCAGCTAACAGTAACCTAATTAAACAGTGTCTATTTAACAGTAGGCTAATCAACAGCTAAGCCCCTAGACAAGCTTTGATTCCTGGATTGCCCACCCCAGACAGTCTGGCAACAGATATCATTAGCCCGCTTTCTTTTCACATCCATCTTCTCACTGAGTTTCAAGTTGACAGAGACCATCATGGCTTCCTTGACTGTTAAATGTGGTAATAACCTGTCATCTAGCATTATTTAACAGGGCATCTTCCTGAATGCTCGTAACCCCCCCAAATGCCAGGGCCCATAGTCAGTAGGCAAGAAGCTACCCAACAGTCCCCTTCAAAAGCCCCTGTCCTGGTTGGGTCTGTCACAATAATAATAATAAAAAATACAACAAGGATACTTTACTAAAGATGTTTTCTCTTACCATCCATGGACTGACACGGTGTCTCTTTACACTTTACACGTGGGTTATGTCCCTGCCTGCAGGAGAAGACCTAGGCAGAATGTGAAATGTTATACATACATTCCAAAAGCCAGAGCTGAACAGCCCCACCCAGGGGGCGGTCCCTCCGTACATAACCCTCCCACTACAGTCAGCAGACTTCAGTTTTTTTCTGCCTAGCAGAAGGAGAAGACGTGGCTCTCTCAGGAGCCAGTCTCCTGACCTATTTTTATTCCTTTTCTGGAATTATTTTTTATTTTATTTTTGAGAATCTTCTATCAACTGTCGGCTGGGCAACAGGTTGGGTACAAGATATCCTTGTAGTCTTTCCTGTCCGACCATCGAGCGTGCTGATCCTCGCCTTGTGTGCGTGAGACTCAGTTCACGACAGGCCCCATGACTCCAGGGGTGGCCGGGTTGCTTTCATGCTCCCACGGTCCTCTCAAGACTGAACAGTTCCTGACTGACTGTATCTTTCGCGGTGGACCGGGCCGACAGCTACTCAGTACTGCACTGTGATAGTCCTGTCAGAAACACCAGTGTGTCCCTCAGGGGACGGGTAAGTAGTCTCTCCTGCCTGCAGGTGAGTACAAAAAGCTGTGTGTTTCTCTGTGGGGGATTTTCCCTGTCTCCCCCTGTATTTCATTGTCACTCTCTGTCACCATTGCTGGCGCTGTGCTGTGTGGGGTGCCTGGGGGTCACACTGTTCTTGGAAGGGCTAATGCTGGTCTGCAGATATGCTTGGGGCCTTTTTTTTGTGTGTTTTGGGGCCTGAGCGCCGAGTGGCGCTGTGTGTGTGCTGTTTTTTTCACTTTTGCTGAGTCATGGTGGCCATCTTGCCGTGGATCGCCTCAGTGAAGTGCGGCGGCCATTTTCTTGTAGCCCGCGCGCTCTTCAGCACTAGTTTTGGCCTCTAGCGCTGCTCTCCTCACAATCTCCTCACAGCTCACCAGCGCTGACACAGCGCGGTACAGACAGCGGAGCTGAGCGGTCCCTGGTCCGGTTTGGTGAGTCCCCTGGGCGCCCCCTCCTCAGTCAGCACAGCCTGTGGGTGGACTTTTTATCTGAGGAGTCTCAGAGGGGGGCAATATGGAGTCTCTGTCACCAGCTTCCCCTAAATGTCAGTGGACAACAGGCAGTGCTTCAGCACCTGCGGTCCCTAGGGACCAGTTGTGGGCAGTCCTGGAATCATTTCTGACCAGGATGGGAGCTGTGTGCAAGCGCAAGGGAGCAAAAAAGCGCCCTCCCCCCACTTTACTTCATGAGGGCAGTGCGCTGATTCAGATATGGGCCTAGCCACTACCGCTCAGGACCCTAGTTCTGAATGTATTGGATGGTTTTGAACAGGACATTCCTTATGAGGAAAACTCCAGTTCTGAGTCAGTAAATGACAGGGCGCTTGTTAGTGTACTCATGACTGCGGTGAGGGACACTCTCAAGCTAAAATGCTGCGGATGCAGAACCTCAGGCGGATACAGTCTCCTTTGGTTCTTTTAAGGCCAGGCCTTCTAAAGAGGTTTTTCCATATGTACTTTCTTTGACCAGCTCATTGATAAGGTCTGGGAAAAGCCGCAGAAGAATTTTTTTATGGTCCCGCGGCGTTTGTCTATCAGATACCCCTTGAAGATACTTAAAAAGTGGGCTTCTCCCCCAGGGTCGACCCTCCAGTCGCCCGGTTGAACAAGGCCATCACTCTCCCGATGGAGGGGACTCCTGCATTTGAGGACCCCACTGACAGGAGGTCAGAAGTGGTGAGCAGAGCCATGTTTGCCTTGTTGGGATCCGCCCTACGGCCTGTGGTAGCGGCGACCCTTGTGTCTTAAACACTTACAGGTTGGGCAAAAATGTTGCACCTAGCTGTACAGGAGCATAATCTTCCTCCAGACACAGTTGCTCTGGCCCACCAACTGGTTCAGGGCCTGGTTTATGTGTGCGACGCCACGTTGGACGCGGCCCCTTTAATATCCAGGGCCTCTGTCTCGGCGGTGGTATTGCGTCGTCTTATCTGGTTGAAGTGCTGGTCTGCTGACCTAGCCTTAGGAAGCTCCTGACAGATCTACCATTTAAAGGTGGTAGACCTTTCGGTGCTGCTCTGGATGACATCGTCATGGATGTCATGGGAGGTAAAAGCACTCTTCTTCCTTAGACTAGCAAGAGTGAGGAGGCCCGCCGAAAACAGGGGCCTTCCTTTCCAGCAAAACGGGGTTTTTTCGTCAGTCAGAGTCCACGGGTAGGTCCTCTCAGACTGACGGCAGTGCGGCTGGTGGGCACAAGTGCCCCTGGGTGCGTAAGCCGAACAAGCGGCTCCCAAGCCCGCCTCCGCGTGAAGTCTTGCCTCCGCCCGACTCTGGGGTGGGGGGACGACTTTGCAGGTCACGAATCGGTGGTCCTCCCGAATCTCCGACTGGTGGGTGTGCGAGGTGGTCACCTCAGGATACAGGATAGTATTCCGATCCTGGCCCCCAGACAGATTCTTTCCCTCGAATCTTCCTCTCCTTCCTACCTGTCGGGCAGCCCTCTTGGGGGCTGTACAGGATTTGATCAGGTCCGGAGTGATTGTTCCGGTTCCGTCACAGGAGAGTTTTCAGGGATTCTACTCGAATCTGTTTGTCGTCCCAAAAATAGGACGTGGTTCGACCTATCCTGGACCTCAAGGCCCTGAATGCCTTCGAGAAGGTGCAGAAATTCCGCATGGAATCCATTCGCACGGTGATCGCTACACTCCACCAAAGGGATTTTCTTCTGGCGTCCTTGGACTTCAAGGACGCCTACTTGCATGTTCCGATCTGCGCAAGTCACCAGAAGTTTCTGCGCTTGCGATCAGCGAAGTCCACTATCAATTGTGGCTCTTCCTTTCGGCCTAGCCTTGGCACCAAGGGTGTTCACCAAGGTGCTTGCTCCGGTTCTAGCCTTCTGTTACAGTGAGGTATTGCTGTCGTGGGCTATCTGGACGATCTTCTGCTAAGAGCAGAATGTGGCTCAGACTTAGAGGAAAGGTGACTATCGTCAATTAGACCCTCAGGGACTTCGGGTGGTTCCTGAACATTCAGGAGTCAGTCCTGGTCCCGACTCAGTGTCTGGAGTATCTAGTTCTGATTCTAGACTCCTTGGAGGCAAAGGTATCCTACCTCTGGAGAAGTTGCTGACACTTCAGTCTGCGGTGCGGGTGCTGACATCCCGAATATGGTTGTCAATCCGTTTTTTTGCATGAGAGTCCCGGGACTCGTGGTGGCCTCCTTCGTGGCCGTTCCGTATGCCCAATCACACACCGGGGCATTGCAGAAGGAGATCTTGTCCACCTGGGACAAATCCCCGTTGTCCTTGGATCTTCAGATCCAGGTGATTCACCTGGTCAGGGCGCCCCTGACATGGTGGTTGAGATCCTCGGCTCTTCGGTCCGGAAAGTCGTTCCCCTCCCATCCAATGGACGGTACTCACGACGGACACCAGCCTGACGGGCTGGGGTGGAGTCTGGGGAGTCCTGTCGGCTCAAGGCCTTGGACTCCGGACGAGCCCGTTTACCAATCACTGTTCTGGAAATACGGGCCATCGGACTGTGTCTCTCCTCAGGTCGGAGAGAGTACGGGGTCGCTCCATCAGGAGCCAGTCGGACAACGCCACGGCGGTGGCGTATGTAAACCATCAAGGGGGGACTCGGAGCTCAGCTGCGGCTTCCGAGGTAGTCTGTATCCTGAAGTGGGCCGGAAGAAACGTGCCGGCTCTGTAGGCCATTTACATTCTGGGCATAGACAATGGGCAGGCGGACTATCTGAGTCGCCAATCGCCGGACCAAGAAGAGTGGCCCTTGCATATTTCAACTCCTTTGCCGACGGTGGGGCACGCCGGATGTGGACCTGATGGCCTCTCGACTCAATCGCAAGGGTCGAGGTTGTGGCCAGATCCAGGGATCCTTGGGCGATGCCTCGGATGCGTTGGTGGCCCCATAGGGTCCTTATCGCCTGATATAAACTCTGGTGATCCTAATTGTTCCTGATTGGCCTCAGCATCACTGGTACGCTGATCTGGTACGTCTCGTCGCGGACGTTCCCTGGCGGTTGCCGATGGAGGAGGACCTTCAGTCTCAAGGTCCTATGTTTCATCCGGCTTACAGTCTCTGGCTTTAACAGCAGGGCTGTTGAAAGCCAGGTGTTGAGGGTCCGAAGGTCTCTCGGACTCGGTCATTTTGACCATGTTAAGGACACGGAAGTCTTCCTCCAAGCAGATCTATCACCGTGCCTGGAAAGCTTATATCGCCATATGCGAAGCGCTGGACTGGCGTCCTCGGACATATTCCGTCCCCAGAATCAAGCATCCTCTGCAGTGTGGAGTGACCCAAAAGCTTGCTTTGAGTACCATCAAGGATCAGATTTCGGCCTTGGCCGTCTTCTTTCAGTGACCTCTAGCGGGTCATTTCTTGGTTAGCACCTTGTGTTGGGGGTTCGCCATGTGCTCCCTCCTGTCAAGCCTCCTCTCCCACCGTGGGATCTGAATTTGGTGCTCTCGGTCCTCCAGGAACCTCCTTTTGGGAATATCCGGGATATTCCCCTCTTGTCTTGTCTCAGAAGGTGGCCTTTTAGTGGCAATCACTTCTGTTTGACGGGTGTCTGAGTTGGCGGCTTTGTCCTGCAAGTCGCCATATTTAGTCATCCATAAGGATAAGGCGGTGTTGCATCCGTGACCTTCCTTTTTGCCAAAGGTGGTGTCGACCTTTCACCTACATGAGGACATTGTCCTCCCGTCCTTGTGTCCTCACCCATCGCATCCCAGAGAGTTTGCGCTGCACATATTGGATGTGGTACAAGCCTTACGGGTGTACCTGTCTGCTACTGCTTCTATTCGGAAGTCCGACTCACTATTTGTGACTGTCTCTGGTCCATAACAGGGCCAAGCGGTTTCGTCTGCCATCATTTCTAGGGGAATCAGACAGACCGTCATTCAAGCCTATGCTCTCAAAGGGCGGGCACCTCCCTTTCCGGTTACGGCGCATTCCACCAGGGCAATTGGTGCTTCCTGGGTTTTCCGACATCAAGCGTCGGTTGCACAAGTGTGCAAGGCGGCGACCTGGTCGTCTGTTCATGCCTTTTAAGTTTTATAAGGTTAATGTGGCTGCATCTCCGGATGCTTCCTTCGGCCGCAGGGTGCTGCAGGCCGCTGTTTAAAGTTGCGACTCCTCCGTTGAGGAGCTCTGCCTTCTTGGAGGGAAGTTTTTGGTTTTTCCATTTATACTGCTCCCATCCCTCTTGACACTGCTTTGGGACATCCCACGTGTAAAGTGTAAAGAGACACCGTGTCAGTCCATGGATGGTAAGAGAAAATAGGATTTTTTGTACTCACCGTAAAATCCTTTTCTCTGACATCCATGGACTGACACGGCACCCACCCTTCCTTTTAAGTTTGTACTGCTTTGTTACGAACTGAAGTCTGCTGACTGTAGTGGGAGGGTTTTGTACGGAGGGACTGCCCCCTGGGTGGGGCTGTTCAGCTCTGGCTTTTGGAATGTATGTATAACATTTCACATTCTGCCTAGGTCTTCTCCTGCAGGCAGGGACATAACCCACGTGTAAAGTGTAAAGAGACACTGTGTCAGTCCATGGATGTCAGAGAAAAGGATTTTACGGTGAGTACAAAAAATCCTATTTCTTGTTCATACATCACGGGACACAGAGCAGCATAGTCATTACTATGTGGGTTATATAGAATTACCTTCAGGTGCTGGCACTGGCAACTTCCAAAACAGGAAGTACCCTCCCCTATATAAGCCCCTCCCATCCGGGAGTACCTCAGTTTTTTGCCAGTGTCTAAGGTGTTGGCCAAGGTTAACATGTATTTATCTGGGCTTGTGTACAGGTTCTCTGGGCCTTAGCAAGCTATTCCGGATCCGACCAAAAAAGCTTCATAGCTAAACGGTCGGTACCCGGGCCTTGCAGAGAAGAGCAAGGTTTTGCCTGTAATGCCTCTCTTAGGAGGGTTGGACCCTGGGATCCAGAGCTCTGGTCATACCCAAAACCAAGAGGCTATCTGTGCAGGGTGCTATACAGGTCCAGGGGAGTGGAATCCTTGGGAACCCGGTCCCTGAAGGTCTAGTACAATGCCTGCCGTGAAAGGTGAAGTTTGGGCTTCTGTGGACCAAACAAAGTCCTGCGGCGGGGAAAAGGTAAGTGGGGGCCCCTCAGGAACTTGGTTCTATTGAGGGGACCCCCAAGCCTAATATGTCTTTCTGCCTGTTACCTAAAAGGTATTCCCGCTAATAGCTGTATATGCCTAAGAAATCCTAGAAATGTTTTTTCATAAAGGAAGTTTTAAAAAAACTGTAAACCTGGAAATGTTTTTCATAAAGGAGGTTTTAAAAAAAAAAAAAAAAAAGACAAAAGTGCGGTACCTGTGTTTGTCCACTAGAGGCCGCTGTGGAACGTCTTTTTTTCTTGGGACTATTCCTTCCATGGTGAAAGTCCAGGCAGATGAGTGAGCTCTCTATCAGGGAAGCTGCATTCCTCTGTCATGCTGCCAAGTAGTTTCCTTCCATCCCCGAGTCCTGGTGAAACAGGGACCCTGGCTCCTCTCCCTACAGGGCGCCAAGAGCGCACACGTGCACGCGCGCGCGCGCACACACGCTTTCTTTTTATAGATTTAGCTTCAAAAAGTGGGCGGAGCCTGGCGGATGACGCGCTCTGTGCGCCCAGCGCTTCTGCGCATGTGCGGGCGTCCCAGCAAGATAAAAGGACTCAGTCCACGCTGCTTGCTATGGACACAGAGCATGAAAAGGAGCTGGTAGCATGGTATAGGGGCTTACAGCGGGCGGTTGATACAGGCATCCCCAGAAAGACGCATTAGTAGACATCCACTGATGTACATAGCAGCAAATTGCATTAGACTATTTCAGTAAGGGGTGTATTGCGGCTGGAATACCTCAGCTTTGAACTAAGGAATATACCGCCTAAAAAACTCCGAGATATACCTCTCAGGAAGTGTAGGGGGTCTCCATCGGGCTCTGAGGATCTGGAGCAGTCATCTGCACCCTCCTCCCCTGATAAATCAGAGGTTAATACCCATAAGGAACCCCCGGGAGTGCCAGGTACTGCGGCTGTCCTCAGTCCACCTGCTCCTGCATATATAACAGAGGAGGTTTTTGCCTCAACTCTGGAGGGATTGGAGCAGAGATTGGCAGCATTGATCGCTTCTTCTCTACAGGAAAGAAAGCGCGCCAGATCTCCATCACCTCCATTAGAGTGCCTGTTGGCAGAGCAACAGTCCCAGGAAGGGACCGACCTACCTGAAGGGGATCAGGAGGAGGAGGTTAACTCTGTTTTTGAGGAATCGACAGTAGATGAACCATTTTCAGCATCACAGACTGAAAGATTGTGGGTCCAGACCCTAACTGACATGGTTCGATCTGCATTTAAAATGCCTCTTGTTGAACCATCAACTACTGCTGTCTCCTCATTGGGGTCGCTAAAAGCTCCCCAGGTTAATTGCTCCTTTCCAATACATCCATTATTGGAAGGACTTATATACCAGGACTGGGAACATCCTGATAAACTATTTGTTCCGCCTAAGAAATTTCCGGTGATCTATCCCATGGAGGAAAAGTTCACCCAGAGATGGAATGTTCCTACGGTGGATGCAGCCATCTCTTCTGTGAACAAATCACTGACATGTCCAGTAGATAATGTTCAAATGTTCAAAGATCCAGTAGATAAAAAATTGGAATCTTTATTAAAATCTGCTTTTTCCACAGCAGGGGCTGTTACACAGCCAGCAGTGGCAGCTATTGGGGTCTGCCAAGCTTTAAAGGATCAAATGAAAATGGTCCTGAGGGATTTGCCAGACCAGCAGGCCCAGGCTCTGGCTGATCTGCCTAGAGCATTATGCTTTGCGGTTGACGCCATCAAGGATTCTATCCATCAGGCCTCCCGCCTCACGCTGTCTTTGGTACATATGCGTAGGCTTCTGTGGCTCAAAGACTGGTCTGCTGAAGCTCCCTGTAAGAAGCTCTTAGTTAGCTTCCCATTTCATGGGGAACGCCTTTTTGGCGAGGACCTGGATAAGTATATCCAGAAGATTTCCAGTGGTAAAAGTACTCTCTTACCGAGTAAGAAGAGGTCTAGGGGTCCATCTTTTAAGAGGACTACCTCTCCTATCCCTGCGACGTCTGCTACTAAGCAGTTCCGACGGCCTCCTCGGTCAAACTCAGGGGGTAAAAATCAGGGACAGTCACAGGGTAATAAGAAACCCTGGATCCGAAGGGGTACTAAACCAGCCTCCAAGTCAAGCCTATGAAGGGCTGCCCCCACTCAAACGGGTGGGGGGAAGACTTCAGTTGTTCGCAGAGACCTGGCGGGAGACGATCAAAGACAGATGGGTGCTCTCCGCAGTAACTCTGGGATACAAGTTGGAGTTAAAAGAGTCTCCTCCTTCCCATTTTATGTGGTCAGGCATGCCAAGAGACCCTCTGAAAAGAGGGTCTCTCCTATTGGCGTTAGAACAACTATTGCTCCAAGGAGTAATTATGGAGGTTCCTATGGAAGAGTGGGGGTTGGGTTTCTACTCAAACCTTTTCACAGTCCCGAAGCCAAACGGGGACATAAGACCCATATTGGACCTAAAGAGTCTAAACAAATTTCTAAACGTCCGGTCTTTCCGGATGGAGTCGATCCGATCGGTCACCGCTGCCCTACAAGGGGAGGAATGGTTAGCCTCGATCGACATCAAAGATGCTTACTTGCATGTTCCCATCTTTCCAGGTCATCAAAAATTTCTATGCTTTGCAGTAGAAGGGCGCCATTTTCAGTTCAGAGCCTTACCATTCGGTCTGGCCACAGCACCACGAGTGTTCACAAAAATTCTGGCCCCACTGTTGGCCGATCTAAGAACACGAGGTGTAACGATAATGGCATACCTAGACGACCTGTTGTTGATGGACCACTCAGTTGCCAAGCTAGAAGTGGTAATTGTCGATACAATCAAGTATCTAGAATCTCACGGTTGGGTCATCAACCTGGACAAGTCAGCCCTACAGCCAGTGAAAAACCTGGTATATCTAGGGCTACGGCTGGATTCAGACCAGAGGAAGATTTTCTTACCTCTAGACAAGGTATCCTCTTTGAGGGGCTTGGTCCGTCTGCTTTGTGCAAAAAGACAGCCGTCCATACGCCTGTGCATGAGGCTGCTAGGAAAGATGGTAGCATCATTCGAAGCTGTGCCATACGCCCAATTCCACTCAAGGAATTTACAGAGGGCCATATTGTCAGCCTGGAACGGAAAAATTCAGGCTCTAGACTTCCCGATGGCTTTGTCCCCTTCCGTTCGGAAGAGTCTCTGCTGGTGGTTGATCCCCCAGAATCTCCAGAAGGGAAAACCCTTCAGTCCGATATCTTGGAAGGTGGTCACTACAGATGCCAGCCTTATAGGCTGGGGGGCAGTACTGGAGCAATGGTCTCTCCAGGGCAGATGGTCAAATGTAGTAAAAACCCTGCCCATCAATCTCTTAGAGATACGAGCAGCCCGGTATGCCCTAGTAGCCTGGAATTCCAGACTCCAAGGGTCCCCTGTCAGAATCAATCAGACAATGCCACAGCAGTGGCATATATCAATCATCAGGGAGGCACCAGGAGTCGTGCAGCCCAGAGGGAAGTAAGTCACATCCTGGAATGGGCAGAAAAGCATGTCCCATGTATATCAGCTGTCTTCATTCCAGGGGTGGAGAATTGGAAGGCGGACTTTCTGAGTCGCCAACAGTTATGCCCAGGGGAATGGTCCCTTCATCCCGAGGTCTTCCGGGCAATATGTCAGCGGTGGGGAACACCGGATGTAGATCTGCTAGCATCCAGATTCAACGCAAAAGTGGACAGATTTGTCTCCCGGACAAGGGATCCCCTCGCTTGCGGCTCGGATGCTCTGGTGTTCCCTTGGGATCAGTTCAGACTGATATATGCATTCCCTCCGCTACAATTGTTGCCTCGACTCCTTCGCAGAGTCAGGTTGGAGAAGAAGCCGGTGATCCTGGTGGCTCCAGCGTGGCCCCGAAGGGCCTGGTACGCGGAGATCATCAAAATGTCTGTGGGGAGTCCTTGGACCCTTCCACGTCGTCCGGACCTGCTTTCGCAAGGACCGATATACCACCCTTCCTTACTAACTCTAAGTTTAACGGCCTGGCTATTGAATCCCACATCCTAAAGAAGAGAGGTCTCTCTAACTCTGTGGTATCAACTATAATCAATGCCAGGAAGCCTGTATCCAGGCAGATCTACTATAGAGTTTGGAAGGCGTACATCACTTGGTGCGAGGCCAGAAAATGGCATCCACGTAAGTACGTTATAGGCAGAATTCTGGACTTCCTGCAGTGGGCTGTAGACAGGAAGTTTGCCTTAAGTACTATCAAGGGCCAGGTTTCGGCCTTATCAATACTATTTCAAAGGCCCCTGGCTATGCATTCACTTGTCAAATCCTTTATGCAAGGGGTGACTCGTATTATTCCACCGATTAAAGCTCCCATATGCCCATGGGATCTAAATTTGGTTCTGTCGGTTCTGCAGAAGCAGCCGTTTGAACCTTTGCGGCACATTTCCTTGGTTCTACTCACCAGAAAATTGATATTTTTAGTAGCCATATGCTCGGCTAGAAGAGTGTCGGAATTAGCCGCCATGTCCTGTAAAGAGCCATATCTGGTTATCCATAAGAACAGAGTAGTGTTATGTCCTCATCCAGCCTTTCTTCCTAAGGTGGTATCGAGGTTTCACTTGAACCAGGATGTGGTTCTTCCTTCTTTTTTCCCCAAACCAAGCTCGGTAGAGGAAAAGTTATTGCATTCTTTGGATGTAGTAAGAGCAGTTAAAGCTTATCTAAAAGCCACTGCTCAGATTCGTAGAACGGATTCTTTGTTTGTTCTGCCGGAAGGCCCCAGAAAGGGTCAGGCAGCATCAAATCTACTTTAGCCAGGTGGATTCGACAGGTCATAATACAAGCCTATGGCTTGAGAAGTAGACCGCCTCCGTTCAAAGTTAGGGCGCACTCCACGAGAGCAGTTGGAACTTCATGGGCAGTGCATCACCAGGCCTCCCTGGCTTAAATTTGTAAGGCCGCAACATGGTCTTCAGTACACACGTTTACTAGGTTCTACCAGGTGGACGTTAGAAGTCAGGAGGATGTCGCCTTTGGGCGCAGTGTGTTGCAGGCCGCAAAAGATCCTCATGCCTGATGGCGCCCAGCTTATGTATGGTGTATCCCCCCCCCTCATTTGGAATTGCTTTGGGACGTCCCACATAGTAATGACTATGCTGCTCTGTGTCCCGTGATGTATGAACAAGAAAGTAGGATTTTTAAAACAGCTTACCTGTAAAATCCTTTTCTTGGAGTACATCACGGGACACAGAGCTCCCACCCCTCTTTTGGGGACACGTATTGCTTTGCTACAAAACTGAGGTACTCCCGGATGGGAGGGGCTTATATAGGGGAGGGTACTTCCTGTTTTGGAAGTTGCCAGTGCCAGCACCTGAAGGTAATTCTATATAACCCACATAGTAATGACTATGCTGCTCTGTGTCCCGTGATGTACTCCAAGAAAAGGATTTTACAGGTAAGCTGTTTTAAAAATCCTACTTTTTTCACCACGGAGTCCCGCCCGCTTGCGGAGTGTGGCACAGGTAATCAGAAGCAGACACATGCACAATAGCAAGCTCTGAGACAAGACTGGTTATTCCAAGTTTTAGCTGTGGTATATACAGGACTATTTGGTAAGATATGACCAATCGTAAGTAACATTACCTTCGAGGAAGATAGCACATTCCTTTAGTATTAAGTCAGCTAAAGTGACCATCCTTATATGTCTTGTATGGCCCCTTAACCAGGTTTAGAATAATTTCTAAGATATTGTGAGCCAACAATAAGGAAATATTAAATGTGCAATTTCCCCATAACATTTCACAGACCTGTTTCTCTAAGCCCATACCTTGTTCTTCTTATAGGTGACATCATATATGGAGGTCACATTGTGGATGAAGGGGATGCTCAGAGTGTCATGGTGGCTGTGCAGCAATGTCTACAGGACCAGCCAAATCTCAGACTCAGCCGCGGACTCTCCAGCTTCCTGTCTACAGTGGCAGCGGGCAGAATGACAGGTAAGGGAATGAATCCTAGCAAGAAAAGGTGGTGGTTGAAGTTTGTCTTGTATAAAGAGCCTGGATAAAGAGTCCTCTCACATGTGAAACACAAACAGTCATCTGTTAAGAGGATTAAATTGAAAAAAACAAGGCTTTCTACTTCCATAAAGAATGTGGGAAACCTTTACATTTCACCAATCAGAATCACCATTCAGCTTTCTATGGGCAGCTTGTTTTCAAGAAGCCCATGATTTCCAAAGACATCATTACTCAGCAGGAAGGCTGGTGTTAAGGTTTTCTATATTCCCTTTTAAAGATTGGAGATTTCATAATATTGAAATCTCCACATTTCCGTTTCCATCTGTATCTAATGACCTGTTTTACTGGTATTCCAGGTCCTGGAGTTTACAGCATCCAGAGGTTCTTGCAGAACTTGTCCAGTCAGCGGAACCCAGCAGCTCTAGGATTGAATGAGGGGCTGCATAATATAGCCATGGAGGTCTATGGACGCAAAGTGCTACCTGACCTGCTGATTACGCAAGATATCTGGACCATCCAAATGAATAAAAAAGACAATCAGACTGATGGACAGCAGATGAATGACCCGGCTGGAATTGAGAATACTTTTAGAAGCAGTTCTTCAGCTTCTTCATGTAGTCCAAAATTAGAAATCATTTGGGAGAACCCTTTAAGCCAATGTCTGTCACAGCTGATGGACCTTAAAGGTATTCAGGAAGCATGGCAGAAGGAGCTGGCCAATCTGGATGTTCAAAACGGAATAGAAGAAATAGATTGTTGTAATACTCAACAAAGAGAGAACGAGCTGGAGGGAAAGAACCCAACTACTGATCTAACGGAGGAGACACAAGCCAGAGGCAATGAGAGGCCAACTGGATTAACAGGTGAAGAAGCTGCCTCAAATGGACACAATAAACCATTACTGGCATGGAGGAGGCCTTCGCCCTTACTCAGCTTTTTGCAGGAAGAGTGGGATCTGCTGAGTGGACTCATCAATCAGGTCATCCAAGAGTTAAAGGACACAGACTCACCCTGCTGCTGTTTGCGGTGTCAGAGGATTAGGGAGGCTATCTCTGAGAGCCGTGTGCCAACATGGTGGAACATCTACCCTTCCAGCTCTCCAACAGTCACTCCTCTGTCCTGGATCTCCAGCCTAATAACCCATATGAAGCTTCTGTCCAGCTATGTCTGTGAACCATCACTTCAATTAACCTACAACCTTAGCGCCTTTTGCCATCCAGCTCAGGTTCTGCAACGTGTCCTGATGGAGCAAGCACTGAGAGATCGTCAAGAACTAGACAAATACTCTCTGCACATTCAGGTACTTGGGAGGGGGGCTGATATCTGTCTGAGCACATCAGGTGGGTCTATAATTATGTACAGATAGTGGACAGAATGTATACGAAGTTGGTGGAATTTTTTCTTATAGGTGAGAATGCACTACCTGGCCAAAAAATATATATGAGCTTATCCTCTGCTAAAAACAACCATATAGGGTTTTACATCATATGGTAGATGGTAACATGTGGCTTCCCACAAATTAAAAGGATTTCACCAGGTTTCCAACTTCTTCAGCATTTCCAGTGCTTAATATATATATATATAATAGGGTAATTGCTTGCTCAGCAGAGCATTCATAAATCCAATGAGTAATGCAGGTCAAGGTAACATGGGAGGCAATAATAATGTAGTAGTGTATCATATAGGTCACATGTGTCAAACACAAGACCCAAGGGCTGAATCCGGCCTGCCAGGCTATTTTGTGTGGCCCTCGCACCCAGGGCTTTCTTCAGCTGGAACATGGTGGAACTCCGTTCCGCCACATCCAGTCCTCACTCTCCGCTCACCACTGTCACCTGTAAACACAGAAGCCTTCTTTGTTAACAGGGACAGCTTTCCTTTCGGTGAATCGCAGCTCTCACAGATCCCTGCCTATCCTGCACGCACTCATGGTGAGGACAGATACTAACCAATGATCTCCCTGCAAGTGACAGAGAGAATCGAAGCCACCTACCCTGTCATGAGGTACTAGAGCCAGGCAGGGTGTGTAACATGTGAGGTTAGCTTTTGGGGGATGGGGAATGAGGGAAATGGGGGAGAGTGGTGCAGAGATCAGAGCCGAGGAGGAGAGGTGAAAGTGAGATTTGGCCAGGCTGTGAAAGAGAGCTGATCCCTGCACTCTGTTCATACCACACCTCTGAACTCTATACGTAGTGCACTCCGGAAGTCTGCACTCTGCACGCTGTGCACTCCTGAACCCTGCACTCTGTTCATACCACACCTCTGAACTCTATACGTAGTGCATTCCGGAAGCCTGCACTCTGCACGCCGTGCTCTCCTGAACCCTGCACTCTGTACAGTCCTGAACCCTGCACATCACACACCACTAAACCCTGTACTCTGTACGTCACGCACCACTAAACCCTGCACTCTGTACGTCAAACACCACTAAACCCTGCACTCTGTACGTCAAACACCACTAAACCTTGCACTTTGTGAGTAGCGCATTCCTCATCTCTGCACTGTGTACACAGTGCACCCTTGAACTCTGCACTCTATACATATCAGACGCAGCTTAGTGATCACAAGGCATGAATATTTATCAGTCCATGAGGTAAAAAGATCAAAACAGGTTATCAGGCAAAAGAAGGGCTATCTGGTCAGAGGCTCTGATGCAGCCGGGGTATCAGCAAAATCGATGAGGCTGAAGTTCTGACCAGATCATCCTTCTGATCCCTAAGCTGAGTCTTTGATAGTTTAAACCAGTGGTCTCCAAACTGCAGCCCAGGGGCCAGATGTGGCCCTTTGCTTTCCTTTATCCGGAACTTGGGGCAGTGTTCCTCTTACTGATACGAGACATATTCCAACCACTGATACCAACAAAGAGCATAAATACTCCCACTGATACCATTGTTCTTCCTATTGATATTAATGATGGATACTTTCTCCCACTGACACCAACAATGGGGTACTATTCCTCCCACTGACATCGATTGGGCATTATTCCTCCCACTGATACCAAATGTCTGGCCCTCCTTAAAGCGGAGTTCCACAGAATTTTTTTTTTTTAAAAGTCAGCAGCTACAAATACTGCTGCTTCTGACTTTTAAAATATGGACACTTACCTGTCCAGGGCGCTCGCAATGTCAGCACCCGATGCCGTTCTGTCCCTCGGCTGTAGGCGCCGTCATCTTAGGTAAGGGTATCAGGAAGTGAAGCCTTGCGGCTTCACTTCCTGGTTCCCTACTGGGCATGTGCAAGTTGAATGGTTCCTGCTGTCTTCGGGGACCTGTGTGTCTCCCAGAAGACAGCAGGGGGGGCGGAGGAGGCGCCGGATGTGGCATAGATATCTATGCCCGGAAGGGGGAGCAAATACCTGAAAGGTGGCAAATGTGACACCGGAGGGGAGGAGGATTCCGAAAAGTGGAAGTTCAATTTTTGGGTGGAACTTCGCTTTAAAGTCTGAAGGACAATAAACTGGCCCTTTCTTTAGAGAGTTTGGAGACTCTTGGTTTAAACTATGGTGCCAAGGCTTGCCCACTTTCATGAGCCACACTGAGTGTCTATGGTTCGGATATGTGCCCTTTATAAGGTCATTACAATGAGTGTTATGCCCTGATGAATGGATGTTCTCTTTCATATGTGTGCATATTCAGGTTATCATCTGGCAGGTATAAGTATAAATTACCTTTATAGTTTTGTATCTGCCACACAGAAATGTATCATAGATCCAGTGCACAGGGAGACTGTCCCACACTCTATTTCACTTACACGAGGTCTTGTTATAGCTGAATTTACCCCTACTCTCTTTTCTTGGCAGGTGTCAGACAGAAGAGGGCCCCCAGTGGACGGTGTGTGTATTGCACTGTGTGGGATACACCTGAAGCACGCCCTATGGGACACCAGGCTGTGTACTCTGCAGGAGACCCTGTCCCCAAAGCTGTGTGCTCTACCGGAACTACACATCACTGCTGTGCAGGGAAAAGACAGAGCTACGTGCCAGCAGAATATATCGGGCTGTTATCTGTGCCCTGTGTATTTACATCAGGCTCCTGAGGACCACACTCAGCATCGACAGCAGCCATTACTATACATACCTCTCCCTACCAAGATGGCTCCTGCTGTGTGGAGCCTGCGCAGAGTCCATGCCCTCAGCCTGCTGTGACATCACCATGAGGAGCCAGGCCAGGAAATTCTCATCTACGTGCTGTTTGCAGATTACAGATAGAATTTCATCCTCAGATAGTGGTCCATTGACTGAAATTATAGCCACAGTTTTCCCTCCCAATATTATTCCCCTAGTATCATTTGCACTTTGTTTTCTTTTAATGTTCAGTAAATAAATTTCTCTATGAAAAATCTTTGTGAAGTGACTTTTACCGGTCTGATGGTGATGAACACAAACAGTTTACATAGACACAGGACTTCACAGCTGTTGCCATCTATAAGACCATACAAGTTGAAAACTGTGCAATCTCCTTTAGATCTACCAACAAGCATGTAGTGCAAGGGTCTACCTGAATGGATAGATATTGATTGGTTAGAGTAGGTATGTCCTCCTATTATATAGATTTGGTAAATCTAAAGTTGACTGAACAAAGATTGTATGGTCAGATTGTAACATGTATGGTGACCATTAGACCTAAAATCAAGTATGTACAGCAAGAGCCTGTCTGAATGTATAGAGATTGTACAGATTCCAGAGGTTGTGGACATGCTACAAGAGATGGTCAGAGACTGTGGACATGAAACAAGACATGATCAGAGACGTGCTACAAGAGATAATCAGAGACTGTGGAGTGGACATGACACAAGAGATGGTCAGAGACAGTGGAAATGACACAAGAGATGGTCAGAGACTGTGGACATAATACAGGAGATGGTCAGAGACTGTGGATATGATACTGAGGATGGTCAGAGACTGTGGATATGATACTGGGGATGGTCAGAGACTGTGGATATGATACTGGGGATGGTCAGAGACTGTGGATATGATACTGGGGATGGTCAGAGACAGTGGACATGACACAAGAGAGGGTCAGAGACTGTATACATAATACAGGAGATGGTCCGAGACAGTGGAAATGGCACAAGAGATGGTTAGAGACTGTGGACATAATACAGGAGATGGTCAGAGACTGTGGATATGATACTGGGGATGGTCAGAGACAGTGGACATGACACAAGAGATGGTCAGAGACTGTATACATAATACAGGAGATGGTCCGAGACAGTGGAAATGGCACAAGAGATGGTCAGAGACTGTGGACATAATACAGGAGATGGTCAGAGACTGTGTTGACATAATACAAGAGATGGTCAGAGACAGTGGACATGACACAAGAGATGGT
The DNA here is from genome assembly GCA_029206835.1 of Rana muscosa. Lineage (NCBI taxonomy): Eukaryota > Metazoa > Chordata > Amphibia > Anura > Ranidae > Rana > Rana muscosa. Next base: position 1,086,800,964 of record CM055117.1, on the reverse strand, counting down.
CAGAGACTGTATACATAATACAGGAGATGGCCAGAGGCTGTAGACATCATTTAGAAGATGGTCAGAGACAGTGTGAACATAATACAGGAGATGGTCAGAGACTGTGGATATGATACAGGAGTTTGGTAGATGGACAATCTTGCGCTAAAAATTGTCAATAAACTAAAATAACAGCTGCTATCCCCAAATTTCAAAAATTATTGAAACAAACGTGTGAAAAAAATATACGTGCACACCGTGCATGTATGGTGAGGGTGCTAACCACTGTGTTAAGAAATGTATAACACCTGTGAACATATAATACAATATACCTGCATAAACAAAAGTATAACACCAACCCAAATGTGCAATCAAATTCTGCTTGCTGCAGCTCTACTCACAGAGCTCAGTTAAATTAAAGTGCACCTAAATAAATTGACACACCCACCGATGTGTGTCAAAAATAATAACAATACATATAAATATCCTTATTAAATGTCCATATGAATGGTGAACAATATTGATTCCAAACGTTCATAATATTCAGTGATGCAATGAAGCTTGGATAAACTTGATCCAGACAGAAGTGAACTTGTAGTGACAGCCTTCACCAAACTTAGTGTGTGACACCCAATAGTGCTCAAGGGAGATTGGCCGCTTACCACATCATGTTGACTCATTTAATTAAAAAGGAGTCAATAACACTTGTTGCAAGTATCCCTTGCTAGTATGGATAGAGATGTCATATGTGGAACTGAGAATCCCTGCCTCCTAGAGACTCAGACGTAGATATGCGGAACATATGGGAGAGAAAACGGCAATAGTGTAATTCCGTTTATTAAAATAATGAATAAAAAAATGGACAGACAAATGCCCCCTTACTTTGTACAGTGCCACAGACCCGGCACTGAGGCTGGATAGCTTTGGACAAACGGGGCGTGATGGATCCAATCAAGAGAGCATTTGGCGTGCGTTCCACCGTCCACGGGGAGAGAGCCAGCGGGACCGGAAGTAGCTTCAGAGCGTCGCCTCGACAGCTGTTTTGTGTTGCACGTCATCAGAAAGCGTGCGGAGCTACGTTTATCTGACTATTTACAGGCATACCCCACTTTTAAGTACACAATGGGACCAGAGCATGTATGTAAAACAAAAATGTACTTAAAGTGAAGCAATACCCTTTTTCACTTCTGGGGCATCAGGGGCTGTAGTGGGGGTGTCAGGGGCTGTAGTGGGGGTGTCAGGGACTGTAGTGGGGGGTCAGGAAGTGTGTTTCCAAGTAGCGGTGAATCTGAACTATCCGTGCACGGATTACTCAGCTGCAGCTTTAGCTTGAGAGCCACTTTACATACACTCACGGGTATGTCCTTACTCGCGAGTGTATGTAAAGTGAGTGTACTTAAATCGGGTATGCCTGTATGTAAGTTTCAGTCAATCAAAAGGGAAGGGGACATACCAAACCTAGCACAGCCTCAGTCCCGGATCTTCCATATTACATACTGTGAGGGGGTTAACTCGGTAGCGGGTGTGTGTGACCCCCTGGTTGGGCTCCCCACACAAAAACAGGGCCAGCAGACGGAGGTTGTGGTTTTCAAAATCAAAAGGTGCGGTTTATTTCTCTATGTACAGTGACAAAAACACAGCAAAGCCAAAAAGAAACATAAACAAAATAAATCCTGGTCAGTTTGACCTCTGACTAAACATGCAGGTTTCCTAAACTAACAACTGGGATCAGCCTGGTGCTGTCCTAGTCCCTAAGTCCCTGGTTTAGTAAAAGTCCAAACAAATAGCCACACAGGCTTTGCCTCACCGCACAGGGGTTCACTCTCCCTAGACAGTCCACACAGGTCTGGGTCCAGGCATGAGCTAACATCTAATGAAGCTGGGAGTTTGTATAAAGGCCTTAAATGAGCTGACAAGCTTCAGCTGGTCTCATCAACTCCCTGCCTGCACGACGCCCAGCCCTCTCTCTAGAGGTATGAGTCATCCATGAGCCCACTAGCCTCAGATGGGCTTCATCAACTCCCTAGTTGTATAAGTCGGCATAAAGCCTGAATCTGGGAGAAATATATCTACCCCCCTGGATGCAACCAGGTGACTTTACCTTCCTGCTGTCACATACCCCCCCCTCTTGTTTTAACCTTGGGGTTGGAACACCAGCAATCAGGCATTCATGTACTCGAGACAAAGCATCCACATTCCCCATTTGAACGCCAGGGCGATGCTTTACTGTGAAGTTGAATTCCTGTAGGGCCAGGAACCACCTATTCACTCTTCTATTTGTCTCCTTGTTTTGAGCCATCCACTTTAACGGAGCGTGATCCGTAACCATGTCAAAGTGCCTACCTAGCAGATAGTACCGAAGGGAATCTAGAGCCCATTTCACCGCTAAACACTCCTTTTCAACCGTGGCGTAATTTACCTCATGGGACTTCAACTTCCTGCTGAGGTAAATGACTGGGTGCTCTTCCCCGTTCCAGACCTGGGACAATACTGCTCCTAACCCCACAATCGACGCATCACTTTGTACGACAAAGTCTTTAGAGAAGTCGGGTGAGTACAACACTGGCTGGCTACATAAGGCTTGTTTCAAGAATTGGAATGCTGCCTCAGCCTCGGGGGTCCATTTAATCATGACCGACCCTTTCCCTTTCGTCAGGTTGGTTAGGGGCACAGCCTTAGAAGCAAAGTGGGGAATGAAGCGCCGATAATAACCCGCGATTCCCAGAAAGGCCCGTACCTGCTTCTTGCTGTTGGGACGTGGCCAACTCTGGATGGCCTCGACTTTGTTGAGTTGGGGTTTTATCACTCCCCTGCCAATGGTGTACCCAAGATATTTGGCCTCCTCCTGCCCAATGGTACACTTCTTGGGGTTAGCCGTAAACCCCGCTTCCCGGATAGAGTCTAGGACTGCTTGCACTTTTGGCAGATGTGAGGCCCAATCTGTGCTATGGACAATTACGTCATCCAGGTAAGCCGCAGCATACTTCCGATGGGGCCTCAGTATCTGGTCCATTTTCCGCTGGAATGTGGCCGGCGCATTCTGTAACCCGAACGGCATTCTCTTATATTGGAACGCCCCGTCTGGGGTTACAAATGCGGTTTTCTCTTTGGCCGACTTGGCCAGGGGAATTTGCCAATACCCTTTTGTGAGGTCAAGAGTCGTCATGTATCGGGCTGTTCCCAGCCGGTCGATCAACTCATCTATACGTGGCATGGGGTAGGTGTCAAATTTTGTAACTTTGTTCAACTGACGAAAATCGTTACAAAATCGCCAGCTCCCATCCGGTTTAGACACCAACACAATGGGACTAGACCAATCACTTTGGGACTCCTCTATCACCCCTAAGTTCAGCATTTTCTGTACTTCCTCCCGTATTTCCTCCCGTCGGGCCTCTGGGATCCGATAGGGTTTTAACTTCACCCTTTCACCGGGCGGGGTAATAATATCATGCTCTACCCCAGATGTTTGTCCCGGCAGCTCAGAGAACACCTCCTTGTTGCGAAGCACAAACTCCTTAACCTCCTGTTGTTGGGGTTGTGACAAGGTGGCTGCTATTCCAACCTCCGGAATCACGCAACCAGTTTGAGCTGGTGACCAAGTTTCTGCGACTAGGGACTCTCTATCCCTCCAGGCTTTCAACAGATTAACGTGATATATCTGTTCGGGCTTTCGCCTTCCTGGTTGTCTGACCTTGTAATTCACTTCGCTCACTTTTTCCATTATCTCGTAGGGGCCTTGCCATTTGGCAAGGAATTTACTTTCAACCGTAGGGACAAGTACCAATATCCTATCCCCCGGGGAAAAGGTACGGGTCTTTGCTCCACGGTTGTACACTCTCTGCTGTGCCAACTGCGCTTGGGCCAAATGTTCCTTCACGATGGGCATTACCTGTGCAATTCGATCTTGCATCAGGGCGACATGCTCAATCACACTCCTGTGGGGAGAACTCTCACTTTCCCAAGTTTCCTTGGCAATATCCAACAGCCCTCTTGGGTGTCTCCCATACAGTAACTCAAAGGGGGAGAATCCCGTAGAGGATTGGGGCACCTCCCTAATAGCAAACATCAAATAAGGAAGTAGACAGTCCCAATCCTTTCCATCTCTATCCACCACTTTCTTCAACATTTGTTTTAGGGTTTTGTTGAATCTTTCAACCAGCCCATCGGTTTGGGGGTGATACACAGATGTACGCAATTGCGTCACTTTGAACAATTTACACAGCTCTTTCATAACCCGGGACATAAAGGGTGTACCTTGGTCCGTAAGCAGTTCTTTACAAATACCCACCCGGCTAAAAACAAGAGATAGCTCTTTGGCTATGGTTTTGGCCGAGGTATTTCTGAGAGGGATCGCTTCTGGATAACGGGTGGCATAGTCCATTATAACCAATATGTACTGGTGCCCCCTAGCGGACTTGATTATAGGACCTACCAAATCCATTGCGATTCTCTCAAACGGGACCTCAATGATGGGTAGAGGGACCAGCGGGCTACGGAAATGTGGCATCGGGGCCGACCTCTGACACACAGGGCAGGAGGAACAATAATTTTCTATGTCCTTCATCACCCCAGGCCAATAGAATCTCTGTAATACCCTCTCTCGGGTTTTCTCTGTCCCCAGATGACCTCCAAGAATGTGCCCATGGGCCAACTCCAACACCAACTTCCTGTAAGGTTTGGGCACCACAACCTGCTCAACGGTTTCTTCTGCCCTTTTTGCCACCCGATACAGTAGGTCCTTCTCTACGCTGAAGTATGGGTAAGTGCAGGTATTATCTGGGTTCACTAACTCGCCATCTATTTCCACTACGTTTTCCCGTGCCTTTATTAGGGCGGGGTCTTTTAACTGTTCTGTGGCAAAATTTTCCCTGTGAACCTCAAGATCAGAAAACTCCACAGACGGTAGGTTTTCGTCTGAGGAGGTGGGCTCCTCTCCAGTTTCTTGAGTCTCCCCAGCCAATACTGACAAGGGAAATTCTGGAGAGTCCTCACCACTCTCAGAGGAGTTCTGGCTATCACATTCCTGGTACATAGGGGCACCAGTGGGGGGCTCAGGATCATCCCACAGTTCCCAGAACTTCGGAAAATCCCTTCCCACAATGGCATCATGCGGTAATTGAGATACTAACCCCACTGGATGAGAGAGGGTACCTTTGGGGGTCTCGAAACACACTGTAGTCACTGGATACTCTCGGGTGTCCCCATGCACACAAATAACAGCTACCTTGCTATTCCCAGAGACCTCTGTTTTAACTAATTCAGCCTTTATCAGGGTCACAAGGCTACCTGAATCCAGTAATACCACAACATTTCTACCATTAATACACATTTTGCATAAATGTTTCTCAGTTCCCCGAATGGCAGTGCATGCGACTGTCGCACACAGCGACTGACGTCTGTCCATCAGAAAGTCACATTGCATGGGTTCCTCCACAACCGGGCAATTTGCTGCAATATGTCCCGCTTGCCGGCAGCGGTAGCAAACAATCCATTTGGCTGCCTCTTGAGCCCCTGACTTCCCAGGCTGTTCTCGCCAAACTTTGGGTAGAGCTCCCACCCTCTCACTCTCTCCACCCTCACCCCTTGGAATCCTCTTATCCGCCCCTGGGGATGGTCTGGTCTTAGGGTGGAAAGTCCGAGAGTCTCTGGAAGAGGCCGTCAGGTTCTCTGTAGCCAAGTATCTCTCTACACGATCCACAAGTTTACCGGCCGTTTCTGGGTCTCCATGGCTTACCCACTTTTGAATGGCGGTAGGAAGAGCTCTCAAGAAACGATCCATCACAACACGTTCCACAATCTCCGGTGCGGACAAAGTCTCTGGCTGTAGCCACTTCCTGCTCAGGTGAATGAGATCATACATTTGAGACCTGGGGGGTTTTCCAAGCTGGAAAGTCCAGTTATGCACACGCTGAGCCCGGACAGCCAGGGTGACACCCAGCCTTGCCAATATTTCAGCTTTTAGCATCACATAGTCTTTTGCTTGGTCAGGCTCTAGGTCATAGTAAGCCTTCTGCGATTCACCAGTTAACAGAGGAGCCACCAGTCCAGCCCACTGCTCCTCAGGCCACTTTTCTCTTTCAGCAGTCCTTTCAAATGTGGTCAAAAATACCTCTGGATCATCCTCTCCAGTCATTTTTGTCAATAAACGACTCACCCCAAAGGACGCGGTATTAGTGGGACGGCTTTCCTCACTGGTCTGCGGACGTTGCTGCATTACTGCTTCCATTTGTTGTAGTCTCTGCTCTTGCTTCTGTAACAGGTCTATGAAGCGGGCCTCAGATTGCTGCTGGGCTTGTTGATGAGCTTGCTGCTGGGCTGCAAGGCTCCTTTGCAAACCTGCATTTGTCTGCTGTTGATTGGCATTTGCTAGAGCCAGCTGTTTCAGTATCTCCTCCATGCTGGCTTAAAAAAAACTGCCACTGGTTCTCCACCAACTGTGAGGGGGTTAACTCGGTAGCGGGTGTGTGTGACCCCCTGGTTGGGCTCCCCACACAAAAACAGGGCCAGCAGACGGAGGTTGTGGTTTTCAAAATCAAAAGGTGCGGTTTATTTCTCTATGTACAGTGACAAAAACACAGCAAAGCCAAAAAGAAACATAAACAAAATAAATCCTGGTCAGTTTGACCTCTGACTAAACATGCAGGTTTCCTAAACTAACAACTGGGATCAGCCTGGTGCTGTCCTAGTCCCTAAGTCCCTGGTTTAGTAAAAGTCCAAACAAATAGCCACACAGGCTTTGCCTCACCGCACAGGGGTTCACTCTCCCTAGACAGTCCACACAGGTCTGGGTCCAGGCATGAGCTAACATCTAATGAAGCTGGGAGTTTGTATAAAGGCCTTAAATGAGCTGACAAGCTTCAGCTGGTCTCATCAACTCCCTGCCTGCACGACGCCCAGCCCTCTCTCTAGAGGTATGAGTCATCCATGAGCCCACTAGCCTCAGCTGGGCTTCATCAACTCCCTAGTTGTATAAGTCGGCATAAAGCCTGAATCTGGGAGAAATATATCTACCCCCCTGGATGCAACCAGGTGACTTTACCTTCCTGCTGTCACAATACATACAATTGTAAAAACAATAAGCATCAATAATATTCCTATTAGGACATGTTATTAATAAACAACCTTCTAACAACATTATAGTAGTAGTATTTAGAACAACCAAATAACCGCATAATGTATACATCCCGCCCCATACCCTGTCACATGGTTGTCGCGGTTTGCACCATATTCTGCATGATTATTATCTAAGATTGCACTAATTAAATTTAATTCGTTTTAGGAGATAGGTAGAAAGTATATGTTTAAAAATGATTTAAAATAAATATTTAGAAAATGGAATTTATTATAAAATTATAAAAATATTCAAAGATAATTTTTATTTATTGCACCTGCTATGTCAAAGCTACATACTCATATAGAATGGATGTAGACTCATTCGTTGGTCAGAAAACAATGAGGTCCAGATCTATGTTGAGACCCTGAGGCTGCATCGTGGACAAACGATACAACCAGTGGGTCTCATTTTGAGAGATAGATTTCTTGAGATCTGTTCCTCTCCAATTTTGTATGGCTCTGTCAATACCATAAGACCAACTGACGAGGGTCCCTATTATGGTATTGTGAAAAATGACGCGATACACTATGGTTGGGAAAACCCTTGACTATATTTGCTACATGTTCATTTATTCTGACCCTGAGCTCTCGAGTAGTGCGCCCAACATACTGGAGAGAACAGGGGCATTCCAAAACGTAAGTCACGTATTTGGAATAGCAAGTAATCAAGGGTTTGATTTTAAATTCTTCTTGAGTGACCAAGGATTTGAATTTGATTATTTTTTTGGTACGTCGAGTAGTGGTGCGACAGGCCTTGCATCTTGTACAGTAGTGAAATCCCGACCCTTTCAGAAAAGTGGGGGGTTTATCTGGGGGATCTGGTACGTTAGGCACAATGATGTTCCTCAAACCAGGCGCTTTCCTATAGATGAATTTAGGCTTTGGGGGTAACACTGATGCAAGGTCCCTGTCTTTTAGAAGGATGGGCCAGAATTTTTTAAACACCTTTTCTACACTTTTATATTGCCTGTGAAAGCCCGAAATAAAGGGCAATTCTCCCGTGAAGGTTTTTTTTTTTTCTTGGACTCTAAAGGGCCACAGATGCAGATTTCAACATCCAGGCTGCAATTCTCACAGAGAGGTTCTGTGAGAAGGGTTACAGTCATGATGATCTTGATAGAGCCAGGAATCAAGTGTCTGTTATGGATAGGCATTCTCTTTTAGAGTCCAAGAAAAAAAAAACCTTCACGGGAGAATTGCCCTTTATTTTGGGCATCAACAGTGGCACTGTACAAAGTAAGGGGGCATTTGTCTGTCCATTTTTTTATTCATTATTTTAATAAACGGAATTACACTATTGCCGTTTTCTCTCCCATATGTTCCGCATATCTACGTCTCAAGCCTCGTAAACACGGCCGAGATTCTCGTCGGAAAAAACATGTTGTTTTTTTCGACGAGATTCTTGGACAAGAAACTTGTCCCGGCCGAGTGTACACACGCTCGATTCAAAGAACCCGCGGTTCTTTGAATGGAGCGAACGAGGTGACGTCATCGAATACGACGAGCATGCGCTCGTCACATTCGATGCCGTCGCCGCCATCTTGGTATACCCTACCTATGCCTAGGAAGCTACCGCGCATGCGTCAAATTCATTTCGAACATGTGCGGGCTTCCGGGAGGACAGGTAAGTGTACACACACTCACTTTTCTCGTTGAGAAACATGCCGACGAGAATCTCGACGAGAAAATAGAGAGCAGGATCTCTATTTTCTCGTTGAGATTACTTGTCGGTTTTCTTGACGAGAAACCATACACACGAACGAGTTTCTCGGCAAGACATCTCTGCCAGCAAGTTTCTTGCTGGTTCTTGCCGAGAAACTCGGTCGTGTGTACGAGGCCTGAGTCTCTAAGAGGCAGGGATTCTCAGTTCCACATATGACATCTCTATCCATACTAGCAAGGGATACTTGCAACAAGCATTATTGACTCCTTTTTAACCCCTTGCTTACTGGGCACATAAACCCCCTTCCTGCCCAGGCGAAATTTCAGCTTTCGGCACTGTCACACTTTAACTGACAATTTTGCGGTCGTGCGACGTGGCTCCCAAACAAAATTGACGTCCTTTTTTTCCCACAAATAGAGCTTTCTTTTGGTGGTATTTGATCACCTCTGCAGTTTTTATTTTTTGCGCTATAAACCAAAAAAGAGTGACAATTTTGAAAAAAAAACACAATATTTTTAGATTTTTGCTATAATAAATATCCCCATGTTTTTAAAAAAAAAAAAAAAAAAATTCTCAGTTTAGGCCGATACGTATTCTTCTACATATTTCTTTTTCGCACATCACGGGACACAGAGTGACTTAGTCATTACTAATGGGTTATATAGATACCTTCAGGTGCTGGCACTGGCAACTTCCAAAACCGGAAGTACCCTCCCCTATATAAGCCCCTCCCATCCGGGAGCACCTCAGTTTTGTAGCAAAGCAATAAGTGTCCCAAAAAGAGGGGTGGGAGCTCTGTGTCCCGTGATGTACTCCAAGAAAAGGATTTTACAGGTAAGCTGTTATAAAAATCCCTTTTTCTTTTTCGTACATCACGGGACACAGAGCGACTTAGTCATTACTAATGGGACGTCCCAAAGCAATGCCAAATGAGGGGAGGGATACACTATACATAAGCTGGGCGCCATCAGGCATGAGGATCTTTTGCGGCCTGCAACACACTCCGCCCAAAGGCGACATCCTCCTGACTTCTAACGTCTACCTGGTAGAATCTAGTAAACGTGTGTACTGAAGACCATGTTGCGGCCTTACAGACTTGAGCCAGGGAGGCCTGGTGATGCACTGCCCATGAAGTTCCAACTGCTCTTGTGGAGTGCGCCCTAACTTTGAACGGAGGCGGTCTCCTTCTCAAGCCATAGGCTTGTATTATGACCTGTCAAATCCACTTGGCTAAAGTAGATTTTGATGCTGCCTGACCCTTTCTGGGGCCTTCCGGCAGAACAAACAAAGTATCCGTTCTACGAATCTGAGCAGTGGCTTTTAGATAAGCTTTAACTGCTCTTACTACATCCAAAGAATGCAATAACTTTTCCTCTACCGAAGTAGGTTTGGGAAAAAAAGAAGGAAGAACCACATCTTGGTTCAAATGAAACCTCGATACCACCTTAGGAAGAAAGGCTGGATGAGGACGTAATACTACTCTGTCCTTATGGACAACCAGATATGGCTCCTTACAGGACATGGCGGCTAATTCCGATACTCTTTTAGCCGAACAAATGGCTACTAAGAAAATCAATTTCCTGGTGAGAAGAACCAAGGAAATGTGCTGCAATGGTTCAAATGGTTGTTTCTGTAGAACCGACAGAACCAGGTTTAAGTCCCATGGACATATGGGAATACTAACCGGAGGGCTAATACGCATCACTCCTTGTATGAAAGCTTTGACCAGTGAATGCGAAGCCAAGGGCCTTTGAAAAAATATTGACAAGGCCGAAATCTGACCCTTGATAGTACTCAAGGCAAGCTTCCTATCTACAGCCCACTGTAGGAAGTCCAGAATCCTACCTATTACGTACTTACGTGGATGCCATTTCTTGGCCTCACACCACGCGATGTACGCCTTCCAGATCCTATAATAGATCTGCCTGGATACCGGCTTCCTGGCATTGATCATGGTAGATACCACAGGATTAGAGAGCCCTCTCTTTTTTAGAATGTGGGCTTCAATAGCCAGGCCGTCAAACCTAGGGCTGGTAAGGAAGGGTGGTATATCGGTCCTTGCGAAAGCAGATCCGGACGATGTGGGAGAGTCCAAGGACTCCCCACTGACATTTTTACAATCTCCGCGTACCATGCCCTTCGGGGCCACGCTGGAGCCACCAGAATCACCGGTTTCTTTTCTACCCGGATTCTGCGGATTAATCGCGGTAACAATTGTGGCGGTGGGAATGCATATATCAGCTTGAACTGATCCCAAGGGAACACTAGGGCATCCGAGCCGCAAGCTAGGGGATCCCTTGTGCGAGACACAAATCTGTCCACCTTTGCGTTGAATCTGGATGCTAGAAGATCTACATCCGGTGTTCCCCACCGCTGGCATATTGCCTGGAAAACCTCGGGGTGAAGAGACCATTCCCCCGGGCATAATTGCTGGCGACTTAGAAAGTCCGCTCTCCAATTTTCCACTCCTGGGATGAAAACCGCGGATATGGCTGGGACATATCTTTCTGCCCATTCCAGGATGCAATTCGCTTCCCTCTGGGCTGCACGACTCCTGGTGCCACCCTGGTGATTGATATATGCCACTGCTGTGGCATTGTCTGATTGAATTCTGACAGGGGACCCTTGGAGTTTGGATGTCCATGCTACTAGGGCATACCGGGCTGCTCGTATCTCTAAGAGATTGATGGGCAGGGCCTTCTCTGCTTCTGACCACTTGCCCTGGAGAGACCATTGCTCCAGTACTGCCCCCCAGCCTATGAGGCTGGCATCTGTAGTGACCACCTTCCAAGAAACCGGACTGAAGGGTTTCCCTTTTTCCAGATTCTGGGGCACCAACCACCAATGGAGGCTCTTGCGAACGGAAGGGGACAGGGACATTGGTAAGTCTAAAGCCTGAACTTTTTTGTTCCAGGCTGACAGTATGGCCCTCTGCAAGTTCCTTGAATGGAATTGACCGTAGGGTACCGCTTCGAATGAAGCCACCATTTTTCCCATCAGCCTCATGCACAGGCGTATGGATGGTTTTCTTTTTGTACCCACTAAGTGGGTCAAATCTTTCAAAGACGACACCTTCTCTGGAGGTAAGAAAATCTTTCTCTGATTTGAATCCAGCCTTAACCCCAAGTATTCCAGACTTTTGACTGGTCTTAGAGCTGACTTGTCTCGGTTGATAATCCAACTGTGATATTCCAGATACTTGATTGTCTCGTGAATAGCTACTTCCAGTTTTTCCACTGAGTGGTCTATTAGTAGCAGGTCGTCTAAATATGCCATTATCGTTACACCCCGTGTTCTTAGATTGGCCAATAGTGGGGCCAGAATTTTTGTGAACACTCGTGGTGCTGTGGCCAGACCGAAAGGTAAGGCTCTGAACTGAAAATGGCGCCCTTCTACTGCAAAGCGTAGAAATTTCTGGTGGGCCGGAAAGATGGGAATATGCAGATAAGCATCCTTTATGTCGATCGAGGCTAACCATTCCTGCCCTTGTAGGGCGGTGGCCACCGATCGGATCGACTCCATCCGAAAAGTCCTGATATGTAGGAATTTGTTTAGCCCTTTTAGATTTAATATGGGCCTCACGTCCCCATTTGGTTTGGGGACTGTGAAGAGGTTTGAGTAAAACCCGAACCCGCATTCTTCCAAGGGAACCTTCATGATTACACCTTGGAGCAATAGTTGTTCTAGTGCCAGAAGGAGGGATCCTCTCTTCTGGGGATCGCTTGGCACGTTTGACCTCATAAAATGGGCAGGAGGAGTGTCTTTTAACTCCAGCTTGTATCCCAGACTTACTGCGGAGATCACCCATCTGTTTCTGATGGTGTCCTGCCAGGTCTCTGTGAACAACTGAAGTCTTCCCCCCACCCGATTGAGTGTGGGCAACCCTTCATTACTTGGGGGGAGGTTTCGTACCTCTCTTGACCCAGGGTTTCTTGTTACCCTGTGATTGTCCCTGATTTCTGCCCCCTGGATTTGACCGCGGAGGCCGTCGGAACTGTTTCACAGCCGATGTGCCAGGGACTGGAGAAGTAGGCCTCTTAAAAGAAGGACTTCTACCCTTGTTCTTAACCGGTAAGAGTGTACTTTTACCGGCAGAAATTTTCTGGATATACTTGTCCAGATCTTCTCCAAATAAGCGTTCTCCATGAAATGGGAAGCTAATCAGCAATTTCTTACAGGGAGCTTCAGCAGACCAGTTTTTTAGCCATAGAAGCCTACGCATATGTACTACAGACAGCGTAAAGCGGGAGGCCTGTTGGATTGTATCCTTTATGGCGTCCACCGCAAAACACAAGGCTCTAGGTAGGTCAGCTAGGACAAGAGCCTGCTGATCTGGTAAGTCCCTTAAGACTTGTTTCAACTGATCTTTCACTGCTTGGCAGACCCCAATCGCTGCTACTGCAGGTTGTGTCACCATGCCTGCTGTAGAGAAAGCAGATTTTAGTAAAGACTCCAATTTTTTATCTATTGGGTCTTTGAACATTGGAACATTATCTACTGGACATGTCAGTGATTTATTCACACAAGAGATGGCTGCGTCCACTGTAGGGACTCTCCATTTTTTTATGAACTTATCCTCCATGGGATAGATCACTGGAAATCTCTTGGGGGGAGTAAATATTTTATCAGGATGCTCCCAATCCTGGTAAATAAGCCCTTCCAATAAAGGGTGGATTGGGAAGGAACAGACAGTCTGGTGAGCTTTCAGCGACCCCAGCGAGGAGACAGTAGTGGTTGATGGCTCCGCCAGAGGCATTTTAAATGCTGATCGGACCATGTTAGTCAGAGACTGAACCCATAATCTTTCAGCCTGAGATGCTGAGAAAGGTTCTTCCACTGTTGATTCCTCTATAACCGAATCAACCTCATCCTGATCCCCTTCAGGTAGGTCGATCTCTGTGTGGGGCTGTTCCTCCACTAACAGGCACTCTGAAGGAGGAGACGGAGATCGGACGCGCTTTCCCTGTGACAGGGAAGCAGCGATCAATGCTGTTAATCTCTCTTCCAATCCTCCCAGAGTTGAGGAAAAAACCTCCTCTGTTATATATACAGGAGCAGGTGGACTGGGGACAGCCGCAGCACCAGGTACTCCTGCGGGGTTCCTACGGCTACTGACCTCTGAAATTTCAGGGGAGATTGGTGCAATACAAGCATGCCCAAAATCCTCAGAGCCCGATGGAGACCCCTTTGGCTTCCTGGAAGACTTATTTCCGGAGCGTCTGGACAACATATCCTTTAAGCACAAAGCTGAGGTATTCCCGTCGTCATACACCAATTTTACTGGTAATAGTCTAACACAGTTGCTGCTATATACCAGCTGGTGTCCACTAAAGTGTCTTTCTATGGGGATGCCTGCATCAACCGCCTCTGTGTGCCACCGTTTGTTGCTAGCTCTGCTTGCATCCAGCTGACACTTGTACTGTGTCCTTTATCCATGCTGGGACGCCTGCACATGCGCAGAAGCGCCGCGGCGCGCATCGAGCGTCATCCACCCGCCCCTTTCCTTTCCTTTCATAGGAGGCGCGTGCACGCGCCCGCGCGCGCGCCCGCGCGCCTTTTTTGAAAAAAAAAACAGGGACTAGGAGCCAGGGCCCTTTTTGCCGGAGGGCCTGTGCGGTGGATGAGCGCAGCAACAGGGCAGAGGAAGTGGATTCCCACAGAGAAACTTACCAACTGCCTGGATCTTTTCACTTGAAAAAGCCAAAGATCCACATGACAAGAAAAATGGACCACAGCGGCCTCTAGTGGTTTTTACACAGGTACCGCGGTCTCCTTTTTTTTTTTTTTTTCCTTGACTACTATTAAAATTTTACATTTTCCAGTAGTTACAGGCATACACAGATACTAGCAGGAATACCGTTAGGTAACAGACAGAAAGACAAATTAGGCTTGGGGGTCCCCCAATAGAACCAAGTTCCTGGGGGCCCCCACTTACCTGTTCCCCGCCGCAGGACTTTGTTTGGTCCACAGAAGCCCAAACTTCACCTATCACGGCAGGCATTGTAATTAAACCTTCAGGGACCGGGTTCCCAAGGATTCCACTCCCCTGGACCTGTATAGCACCCTGCACAGACAACATCTTGGTCGTGGGTATGACCAGAGCTCCGGATCCCAGGGTCCAGCCCTCCTAAGAGAGGCATTACAGGCAAAACCTTGCTCTTCTGTTGCAAGGCCCGGGTACCGACCGTTTAGCTATGAAGCTTTTTTGGTCGGATCCGGAACAGCTTACTAAGGCCCATAAAAGAACCTGTACGCAAGCCCAGTGAAAACACATGTTACTCTTTGGCCAACACCTTAGACACTGGCAAAAAACGGAGGTGCTCCCGGATGGGAGGGGCTTATATAGGGGAGGGTACTTCCGGTTTTGGAAGTTGCCAGTGCCAACACCTGAAGGTAATCTATATAACCCATTAGTAATGACTAAGTCGCTCGGTGTCCCGTGATGTACTCCAAGAAAAGGATTTTACAGGTAAGCTGTTATAAAAATCCCTTTTTTTGGTTAAAAAAAATCCCAATAAGCTTATAGTGATTGGTTTGCGCAAAAGTTATAGCGCCTACAAAATAGGGGATAGAATTCTGACATTTTTTTTATTTTTATTTTTTTACTAGTAATGGCGGCGATCTGCGATTTTTGTCAGGACTGCGATATTGCGTCGGACATATCGGACACTTTTGACACATTTTTGGGACCATTCACATTTATACAGCGATTAGTGCTATAAAACTGCACTGATTACTGTATAAATGTGACTGGCAGGGAAGGGGTTAACACTAGGGGGCGAGGAAGGGGTTAAATGTGTGCCCTATGAGTGATTGCTACTGTGGGGGGAGGGGACTGACTGGGGGAGGTGACTGATCTGTGTCCCTATGTACAAGGGACACAGCATCGGTCTCCTCTCTCCCTGACAGGACATGGATCTGTGTGTTTACACACACAGATCCACGTCCTTGTCTGTGTACTGGCCGATCGCGGGTACCTGGCGGACATCGCGGCCACCAGGCACGTGCATCGGCATCTCAGTGATGCGCCGGGCACGCGCGCGCCCCCCAGTGGCCGGAGGAGCGGAGGCCGTATAATAACGGCCTCCCGGCATTTTAGAACCACTTTGCGGCCGTCATTTGTCATATGACGGGCGCAAAGTGGTTAATTAAATGAGTCAACATGATCTGGTAAGCGGCCAATCTCCCTTGAGCACTATTGGGTATCACACACTAAGTTTGGTGAAGGCTGTCACTACAAGTTCACTTCTGTTTGGATCAAGTTTATCCAAGCTTCATTGCATCACTGAATATTATGAACGTTTGGAATCAATATTGTTCACCATTCATATGGACATTTAATAAGGATATTTATATGTATTGTTATTATTTTTGACACACATCAGTGGGTGTGTCAATTTATTTAGGTGCACTTTAATTTAACTGAGCTCTGTGAGTAGAGCTGCAGCAAGCAGAATTTGATTGCACATTTGGGTTGGTGTTATACTTTTGTTTATGCAGGTATATTGTATTATATGTTCACAGGTGTTATACATTTCTTAACACAGTGGTTAGCGCCCCCACCATACATGCACGGTGTGCACGTATATTTTTTTCACATGATACAGGAGTTGATCAGCGACTGTGGGCATAATACAGGAGATGGTCAGAGAAAGTGGACATGACACAAGAGATGGTCAGAGACTGTATACATAATACAGGAGATGGTCAGAGACAGTGGACATAATACAGGAGATGGTCAAATACTGTGGATATGATACTGGGGATGGTCAGAGACTGTGTTGACATAATACAAGAGATGGTCAGAGACAGTGGACATGACACAAGAGATGGTCAGAGACTGTATACATAATACAGGAGATGGCCAGAGGCTGTAGACATAATTTAGAAGATGGTCAGAGACAGTGTGAACATAATACAGGAGATGGTCAGAGACTGTGGATATAATACAATACATGGCCAGAGACTGTGGATATAATACAATAGATGGCCAGAGACTGTGGATATGATACAGGAGTTGATCAGTGACTGTGGACATAATACAGGAGATGGTCAGAGACTGTGGATATGATACAGGAGATGGTCAGAGACAGTGGACATGACACAACAGATGGTCAAAGACAGTGGACATGACACAAGAGATGGTCAGAGACTGTGGACATAATACAGGAGATGGTCAGAGACTGTGGATATGATACAGGAGATGGTCAGAGACAGTGGACATGACACAACAGATGGTCAGAGACAGTGGACATGACACAACAGATGGTCAGAGACAGTGGACATGGCACAACAGATGGTCAGAGACAGTGGACATGGCACAACAGATGGTCAGAGACTGCAGACATAATACAGGAGATGGTCAGAGACTGCAGACATAGTACAGGAGATGGTCAGAGACTGTGGACATAATACAGGAGATGGTCAGAGACTGTGGACATAATACAGGAGATGGTCAGAGACAGCGGACGTGACACAAGAAAAGGTCAGAGACTGTGGACATGCCTCAGGAGATAGTCACATAGACTGGAGACATATTACCTGAGACTGCTAAAGATCACTGTTATAACAGGACAATAGAGAAACACAGATTAGTGTCTGCAGGGGTCCCAAGAGCTGCAAAGAAAGTGCCAAAGGGTGGCATGTGGCCCCAGGTTGGACACCAGGGTCCTATGGAGCCACCCTTGCATGCATTGACTAGAGGTGTGTTTCACTACACTGTATGCACCAAAAGAAACTCACAGCCCCATAACCTGGGTTAGAAAGGCTTTTTCCTGCTCCTCCTCTCCCTTCCAAGCTAAAAAACTGACTGGAGACTACACTGTCTGCTGTTACCTCTTCCATGTGAAGCCTGGAAGTTAAGGGAAGCAGCACTGAGAGTAGGAGACAGCAACTTTGAAAGTTGTAGACTGCCAGTGCTGGGATATTGCATTTAACAAATAGTTTGCTGAGGAATGTTTATATGATTGTGCTCAGTGTTACAGAGGGTCTTCAGTCACTAGAAAAAATAAATAAATCAGTAGCTACAAAGACTTTAGCTACTGACTTTCAGTAGGCGGACACTTACCTGTCCAAGGATTCTCACCTGGGGTGTTTTTTTTGCCGGTCTTCGGTCCCCGGCATGTTTACTGGGGGAAGCCTGCTGTGACACCTTTGCGGCTTCCCACTGTACATGCGCAAGTCGCTCTGCACCTTGTGAATGGACCTGCAGCCTTCTGGGGTCTGGGACAACCTCCTCTATGATTCTGCTGCTGGCACAATCACCCATGTGACATGGCACTAAAGATGATTGTACAATCTGATTGTAACGTTTATGACCAGGGATGTAAAATATTAGCAAACGGTATAATTGTTTAAAAAAAAAAAAGGTTCCCATAGATGTGTGGAATAGACTCCTGACCTCACTGATTTCATTTGGACAGTCTCAAAACTCAGTGACCGGGCAAGAAATGTTTTTTTAAGCTTTAATGCTGGTTGAACTTGGTTAGGACGTATGGTGGGCTTTAGGATACTCTGAATTCAGTACACAGAGTAACCGGGGGACAGTCTTTGCCCTGTCTATTCTCCTTTTGGTAAACAATAGGAGAACAGCAAAGGGAAGGTCCCAAACTAAGCAGCAGTGAAGGGGTTAAAGCAGCAAACTAGGACCCCACATTCAGGCCATACAGACAATGTCCCCGTATACTTGAATGCCTCTATCCAATGTCAACTTCTCTTGTGAGTCTGGAGGCCAGCAGCGTTGTTCATCTTACGTTAAAAAAGTAATTAGTTACAGTTACAAATTACTTCCAAAGTAAATTGAGTAATTGAGTTAGTAACTCAGTTACTACATTGAAAAAGTAATTAGTTACTTAGCAAAGTAAGTATATTGGTTATATTATATATACACGGGGGCGGGGCAGTAGAAGGATGATTTATATGTAATATTTTCAGTGTATAAAAATAATAGGAGGGATAACAATAAATAATATTGGTTATGTGCCCATGCCTCACTGTGCCCATGGCCATGCCTCACTGTGCCCGTACCTGATCAGCGGCGTCCCGGCGGCCATTCCAGTATTCAAAAGCCGCGCCTCCTCCTCGTCTGCGATAGGCGGAACACTCAATTTCCCAGCATTCAGTGTTCCGCCTATCATCCGCTCATCCTCATAACACGGACGAGGATGAGAGGATGTCCATGATAGGCTGAACACTGCCTGCTGTGAAATTGAGTGTTCCGCCTATCACAGACGAGGAGGCGTGGCTTTTGAAAACTGGAATGGCCGCCGTCTGTCTGCATGACACGCTGATCAGGTAGGCAGACGGCGGCTGTAATTTCAATAACATCTACTCGCGGCGGCTGCGGCGAGTAGATGTAATTGGGGTAACGCCGCCCAAGTAATGGGACCGGCGTTGCCATGAGGGGAAGAGTAATCCGTTAGATTACTCGTTACCCTCAAAAGTAGCTGCGTTAAGTAACGTTGTTTATTTAAACGCAGTTACTTACAACACTGGAGGCCAGATCCTCAGTGGATCCCCTTGATTTGGCCCCAACTATTTTCAGCAAATAGGCCCTCCAGCTTTCACAGAACTGGGACCTCAATAAACTACTGCAGACTTCAGCTACACTGCCCAGAAAAGCAGCAGCCCTTCAGACTAGGACCTTCTCCTTCTGGACATGAACCCCGCTGCTCCAGGCCTTAAACCAGTGGCCAACAACCCTGTCCTCAGGGCCCACTTACAGGCCAGGTTTGCAAGATAACTGAAATACACCACAGGTCATTTGCTGCTCGGTGATTGCAGTATTCTAGTCTGCGTCTCCCCCAAGGTAATACATAAAACCTGGCCTGTTAGTGGGCCCTGAGGACAGGGTTGATGACCACTGCCTTAAAGTGGTTGTAAACCCACTTTGACAACATGCACCTACAGGTAAGCCTAGATTAAGGCTTACCTGTAGGTGCGTGAAATATCTCCTTAACCTACACGGTTAAGGAGATATTTGCTGTAAAACACAGCACCGATGACGTCACACGCATGCGCACTAGCGGGCCGGCATCATTGCCGGTTTTATGAATAGGATCTTGCCGTCCCGAGCGCGCATGCTTGTGACGTCATCGCCGTTTCGACCAATCACAGTGCCGGAGCAGCGATACACTGACGGCAGTGATGGGACATCGAGGCAAGATGGCAGCGGAGGTGACCGAGGGTCGCTGCGGGGGCTTCGATCTCAGGTAAGTTATTCATAATGAGCTAGTATTATGCCTTTTTTTTGCAGGGTTTTTATTTTATTTTTTTAAATGGCTTTACTTCCTCTTTAAAGTGGTTGTAAACCCTTACAAACCACTTTTACCTACAGGTAAGCCTAGATTAAGGCTTACCTGTAAGAAAAACAGAAATGGAAGGTGCGCACACCTAGTGCATTACCAGAGATAGTTTAATAATATAAAACATTTGTATAAAAGTGGGTACTCACAAAATGCAACTGACAAAAGGCCATAAACAGTGCATATACATGCACAGAACATGGGGTACAGCTAACGCGTTCCGGGGGCGCATGGTAAGGGGGATATCTAAGCTTGTGATGTCATGGATCTAGATTAAAAACGTATGCCCCCTATGGGCTCAATATTGATACTGATGTGAATGCTTTTATTGACAATTCATGAGGAGCCAAATTGTAAACCCGCTTTGTGATGCAAGGATGGGCTTAGTACTATTATTAATTAGATTTTTTTAGTATTTATGCTGATTATGAAATGTATTATTTTTTTAGCATATCGGCATCAATTTTTCTTTATTCAACGTAAGTATTTAATCCACTTAATTTCATAATTCATTGGGTTAGTCCACTGTTGGTTTATAATTTAATCAACACAATTAATTTATTATGGTACCATATTCATTTTCATACATACTTTAATGTAGTTATTTAATTTATATTTCACTGGGGTAGTTCACTATTGGTTCATTAAATCTATTTAACTTCCAATTTCATTATTAATCACTGATTTAGTATATTTTGGGTGAGCTAGGTTCTACTAGACACTATCAGTCAACCTTAATACCAACTTATTAGATTAATTTAGGTTTTAATTTTGTTATTACTGTCAATTAATTTTACAGATTTAACTCTATTTTTATTATTATTTGGCCATTGTTATATCTTATAATTTAACAACTTGCCTTCACGCAGAACTTTTTAATCTTTCCCATTCGAGACACTGAGTCTGCAATATGTGGACCTGATACTAATGGGCTCTGATGATCCTCTTACAGAGGACATGTTTTAGCCTAATACAATAGTGGTTATCACTATTTAATTTTATTTCCTCTGGTCTAGATGCTGCTTTATTATTTTTTGTTCAATTTTTCTAAATTTGCATAGCCGTTAGACCTAGTCTTTGCATTAGGGATCCGGTGTCCATAATCAATATGGCGTTTTTAGCCCGACGCTTGCGTCTCAGAACGAGGTCTGCCCGTTCCCCATTGATAACGTCACTTGTGATGAAACGCGTCTGGCAGGGCACGTACTGACGTCACCACGCCGTTTTAGAGGAGGACGGGCTCCTGTATTTGCCGGCTGGCATTTGTTTTTATATGCAATATTTCTTCCATTCATATGTAAGTGCAATACATTTTTTTTAATAAATTATATGAGACTGTATCAGGCTATGGTCAGCTTTCGTTCCCTTTGAGCTTACTACTGAATTACGGACACAGATTCTATGAGACGCCTAGGGGATATTTCTAGCCATCCAGTCTGCTTCCTGTGTGTTCGAGTGGTCAGCAATTGCAAGCTAAAGGCCGTGGCTGGGTTATAGCCAAATGCCCTTTATGCTTGCCATTCGGTAAGCAGGTTTATATTACAGTGGTTGACACTTTTTCTTTATGTGGAGTCACTGTGGTGCCATTTAAAGGAGGACTGGTTCTTCATATGGACTATCAACTTGCTTAAACTTCTATTACCATATACCCAATTACAGTTTTTTTTTAACTTGGTGCAGTTTTTACCCTTTACATAAATATTAAGAGCCGGTTCACACCAGGGCGACTCGTCAGGCGACTCAGTCGCCTGACAAGTCGGGTCCCACGCTTTTCAATTTAACTGTTCTAAGTAAGAGCGACTCAGGTCGCTCCGACTTAGAAAAAGGTTCCTGTACTACTTTTGGGGGCGACCTGCATTGACTTCTATACAGAAGTCTTATGCAAATCGCCTCGGCAGGCGCCTCAAGTCGTCTTGAGATGGCGCCGCCGAGGTCGCCGCCACAAGTCGTGCCGCCCTGGTGTGAACCGGGTCTTAGGGTGTGCGTCTTCAAACCCACAACATTCTAAAAGGCAGAGGGAAGTAATTGAGCCTGCAGCCAATGAGACCCAGAACAGCCCAAAATAATCACACTGCTCCAGTGATTACAGAGGAGCTAAAGAACTAAATTTACCTGAGCCTCTCTAGCAACCTATTTTAGGAGGGCGCATATATATATATATATATATATATATATATATATATATATATATATATTTATCTCTCTATAGTCAGCACAGGGGACCTGCTTATTCTAAAAATCCCTCCTGCTCATCCAACCAGCTTCTCAACTCTGGGAGATTGGAGGGAATCCCAAGCATTCAAAGGATCTCTTCTGGAAATGTTAATGGCCTCTGGTTTCAGTACTTCAAATCCTTGGACAAGTAGGCATATAAGGACTCGGAAAGTATTGAAGCCAGATGGTCTGCATAAGAGCCAAGCAATTGGTATTTTCAGATTGGGGTCAGCACTGCCATTGTCCAATCACCATATGGCAGATGTTAGCGGCCGTACACAGTGCAGAGTGTGATAGTTGATAAAGAAACACTTTATGTAGACGGGTGTAAACTGGAGCTGTGGATTATATGGTAGGATCTCCAAAGGAGTGCGCCTCTGCAATGTATGCCCCCACCCCAATATACATAGTCATCAGTGTGAAACAATAAGACTTGTACAAAATAAAAATGTACAGGTCCTCTTTATGGAGAGATCTGGAATCTTTTAGATGGACTGCCATGGACACGTAGACTTATACAGACATGGACTTTCACAGACACCTTTTATGTGTTATGTGCCACGGAAAACAAACAAATGTCACTGCCCTTATCTATGACTGGTCTTCACAGCAAGGAGCATTGGAAGGGCGAATCGCATATAAACAAAAACACAAAAAGACAGACACAACCCAAGCTCAACTTACCAACCAATCAGCAACCAACCAAAATCACCTGTCTAACAGTGCGTTTAAAAACGCATGTATTTGCAAATGCGTGCAACTAAACCCCTGTTTTTAAACACACTGTTAGACAGGTGATTTTGGTTGGTTGCTGATTGTTTGGTAAGTTGAGCTTGGGTTTTGTCTGTCTTTTTGTGTTTTTGTTTACGTGCCAAGGACACATAGACTTCCAGAGAAAGACTGCCACGGACACCTTTTATGTGTTACGAGCCACGGACAGGTACTGCCATGGACTTCCACAGACACGTAGACTTCCAGAGACCGACTGACACAGACACCTTTTACGTGTCACGGACACATGGACTTCCACAGACACAGATCCCACAGAATTGGACTTCCAGACACTAATTGCTACATGTGGACTTACGCAAACATGTGGGCAGCCACATATGAACTTCCACAAACACGTGGACAGCCACTAACACGTAGTCTGCCACATGTGGATTTCCACAGACATGTGCAGTCACTAACATGTGGACTTCCAGGGACACGTGGACTTTCATGGACACAGCCACTAACACGTGGACTGCCACATGTGGACTTCCACAAACACAGCCACTAACATGTGGACTTCAACATGTGAACTTCCACAGACACATGGACAGCCACTAACTGGTGGACTGCCACACATGGATTTCCACGGAAATGTGGACTACCATAGGAAATAGGCTTCCACATACACATGGACACAGGAGGGGCTATGATGTGAATGATCTAAATCTTGGTGACCTTTAATGTTAAATGCGTAGAGAAAGAATATTGATGGAGAACAGTACTGTACAACTATGAGAGTTGAAATAGATGTTAAGGGGATTTATCACCCCATACAGATAATCATTTATCTATACTATAGCTGGTGAACATTTATGAGTTTAAGTATGAATACAAGTCACGAAGGGGAGTGTATCCCCCCAATTTTGTATTGTGATTTTCTCTGTGGCACCTCAAAAGTGGTTTCCAGCTGTTAGGTCCACCCCCATCCTTCCTTTCCCTTCAGTCCAGATTCTTTCTGTCACTCCCAAAGGCGCGTTGAAGGGCTGACCACAGTGAACGGGCACCTGAATCAGCGCCATGCGCATGCTCAAGGTGACAAATGTTTATAAATATATGTTCAATAGTGACACTTAATGTTTGTTCTTTTTTGTTTAGTTCATGGGTGCTCAACCTGTGGCCCTCCAGCTGTTGCAGAACTACAAATCCCAGGAGGCATTGTACATGGGACTTGTAGTTCCGCAACAGCTGGATGGCTATAGGTTGAGCACCCATGGTTTAGTTACAATTCTGTGTCCTGAAAAAGCAAAGCTAGAAACGCTTTGACCTATTAGGACTTATTTCCACAGATCATTAATGGCAATATATTGAGCAAGGAAATTAAAGCAGAGCTCCAGTCCTCCCACCAAAAAATTGAAAGTCAGCTACAAATACTGTAGCTGCCGACTTTTACTATTAGGACAATTAACTGTCCAGGGATCCTGTGATGTCGGCACTCCAGCTGATTTTTCAATCAGCTCTGGTGCCGCCGCCGCCATTCCTTGTAAGGGAAACCAGCATAATAAGCAGAGGCTCTAGAGCAGGGGTAGGAAACCTCTGCCCTCCAGCTGTGGTGAAACTACAAATCCCATGAGACATTGCAAGACCCTGAAAATCACAGGCATGACTCAGAGGCAGAGGCATGATGGGATTTGTAGTTTCACCACAGCTGGAGGGCCCAGGTTGCCTACCCCTGGTCTAGAGAATAAAATGGTGGGTGTTGCAATTCTTTATGTCACACAGTATTTGTACAGCAGTTTTTCAAACGTGAATTCTTAGGAAAAAATACACTTTAATGAATTTTAGTGCACATAAGCACAATACCCAATTTTTTGGTAAAGTATAAAAGATGATGTCACATCAAGTAAATAGATACCAAACATGTCATGCTGTAAAACTGTGCACGCTCCTGGGAATGGCAACTAAAGCCTCGTACACACGATGGGATTTTTTGCGGACAAAGCGTAGAACTTTCGTCCGAAGGGCGTTGGCCGTGAACTTGTATTGCATACAAACGGCAAAGAATTGTCGTCCAACAAGCAAGAAACTATGTGGTTTTTCAACTCTTTAGCGCCACCCTTTGGGCAACTTCTGCTAATTTTGTCGTATGGTTAGCATTGCTTCCAAGCATGCATGTTTGTACTTTGGAGTTTTTTCTGACGGACTTGTGTACACACATTTGTTGTTGGAAAATTTTAAAGCATGCTATCCCACATTTGTTGTCGGAAATCGTCCGATGAAGCACTTTATTTAGAGATCTGGGGTCTATTAGACCCCAGATCTCTCCTATGGCCTCCAAAGCATCTGATCACACCGAGATCGGATTGATCAGATGCTGCACAAGCCGGCAACAGCCAACAAACAAACCAATTTCTGATATCACAGAAGAGGGGCAGCAACTTCTGTTCCTTCTACTCTGCCTAGGGAATGCGACCGAAGCAGTCGCAAGGTTACCGAACTCCCTGATTGGACAAGAGAGCCCAGTAAAGGTGGTAAGGGGGTCACCCTCTTTCACCACCTGTAGAAAGTGTATATGGCTGTATAGCCACTCAAATCACTTCTGCAAAGAATATTGATACTGGGATGATACACCATCATCCTGGTATGTCCCCTTCAACCTAAGGACGTCATATTATTATTATTAAAGGAGTTGTAAAGGCAGAAGGATTTTTTATCTTAATGAAGATCTTGACAAATTTGCTTGGAATCTAGGAGCCAGCTAAAAAAAATAGGAGCCAGGAAC
Source organism: Rana muscosa (assembly GCA_029206835.1). Taxonomy (NCBI): domain Eukaryota; kingdom Metazoa; phylum Chordata; class Amphibia; order Anura; family Ranidae; genus Rana; species Rana muscosa. The sequence continues at coordinate 1,086,775,199 of CM055117.1, read as the reverse complement.
GCGCCCAGTCCCGCCGAGCTCACGTGCAGAATTGAACGCATACGAAAGCGGTGTTCAAACCACACATGTGATGTATCGCCGCGATCGGTAGAGCGAGAGCAATAATTCTAGCCCTAGACCTCCTCTGTAACTCAAAACATCCAACCTGTAGAATTTTTTAAATGTCGCCCAAGGAGATTTTAATGGGTAAAAGTTTGTCGCCATTCCACGAGCGGACGCAATTTTAAAGCGTGACATGTTGGTGGGGGGGGGGTATTGCTGTGTGTTCACCACCCACCTATAGTAGTAGTATAATATTAAATTATTTTAGTACACCATTTGGTTCAGAATATTTTTTTTTGTTTTCCTCCTCTATAACCTAGGAGCATCTTATGGACGAAAAATATGGTATATTCAAGGTGGGAGGCAAAAAACACAGACAGCTGGCAGTCAGTGAGGGTCCAAGGCTAGCCAGGTCAATGTAGTTCTCTACAAAGCAGCAGATGATCCCTTCTCAACACTGAATAGTGGGAAGGACAGTATGGAGCACACAACACGCCACCCGGTGCAGCCTGCCTGCTTGTAAATTGTGACGGCGGAGCGTTAGTTTTACTTTTCTGAACTACTTTTGGCAATTTCGGGGTGCGATTTCCATTGACATTTAGAGCTTGGCGATTTTGGCCCAAAAAAAAAAAAAAATCGATTCACGATTCGAATCAAGTTTTTTTTTCCTGATGGACACCGCGCCGGTCCTAAGGAGCTGCGGGCAGGAGTTTTTAGGCAAGGCCGCGGCTTCGGCCTAGTCCGCCGCGATCCTGGGAAAAGGCCGTGGACTAGGCCGAAGCCGCGGCCTCGCCTAAAAACTCCTGCCCGCAGCTCCTTAGGACCGGCCCCCGCAGCTCGCCGCGATGCTGGGAAAAGGCAGCGGATTCGGCCTAGTCCACGGAGCGCCGGTTCTATGGAAAAAAAATATCGATTTTCCCTTGCAACTCGATTCAAGATTCAAATCGATTTTTTCCCCAGCCCTATTGACATCTGTGCAGAAACCAGCAGAAATGTCTCTGAAATCACCCCCAAAATCTGGACTGACATGCGGGAATGAAATCGTGCGAGTTCATTCCCGCAGTCAGTGTGAACCAGGGCTGAAGGATTTTGGATTTCTAGCTGTGGTAAATCAAACACAGGGGTCTTGATTATTCTGGAAATCCCTCCTGCTCATCCAACCAGCGTCTCCAGTCTGAGATAGGAAGGAATCCCAAGCATTTGAAGGATCTCCTTTGGAAAGGTTAGTGGCCTCTGGCTTCAAGTCCTTGGACAAGTAGGCATATAAGGACTCTGAAAGTTCTTTTTTTTTGCAAAAGAGCCAAGCAACTGGTATTTTCAGATGGGAGGGGGGTCAGCACAGCCACTGTCCAAGCACCATATGGCAGAGGTTACACGGCTCAGGGTGTGTAATGGTTGATAAACAAGCACTTTATGTAGGCGGGTGTACACTGGAGCCATAGATTATATGGTAGGGTAGGATCTCCAAGAGTGCGGTCTGCCCCTCAGCACCGTATGCCCCCCACCACAATACCACAATATACACAGTCAGCCATCAGCATAAAACAACAAGACTTGTACAAAATAAAATGTATTTAAACAGTTAAAGGCTTCTGGGGGTCCTGGGCAATTGCTTCCAGTCTTCTGAGGGTACAGGCAATTGCCTCTGTTGTCCCTAGGGGCCCATCCAATCACCTCCAGTGTTGCAGGAGCCCCAGGTAAATCAAGTCAGGTGTCTGAATATCCCAGTTAGTCACCTCCAGTGTCCCAAAAGTCCGGGACGGCCAATCACTACCAGTGTCCTGGGGTGCTGGCCAATCACCTCTTCTTGTACAGACACGGTTTGAGCTGCAGTCCTGGATGTTTGGAAGCATCACGAGCCAGGCGGATTTTGCTGAACTCAAAGAGGTAGAAGTGACTGTTGTCTGTATTCTGGGGGAAAGAAATACCAGCGTTACATAACTAGTATATTGTAGCCTGGGATTTTGCATTAAGAATTAACCCTCCATGGTACAACCCTCCTCAAGAACCGCTCTCACTGATCAGGTGGTAGAAAGAAAAAAAAAAAAAAGCAGCAAACCACCAAGCTGCCCATTATTGGAACACAAAGCAATTACAACTATTGTAGGTCTTTGCTGTGCGCATGCTTGGAGCCTCCCCGACTATTCTGACATTTCAGCTTGCTCTGTGCATCATATAGAGAAAGATAAATAATTGCAGCACCAGAGAAACCCAATTTATCACAAGCAGCCAATCGGTAAAAGTCTGTGGCTCCGTTTATGCCCCCCATCCCATAAAGTGGGACCCTTTTACACTTTTGACTTTCCAGAGGAAGAATGAGGCCAACAACAGCACTAAAAATGTACCTCAACTAAATACCTTCACTGCAGTATTCCGATGTCACTGGGTGTAACAGTCTGCAATACCGACAGATGTGACCTCACCCAGCCCTCTCTAGAGTTTCATTGACCAAAATATCCCACCTTTGGGAATTTGGGAATCCAGAGACCCGGCTTACCTTATTCACGCACTTGAATCCCAACTGTGACATGGCAGGAAGAAACTGCCTGACGTCATCAAACCGACTGCTGACCTCAGCGACCAGTAAAACCCCCCTATGAGTGAGAGAAAGAGACAAAAAGATTGTTTCTGTCTTATAAGAGACTGCTAACCTTAGGGACCAGTAACACCCCCCCCCCCTTAGGAGAGATAAAAGACCCCAATTGATCTTCTCATAAGAGACTGCTAACCTTAGGGACCAGTAACACCCCCCCCCCTTAGGAGAGATAAAAGACCCCAATTGATCTTCTCATAAGAGACTGCTAACCTTAGGGACCAGTAACACCCCCCCCCCTTAGGAGAGATAAGAGACCCAACTGATCTTCTCAATAGTAGACTGCTAACCTTAGGGACCAGTAACACCCCCCCCCCCCAGAAGAGATAAGAGACCCCAACTGATCTTCTCATAAGAGACTGCTAACCTTAGGGACCAGTAACAGCACCCCCCCCCCCCGCCAAGGAGAGATCAGAGACCCCAACTGATCTTCTCATAAGAGACTGCTAACCTTAGGGACCAGCAACACCCCCCCCCTTAGGAGAGATAAGAGACCCCCACTAATCTTCTTATAAGAGACTGCTAACCTTAGGGACGAGTAACATCCCCCTAGGAGAAATAAGAGGCCCCAATTGATCTTCTTGTAGGACACTGCTAACCTTAGGGACCAGTAACAACCCCCCCTCCCAGCCCCCCCTTTAGAAGATATGAGACCCCAACTGATCTTCTCATAAGAGACTGCTAACCTTAGGGACCAGCAACAACCCCCCCCCCCCCCCCAGGAGAGATAAAAGACCCCAGCTGATCTTCTCTTAAAGAGACTGTTAACTTTAGGGACCAGTAACACCCCCCCCTTAGGAGAGATAAGAGACCCAACTGATCTTCTCATGGGAGACTGCTAACCTTAGGGAACAGTAATAGTAATAACCCCCCCCCCCTTAGGAGAGATAAGAGACCCCCACTAATCTTCTTATAAGAGACTGCTAACCTTAGGGACCAGTAACACCCCCCCCCCAGGAGAAATAAGAGACCCCAATTGATCGTCTCATAAGAGACTGCTAACCTCAGTAATAAGTAACACCCCTCTGAGTGAGATACTAGACCTTCACTGGCTGCCTCATAAGAGACTGCTGACCTCAGTGACCAATAACACCAACTAAAGAGAAGAGAGTGAGATAAGAGACAGTTACTGGCCTTTCAGATCAGAAACACCTCAGTAGGAGAGAGAGATGGATGAGACCTTCAATGATTATTTTACAACGACCAGTAAAACCCCCTTAAGAGAGAAAGGAAACCTTCACCAACTGTCTCATAGGAGCAACCAGTAATACTCCCTGAGAAAGATAAAAAATATTTACTGTACTGTCCCAAAAAGGACTGCTGACCTTAGCGACCGGTAACACCCTGCTGAGAGAAAGAAAGCGAACAGCCTGTTACTGACTGTCTCATAAGAGACTGCTGACATCCGTGACCAGTGACACCCCAGTAGGAAAGAAACCTTTACTGACTATCTCATTGGGGACTGCTGACCTTAGTGACCAGTATACCCTCCCTGATAGAGATAATAAACTTTCCCTGACTGTCTCATAAGAGTTGGCTGACCTTAGGGACCAGTAACACCCCAGGAAGAGAGAGAGATAAGGGGCCAGTGACTATATCATAAGGAGACCTCAACGACCAGTAACACACCTACATTAGAAAAGACACTTCATGACCACATTTAGAAGAGACTGATAAGCCTAAACCATGAAATGGTGGGAGAGGCATACTTACTCCATCTTCAAAACCCGATTTGCTTCTTCTAGAAAATCGCTGAGATTTTTCCCCATCAGAGACAGACAGAAGACAGCGATATCGACAATCCCGTCTGACAGCGGTACCTAGAGAGAGGCGAGAGTGCTGAGATACTGGAGGGGATGGTCACAAGGTAATGTCTATATTCCCATTGCACACTTTCCTGGATAAGGCTTGGGGGCAACCGCCAGGGTTGCTGATAGGGGGGACCACCAGCCCTCCTGTAGGGGGCCCAGGCACACAGAGGGGCCCGGACGGCAGGAGGATCGGTGGAGAACAATGCCCTCCGTGTCTCTCACCCAGGTTTCTCCCCCTCTCCCTTCCGCTGACTTTTAGCTGCTGGGTGAGAGACATGGAGGGATAATGAACCTGGCCTGCCGCCGCTGAGCTCCTTTCCCCCACCCCGCTCGCACTCACAGCTGGGACAAGGAGACCGGAGGCTGGAGCAGAGAGGAGACATCCAGGAGGAGATGCGCTGTGTTGTGCTCTCCTTCCTGTCAGAAGAGCGTTCCACATACAGCACGAGACCGCATGGTTCGTACTGAAATGTATACACACAGCGCCCCCTATCCACATTTCGTGCTGCCGCAAGCAACCCTGGGAGGAGATAGGGGGGCGGTGTGTGTATACAGTGTAATGCGATGTACAGTCAGATCCGGTCTCATGTGCTATATAATGTAAATGAACGATCTTCTGACAGGACAGAACAGAACAAAGCACACCTCCTGCTGGCTCTGTAGTGGCTTCTCCCTGTAAGGTGGGGGAGGTGGATGAGTGGGTATCTTTGCTGGGAAAAGTAATTGGGTTTTAGGGATGGGGAATATGTGTTAGGAGGAGGGTTTGGGGTGGGGGGAGGGTTGAACCAGGAGAGGGAATGCTTGTGCTGGGTGCTGGGGGGGGGGGGATTTCAGTAGGGAGGAAGAATTTGTGCTGAGAAGGGGGTTGTGCTAGGAGGAGGGATTTGTGGGAAGTTGTCCTAGGAGGGGAGATGGGGGTGATTTTGTACCAGGAGCCAGTGGAGGAATTCGGGGCTAATAGGAGGGATTGGAGGGCAGGATTTATGCTGGCAGGGGGGGATTTGGCGGGAGAAGGTTTGTGCTAGGATAGAAAGATTGATGTGTGCTAGGCTGGTGATTTTTTGGAGTGAGGAAGATTTGTACTAGGAGGGGGAATTGGGGTGGGATTTGTGTCCATTAATAATAATTTTAATGAATTTTTTTGTGAAGATATTGTATAAAATGCCGTTGTGTGTGTGTGTGTGTGTGGGGGGCGTCAGGTAGGCTGTAATTCATTTCTTTCTGTGGGGTATCATGTTACAGAGGACCTCCAGAGGGAGAGTGCTGATGGAACCCCACTGAAAGCTCTTTCGATCCCCCGCCCCCCAGATCTTTACATAAAGTGATACATTGTACAAGTCTGCAGTCAATTCTGCGGTATTTTCAACTCCTTACCTGCGCCATGTCACACACAGTCACACGATCATTCAAAGCCACCAGATCAAAGGAGTGAACTTTATTTCGAACACTGCGTGCCAGCTGAGCATCACCACAGCCGAAATCTGCCACCACCAGTGAGGGCGGCCTGGAACATAAAGAGTGATCACCATTAGCGATGTGTGGGAACTCAACACAAGCTGCAGAATGACCCCCCTCCCCCAAATATCCCATATCCTCTCTTACATATTTTCTTTATGGCTAAATATATGAAGACCCCCCCCCCTCCAAATGATTGGGTTCAGGCGTTTCCAATTACGGGTCCTGTTGATACTACGGTATACAAAGACAGTTTAAGCAATTGGATTGTTCCAACCTTGTGGTAGCAGTTTGGTAAAGAGCATTTTCTGTGCCCCATACAAAGCCAACTCCATAAAGACATAGTGTGACCAGTTTGGTGTGGAGGAACTCAAGTGGTCTGCACAGAGTCCTGACCTTTGGAATGATTTGGAACACCAACTGTGAACCAAGTCTTCTCATTCAACTTTAGTACCTGACCTCAAAAGTCCTCTTCTGGCTGAATGGACCCAAATTCCCTCAGACATTACAAAATCTTGTGGAAAGCCTTCCCAGAAAAGTAACTACAGTGGAACCTCGGATTGTGAGTAACGCGGTTAACGAGCGTTTCGCAATACGAGCGCTGTATTTTAAAAATTCTCGACTCGGTTTTCAAGTGTTGTCTCGCAAAACGAGCAGGATTCAAGCCAAAGCGGTGTGCAGAAATCATCCGTTCCCGAGCCTTTCCAAGTTCAGCTGAGGTGTCCTCGGCCCTTTCCGAGTGTTTACGAGGCTCTCTGGCGCCCCCCCCCCCACCTCTGGTTACATGCGGTATTGCATGCCATTGAAGTCAATGGGGAAACTCGCTTTGATATGCGAGTACTTTGGATTATGCGCATTCTCCTGGAACAGATTATACTCGTAATCCGAGGTTCCACTGTACATTGTAGCCACTAAAGAAGGATGGGTTGGGTGCAACCCTATATGATTTTGTAATAGGATGTCCAACAAGCTCATTTAAATCTTTAAACTTATAGTATATACAGAATTCCCCCACTGTTACCTGTACACTTTCTGCTTCCTCCTACATAGTTACATAGTAGGTGAGGTTGAAAAAAGACACAAGACCATCAAGTCCAACCTATGTGTGTGATTATATGTCAGTATTACATTGTATATCCCTGTATGTTGCGGTTGTTCAGGTGCTTATCTAATAGTTTCTTGCCCCCCGACTCTACAACTCTTCTGCTGCACATTCCCTGGACCACATTCCTCCTTCGCAAACACTATCCAAGACCATCTACACCCCTCCACGGTTCCCCAGACACTTCCTGCACCTTTCTCCTTGCATTTCCCTCTGCTATACATTCCCGACACCCTCCCTGTATCCTCCCCCATATATTCCCCTGCACCCAACTCCCCTGAATATTTCCCTGCACCCAACTCCCCTGAATATTTCCCTGCACCCAACTCCCCTGAATATTCCCAGCACCCAACTCCCCTGAATATTCCCAGCACCCAACTCCCCCGAATATTCCCCTGCACCCAACTCCCCCGAATATTCCCCTGCACCCAACTCCCCCGAATATTCCCCTGCACCCAACTCCCCTGAATATTTCCCTGCACCCAACTCCCCTGAATATTTCCCTGCACCCAACTCCCCTGAATATTTCCCTGCACCCAACTCCCCTGAATATTCCCAGCACCCAACTCCCCTGAATATTCCCAGCACCCAACTCCCCCGAATATTCCCCTGCACCCAACTCCCCTGAATATTCCCCTGCACCCAACTCCCCTGAATATTCCCCTGCACCCAACTCCCCGAATATTCCCCTGCACCCAACTCCCCCGAATATTCCCCTGCACCCAACTCCCCCGAATATTCCCCTGCACCCAACTCCCCCGAATATTCCCAACACCCAACTCCCCTGAATATTCCCAGCACCCACCTGTTTTTGACATATTTGATGATCTCAGTGATGGGATTGACGGGCCAGCGTTGGACCTGTTGGGAGAATCCTGTGTGATAGATGGTGAAGGCCTCAGGATCACCCTGGAAGAGGTGTACAGCTGCCTGACTCTCTGATGTATACAGCTGTTCATTAATGTATCGAAAGCGAGCAGAATGCAGCCGCTGCTCCATACGGGAACGCAGAGTCACAGAACGGTCTGTTCCCTCTCCCTCTGGTGGAATTGGGCCATTCTCACCAGTGGTGTCTTCAGGATTCTCATCAGGGGTCATATCTCTTTTCCCCCTAGCGAATTCTTTCTTCAGCAGCTTCTTCAACTTTTCCAATCTGGCCTTCTCCACTGGCGTCATTCTGGGTGAAGCTGGTTCACATTTGCTGTCTCCTGGCATCTTCTCCTTCCTGTAGACCTTCTTCTGTCCTTTATCTTTGTCTGTAGGACTACCCCCAGGGAGGGAAGTGTCATCATCTTCTTCATTTACGCTTCTCTTTACACTTCCTGGTTGGACAATTATGTGAGACCCACTTTCTGGTCCTCCTCTGTCTTTCTTCAATCTCTTTCCTTTCCCACCATGGTCCCTGCTTGGGTCCCTTAGGGGATCACATTCAGACTTCCCCCCACCTGTCCCCTTTTCTCCTTTCTGTCCACTATCCATCAGGTTCTTCAGCTTCTCTGGACATGACTTGAACTTGTTTCGATTCCTCTTCCGGTTCTTCAATTTGTTCTTCCATTGCTTGCGGCTCAGTTGTGTTCCTGGGTCGGTGGAAGGAGCCTCGGATTCGGGTGTGGAAGACTTTGTAGCACTGATACCTACAGATGAAAGGAACAGAGCAAACATTATTAGAACAGGAACTGTACCAAGAAGTCCTCTCCATTATTATTAGTCTCCCCCTTGATTCTCCCACAGTGTTTTCTCTCCTTTATTGTTCCACGGTGTCCTCTCCTTTATTGCCTGTCCACATCCCTGGACTGTTCCCACGTGTTCTGTCTTTCAATACCTACCCCCCCCCCCAATGGACTGGTCTACTGTGCCTTCTCCTTTCTTTACCCTTCCCCCTCCCCAATATACTGTTCCAATGTGTCCTCTCCTTCATTATCCTCCCATGGACTGCTTGACTGTGTCCTCTCCTTTGATACCTACCCTCCTATGGACTGTTTCAATGTTTCCTCAATTTCATTACCCCTCTCGACCCTAGGACTGTTCCACCATGTCTCCTCCTTTAATACGTACCCCCTACATGAGGTATGCTCAACCTTTAAAGAACACGGGCCACTTAAGTGATTTAATAACCTGTTACAGGCCACAATGAAATGAAAATTGTTTAACCACTTGCCGACCAGTGCACGCACTTTTACGTTGACAGAATGGCATGGACAGGCAGATGGTCGTACAGGTACGTCCCTTTAACCACTTCAGCCCGGACCATTTTGTTGCTAAAGGACCAGGCCCCTTTTTGTGATTCGGCAGTGCGCCGCTTTAACTGACAATTGCGCGGTCGTGCGACGTGGCTCCCAAACAAAATTGACGTCCTTTTTTTCCCACAAATAAAGATTTCTTTTGGTGGTATTTGATCACCTCTGCGGTTTTTATTTTTTGCGCTATAAACAGAAATAGAGCGACAATTTGGGAAAAAATTAATTTTTTTTAACTTTTTGCTATAATTAATATCCCCTACAAATATATAAAAAATTATTTTTTTCCTCAGTTTAGGCCGATACGTATTCTTCTACATATTTTTGGTAAAAAAAAAAATTGCAATAAGCTTTTATTGATTGGTTTGCGCAAAAGTTATAGCGTCTACGAAATAGGGGATAGTTTTATGGCATTTTTATGAATATTTTTTTTTTTTACTAGTAATGGCGGCGATCAGCGATTTTTATTGTGACTGCGACATTATGGCGGACACATCGGACACTTTTGACACATTTTTGGGACCATTGTAATTTTTACAGCGATCAGTGCTATAAAAAAGCACTGATTACTGTGAAAATGACACTTGCAGTGAAGGGGTTAACCACTAGGGGACGCTGAAGGGGTTTACCTGTAGGGGGTGCTGAAGGGGTTAAGTGTGACCTAATGAGTGATTCTTACTGTGTGGGGGCATGGCTTGGCGTGTGACGTCACTGATTGTCGTTCCCTATGGCAGGGAACAGACGATCAGTGACACTCTCACTAGGAAGAACAGGGAAAGGTTTGTTTACCCTTACCTCTCCCCGTTCTCCAGCTCTGCGAGCCGATTGCGGGACACCGGCGGCGATCGGGTCCGCGGGCGCGGTCACGGAGCTCCGGACCGGCTCTGCTGACGTATATGTACAGGCGGCGGTCCTTAAGTGGTTCAATTTGCCGCTGTGTGGTGGCGCGCGAGCTCTGTGACAGCAGGACCCGCGGAGTCTGCCGGTGTCCTGCGATCGTGTCACGGAGCTGAGGAACGGGGAGATGTCAGTGTAAACACAACATCTCCCCGTTCTTCCTAGTGACATGTCACTGATCGTCTGCTCCCTCTCATCGGGAGCAGTGACATGTCACGGCAAGCCACGCCCCCTAGCAGTTGGAATCACTCCCTAGGACACACTTAACCCATTCCTAGCCCCCTAGTGGTTAACCCCTTCACTGCCAGTCACATTTACACAGTAACCAGTGCATTTTTATAGCACTGATCGCTGTATAAATGTGAATGGTCCCAAAAAAGCACCAAAAGTGTCCAATGTGTCCGCCATAATGTCGCAGTCACGATAAAAATCGCTGATCGCCGCCATTACTAGTAAAAAAAAAAAAAAAATATTATTTAAAAATGCCATAAATCTACCCCCTATTTTGTAGACGCTATAACTTTTGTGCAAACCAATCAATAAACGCTTATTGCGATTTTTACCAAAATATGTAGAAGAATATGTATAGGCCTAAACTGAGGAAAAAATTTGTTTTTTTATTTATTTTTGGGGGATATTTATTATAGCAAAAAGTTTATAGCGAAAAAAATTAAAAACGCAGGAGGTGATCAAATACCACCAGAAGAAAGCTCTATTTGTGGGAAAAAAAAAGGACGTCAATTTTGTTTGACGCACGACCGCCCAATTGTCAGTTAAATCGAAGCAGTGCCGAATCGCAAAAAGTGCTCTGGACTTTGGCCAGCCAAATGGTCTGGGGCTTAAGTGGTTAAAATCTAAAAAATGTTGTTTTAAATAGCATAATGAAGATTTTAACCACTTAAGCTCTTGAAAATATTACCCCCTTCCTGACCAGGCCCTTTAGTTTGGCACTGCGCTAATTTAACTGTTAATTGTGCGCTCATGCAAAGCTGTATGCAAACAAAATTTGATTGTTTTTCACACTCACGCTTTTGGTGGCGTTTGTTCATCACCGTTTTTTTAAATGTTGCGATATAAGTGGGAAGGCTAGCCTGAATTCGTAGGAGAGGTGTATTCACTTTTGTTGCCAGCGGTTTAGACTTTAATGGCTGTGTGTTGAGATATTTTGAGGGGACAGCAAATTTACACTGTTATACAAGCTGTACACTCACTACTTTACATTGTAGCAAAGTGTCATTTTTTCAGTGTTGTCACATGAAAAGATAGAAGAAAATATTTAAAAAAAATGTAAGGGGTGTACTTACTTTTGTGAGATACTATATATATATATTTATAGGCAGCGATTTAGAGTCGGACTGCAATAATGCAGTGGGCAATTTGACAATAACTGATGATGGGGGAACTAACTGACACAAATACAGTGATCAGTGCTAAAAATATACACTGTCACTGTATAAATGACATTGGCTGGGAAGGGGTTAACATCAGGGTGATCAGGGGGTTAAAGGGTCTTGTTTTATTTTTAAATAACAAACATGTCATACTTACCTCCACTGTGCAGTTCGTTTTGCAGACTGGCCCTGGTCCTCCTCTTCTGGGATCCCTCAGCAGCACTGGTGGCTCCTCCCTGCACTGAGTGTCCACGTTGGAGAAGCGCTTTCCTAAGGTGGACACCCATGCTGACGCGCTCCCGAGTCCTGCATCTGTGTCCAATTACATTGAATGCCGGACTCGGCCCCACTCCCTGGTGCCGCGTCATTCAACTTGATTGACAGCAGTGGGGAGCCAATGGCTGCGCTGCTATCAATCTGTCCAATCAGGACAGCTAGAGCTGGTGTGCTCGTTCCCGGCCGGAGAATGACAGCGTTTAGGTAAGTAAAACGGGGGGGGGCTGCAGCACTACAGAAGGTTTTTCACCTTAATGCATAGAATGTATTAGGGTGAAAAACCATGAGAGTTTACAACAACCCCTTTAAATGTGTGCCTAGCCAGTATTTGCTGTGTACACTGTGTGGTGTTTTACTAAGCAATGTGACAGTTTTTACTCGGGCGAAAAAACAAAACGGCTAATCGCTGCTGTATGAAGAGAGCCCTGTGTTGTTTATCAACACAGGGCTCTCTTCTGTCATTCTCTAAGCCGATCAGCAGGTGCCGGCCATAAATCTTTGGAACTGTTGATCGGCTTGTGTTGCAGCAAAAGGCAGCACAGTCTTCACGCATGCAAGAGTGAACACGGAAGAAAGCCGCGACAGACAGGTACGTGAATGTGCCTGCACGAGCGGAACTGCTGCAGTAAATTTACTGTGGCGGGTTGACAAATGTCTAAACACTCAGGATCATCATTTTCCTTGGGACCAATTCCTGTTGGATGTTTACCCACATTTTTTAATAATGAGATCACCATTAATCCCACTCTGGTGCTCAGGTGTGACCAGCCAAAAACCTCTGAACCAGGGTTGCAGCCTTCGCTATATTGGGGTCTTTTGCAGTCATCCTTTGAATTGCCAAATCAAGGACTGCGGACAATCTAAACCAAAAAGAACAGACCAGGCAAGCGCTTGCCCTAGAAGTGCAAAAACTTCTTTATTAACTACTTCAATGCCGGGCACTTGCACCCCCTTCCTGCCCAGGCCAATCTTATGCTTTCAGCGCTGTCGCACTTTAAATGACAATTGCGTGGTCATGCAACACTGTATCCATATGACATTTTTTGCATTTTTTTGAGACAGAGCTTTCTTTTGGTGGTATTTAATCAACACTGGGTTTTTTATTTTTTGCTAAACAAAAAAAATAAAAAAAACAACAAATTAAAAAAAATAAAAATAACATACTTAACTGATGTGCGCTGATAGACTGCACTGATGGGGCTGCACTGATAATCAGTGCCCAGATTATCAGTGTAAATGTGACCTGTAACTGGAAAGCTGATCAGCTGTGACTGGACACAGCTGATCACATGGCAAAGAGCCTGTGTCATCAGCTCATTACCCTGATCGGCGTTGTGTTCGAGGGACACAGCTCACCACCGATCGCCACGATAAGTGCCCCTGTGCGATGTCATATGATGTCCAGTTAGGATGGTTAAGCACACCTATAGCAGATTGACGGCCAGGTGGGAAGGTGTTAAGCAAAGAAAATGACACATAATGCACTCACAACCTCCCAGAATGACACATAATGCACTCACAAGTTCCCGAAATGACACCAAGCAATGAAAATTACACATAATGCACTCACAACCTCCCAGAATGACACCAAGCAAAGAAAATGACACAGAATGCACTCACAAGCTCCAAAAATGACACCAAGTAAAGAAAATGACACATAATGCACTCACAAGTTCCCGAAATGACACCAAGCAATGAAAATTACACATAATGCACTCACAAGTTCCCGAAATGACACCAAGCAAAGAAAATGACACATAATGCACTCACAACCTCCCAGAATGACACATAATGCACTCACAAGCTCCCAAAATGACACCAAGCAAAGAAAATGACACAGAATGCACTCACAAGTTCCCGAAATGACACCAAGCAAAGAAAATGACACAGAATGCACTCACAAGTTCCCGAAATGACACCAAGCAAAGAAAATGACACATAATGCACTCACAAGCTCCCAAAATGACACATAATGCACTCACAAGTTCTCGAAATTACATCAAGCAATGAAAATGACACATAATGCACTCAAAACCTCCCAGAATGACACAATGCACTCACAAGCTCCCGAAATGACACCAAGCAAAGAAAATGACATAGAATGCACTCACAAGCTCCCTAAATGACACATAATGCACTCACAAGTTCCCGAAATGACACCAAGCAAAGAAAATGACACATAATGCACTCACAAGTTCCCGAAATGACACCAAGCAAAGAAAATGACACATAATGCACTCACAAGCTCCCAGAATGACACCAAGCAAAGAAAATGACACATAATGCACTCACAAGCTCCAGAAATGACACCAAGCAAAGAAAATGACACATAATGCACTCACAAGTTCCCGAAATAACACCAAGCAAAGAAAATGACACATAATGCACTCACAAGCTTCCGAAATTACACCAAGCAATGAAAATGACACAGAATGCACTCACAAGCTCATCAGACAACTGTGACAATTCACATTTAGAACCCCCGTATGGATGTCACTAGATGTAATCCACTCGGCTAAAGGCTCCTCTCCTCGTGTCTGTGTTAAGAAGGAAAGAGAAGAGCCGGCCACAATAGAGGTTCCGGTTTTAGTAGAATGGTGTGCACTTGAAGGAGACTGCCGATTCCATAGGTCTGAGGTTGCGAATGCCTGTTCTACATAGACTGTTTCACTGTACCCTCACCTTTATCCCCCCGCACCACCTGGACTGTTCCATCGTTTACTCTCCTTTTTTATTACCCTCCTACTTGAACTGTTCCACTGTACCCTCACCTTGGTTATTAACCACCACCCCAGAGAATCCTCCCTGCACTGTACGGAGTGGGTGGAGAGATCAGTTACAGGTGAAGACAGACTGGGTAAATTGGACTTTGCAAAGACTTTATGGTGGAGCTCTGGGGTAACTGGTGAACAAACTGCCTAAACCACAACCCTGCCCTGTGCAGAGAGACCAACGGACATTCGGAGAAGACATTGTCCCACCTGGTGTCACCTTCTTCTGCTTCCTTGGAGAATGGACGACTTCTGGGGGTGGCGGGAGGTCGGGGATCTGGGTGCTCTGGGATTTCAGGGTTTGCAGGATCTCCAGGAGCTGACGATTTCTCTTCAGTCTTTTCCGCCTGCTGATGGCGCCCTAGGAAGTGACAGGAGGATGATGGGTACTAGTGGGCTTGTTGATACAAAGAGGTGTCGAAAGTACCTGCTTTACCAATAACAGCCAGTGGCACGCCAGCGCAGGATGCAGAATGGCTATTCTTGATACAGCAGGCTCATCCTCCCCCATATAAAGCGAAATGCAAAAATATTCCAAAAATCAAAAAGACATTCATGGGAAATGCCTAATGTTCATAAGTTGGTTGTAAAATATCGGACGTCTGTCCTAGTGGGAATGGTCGCGAGAACAAAAAGTATGAAATCCCAGATTGGGGTACATTAGTAAAACCTGGCAGAGGTTCTATCCCTCCTGCACTCCATCCAAAAGTAGAAAACTTTAAATCTGACCTTCCCTTCAGACTTGCACAGTTGTACTGGCTCCTCTCCTGGACTGAAATGACTTACTCTGATTTCACTGCACACTGTGATCTTCTCACAATGTGCATCACAAGCTGTAGCATGAAGTCAGACCGAGCCCACCAGGGACAGCAAAATATAAGGAGGAGGATAAACTTCAGCTTTACACCCACAGTAATCCAATGTAACCCATCCACTGAGCTGTCACCTGAGGCGGACACACTGAATCCTTATGCCCCGTACACACGGTCAGAATTTCCAACGGGAAAACGTCCGTCGGAAATTCAGACGGAAAAATTGAGAACCTGCTCTCACTCTATTTCTGTCGGAATTCCCGACAGGAAAAGTCCAATGGAGCATACACACGGTCGGAATTTCCGAAAAAAAACTCCCATCTGACTTTTTCTGTCGGGAATTCCGACCGAGTGTATGGGGCTTTATTATCTTTCATTGCAAGTCTATGAGTCAGGGCTGACTGAGGAAGAGACACTCTACAAGCTTGAGATGGCTGCAGTAAAAAAATAAAATAAAAACTCTATAGATCTTCTATAAATATAGTACAGAAGTAAATTGTGAATCACATGAAAATGTGAGCAGCAATAAAAACTCACCGACTCCAGTCTCTCTTCCATCATTCCCTTCACTGACCTATAGAGGGCTAAACACCCACCCTGCGGAAAGGTCAGGAGTCGCCATCTCAAGGCCAGTGTCAGTCAGATCAGAGATTTTCCAGCATGCCGGTACTGTTCATTCAGCTGAGTGTACCCACCTTCTCCTGCGGGGTGTCGGGAGATCTCCTCTTCTGTGTGCTCACCAGACTCTCCGTCAGAGTCTGCGCCTCAAGGTTATCGTTCCACTCCCCCGTATCAAACATGGTGATGTCCCTGCACAGGGAGAGAAGAGGACATGAATGATGGTGTATATAATCATTATAATACAGGCGTGACTGCAATCTACAGAACTGGGAATGCTGAACATACAGAGCCAGGCATATATACCATATACAGGATATACAGAGCCAGGTACAGAACTGGGGATCCCGATCATCATACTGCTACATTGTATCATTCCTTTCTATGGGATCCCGACCATCATACGGTTACATTGTATCATTCCTTCCTATGGGATCCCGATCATCATACGGTTACATTGTATCATTCCTTCCTATGGGATCCCGATCATCATACGGTTACATTGTATCATTCCTTCCTATGGGATCCTGATCATCACACTGCTACATTGTATCATTCCTTTCTATGGGATCCCGACCATCATACAGTTACATTGTATCATTCCTTCCTATGGGATCCCGATCATCATACGGTTACATTGTATCATTCCTTCCTATGGGATCCGATCATCATACGGTTACATTGTATCATTCCTTCCTATGGGATCCCGATCATCACACTGCTACATTGTATCATTCCTTCCTATGGGTTTCCGATCATCACACTGCTACATTGTATCATTCCTTCCTATGGGTTTCCGATCATCACACTGCTACATTGTATCATTCCTTCCTATGGGATCCCAATCATCATACGGTTACATTGTATCATTCCTTCCTATGGGATCCCGATCATCATACAGTTACATTGTATCATTCCTTCCTATGGGATCCCAATCATCATACGGTTACATTGTATCATTCCTTCCTATGGGATCCCGATCATCATACGGTTACATTGTATCATTCCTTCCTATGGGATCCCGATCATCATACAGTTACATTGTATCATTCCTTCCTATGGGATCCCGATCATCACACTGCTACTTTGTATCATTCCTTCCTATGGGATCCCGATCATCACACTGCTACTTTGTATCATTCCTTCCTATGGGATCCCGATCATCACACTGCTACATTGTATCATTCCTTCCTATGGGATCCCGATCATCATACGGTTACATTGTATCATTCCTTCCTATGGGATCCCGATCATCATACGGTTACATTGTATCATTCCTTCCTATGGGATCTCGATCATCACACGGTTACATTGTATCATTCCTTCCTATGGGATCCCGATCATCACACTGCTACTTTGTATCATTCCTTCCTATGGGATCCCGATCATCATACGGTTACATTGTATCATTCCTTCCTATGGGATCCCGATCATCACACTGCTACATTGTATCATTCCTTCCTATGGGTTCCCGATCATCACACTGCTACATTGTATCATTCCTTTCTATGGGATCCCGACCATCATACGGTTACATTGTATCATTCCTTCCTATGGGATCCCGATCATCATACGGTTACATTGTATCATTCCTTCCTATGGGATCCCGATCATCATACGGTTACATTGTATCATTCCTTCCTATGGGTTTCCGATCATCACACTGCTACATTGTATCATTCCTTCCTATGGGATCCCGATCATCACACTGCTACATTGTATCATTCCTTCCTATGGGATCCCGATCATCATACGGTTACATTGTATCATTCCTTCCTATGGGATCTCGATCATCATACGGTTACATTGTATCATTCCTTCCTATGGGATCCCGATCATCACACTGCTACTTTGTATCATTCCTTCCTATGGGATCCCGATCATCATACGCTTACATTGTATCATTCCTTCCTATGGGATCTCGATCGTCATACGGTTACATTGTATCATTCCTTCCTATGGGATCTCGATCATCATACGGTTACACTGTATCATTCCTTCCTATGGGATCCCGATCATCACACTGCTACATTGTATCATTCCTTCCTATGGGATCCCGATCATCACACTGCTACTTTGTATCATTCCTTCCTATGGGATCCCGATCATCATACGGTTACATTGTATCATTCCTTCCTATGGGATCCCGATCATCACACTGCTACATTGTATCATTCCTTCCTATGGGATCCCGATCATCACACTGTTTCATTGTATCATTCCTTCCTATGGGATCCCGATCATCACACTGCTACATTGTATCATTCCTTCCTATGGGATCCCGATCATCATACGGTTACATTGTATCATTCCTTCCTATGGGATCCAGATCATCACACTGCTACATTGTATCATTCCTTCCTATGGGATCCCGATCACACTGCTACTTTGTATCATTCCTTCCTATGGGATCCCGATCATCATACGGTTACATTGTATCATTCCTTCCTATGGGATCCCGATCATCACACTGCTTCATTGTATCATTCCTTCCTATGGGATCCCGATCATCACACTGCTACATTGTATCATTCCTTCCTATGGGATCCCGATCATCATACGGTTACATTGTATCATTCCTTCCTATGGGACCCCGATCATCACACTGCTACATTGTATCATTCCTTCCTATGGGATCCCGATCATCACACTGTTTCATTGTATCATTCCTTCCTATGGGATCCCGATCATCACACTGCTACATTGTATCATTCCTTCCTATGGGATCCCGATCATCACACTGTTTCATTGTATCATTCCTTCCTATGGGATCCTGATCATCACACTGCTACTTTGTATCATTCCTTCCTATGGGATCCCGATCATCACACTGCTACATTGTATCATTCCTTTCTATGGGATCCCGATCATCATACGGTTACATTGTATCATTCCTTCCTATGGTATCCCGATCATCACACTGCTACATTGTATCATTCCTTCCTATGGGATCCCGATCATCACACTGCTACATTGTATCATTCCTTCCTATGGGATCCCGATGATCATACGGTTACATTGTATCATTCCTTCCTATGGGATCCCGATCATCACACTGCTACATTGTATCATTCCTTCCTATGGGATCCCGATCATCACACTGTTTCATTGTATCATTCCTTCCTATGGGATCCCGATCATCACACTGCTACATTGTATCATTCCTTTCTATGGGATCCCGATCATCATACGGTTACATTGTATCATTCCTTCCTATGGGATCCCGATCATCACACTGCTACATTGTATCATTCCTTCCTATGGGATCCCGATCATCATACGGTTACATTGTATCATTCCTTCCTATGGGATCCCGATCATCATACGGTTACATTGTATCATTCCTTCCTATGGGATCCCGATCATCACACTGCTACTTTGTATCATTCCTTCCTATGGGATCCCGATCATCACACTGCTACATTGTATCATTCCTTTCTATGGGATCCCGACCATCATACGGTTACATTGTATCATTCCTTCCTATGGGATCCCGATCATCACACTGCTACATTGTATCATTCCTTCCTATGGGATCCCGATCATCACACTGCTACTTTGTATCATTCCTTCCTATGGGATCCCGATCATCATACGGTTACATTGTATCATTCCTTCCTATGGGATCCCGATCATCACACTGCTACACTGTATCATTCCTTTCTATGGGATCCCGACCATCATACGGTTACATTGTATCATTCCTTCCTATGGGATCCCGATCATCACACTGCTACATTGTATCATTCCTTTCTATGGGATCCCGATCATCATACGGTTACATTGTATCATTCCTTCCTATGGGATCCCGATCATCACACTGCTACATTGTATCATTCCTTTCTATGGGATCCCGATCATCATACGGTTACATTGTATCATTCCTTCCTATGGGATCCCGATCATCACACTGCTACATTGTATCATTCCTTCCTATGGGATCCTGATCATCACACTGCTACATTGTATCATTCCTTCCTATGGGATCCCGATCATCACACTGCTACATTGTATCATTCCTTCCTATGGGATCCCGATCATCACACTGCTACATTGTATCATTCCTTCCTATGGGATCCCGATCATCACACTGCTACATTGTATCATTCCTTCCTATGGGATCCCGATCATCACACTGCTACTTTGTATCATTCCTTCCTATGGGATCCCGATCATCACACTGCTACATTGTATCATTCCTTCCTATGGGATCCCGATCATCACACTGCTACATTGTATCATTCCTTCCTATGGGTTTCCGATCATCACACTGCTACTTTGTATCATTCCTTCCTATGGGATCCCGATCATCACACTGCTACATTGTATCATTCCTTTCTATGGGATCCCGATCATCACACTGCTACATTGTATCATTCCTTCCTATGGGATCCCGATCATCACACTGCTACATTGTATCATTCCTTCCTATGGGTTTCCGATCATCACACTGCTACATTGTATCATTCCTTCCTATGGGATCCCGATCATCATACGGTTACATTGTATCATTCCTTCCTATGG
Organism: Rana muscosa; assembly: GCA_029206835.1. Classification (NCBI taxonomy): domain Eukaryota; kingdom Metazoa; phylum Chordata; class Amphibia; order Anura; family Ranidae; genus Rana; species Rana muscosa. The sequence continues at coordinate 1,086,754,670 of CM055117.1, read as the reverse complement.
GACCCCGATCATCACACTGCTACATTGTATCATTCCTTCCTATGGGATCCCGATCATCACACTGTTTCATTGTATCATTCCTTCCTATGGGATCCCGATCATCACACTGCTACATCGTATCATTCCTTCCTATGGGATCTCGATCATCATACGGTTACATTGTATCATTCCTTCCTATGGGATCCTGATCATCACACTGCTACTTTGTATCATTCCTTCCTATGGGATCCCGATCATCACACTGCTACATTGTATCATTCCTTTCTATGGGATCCCGATCATCATACGGTTACATTGTATCATTCCTTCCTATGGGATCCCGATCATCACACTGCTACTTTGTATCATTCCTTCCTATGGGATCCCGATCATCACACTGCTACATTGTATCATTCCTTCCTATGGGATCCCGATCATCACACTGCTACATTGTATCATTCCTTCCTATGGGATCCCGATCATCACACTGCTACTTTGTATCATTCCTTCCTATGGGATCCCGATCATCACACTGCTACATTGTATCATTCCTTCCTATGGGATCCCGATCATCACACTGCTACATTGTATCATTCCTTCCTATGGGATCCCGATCATCACACTGCTACATTGTATCATTCCTTCCTATGGGACCCCGATCATCACACTGCTACATTGTATCATTCCTTCCTATGGGATCCCGATCATCACACTGCTACATTGTATCATTCCTTCCTATGGGATCCCGATCATCACACTGCTACATTGTATCATTCCTTTCTATGGGATCCTCATAGCTCCTGACTTCGGACCTTAAGGGCTCTTGCACACGGTACTCCTGTTTGAGCATCTATTTTTTTTGTATGTATTTGTGTGTATTTTCCCACACATGCGTTTGTGCAATTTCACGCACCTATCGCGTTCACAATATGTTAATGAAGGGGGGGGGAGCAGGGGGGGGGGGGGAGATAGGGGGACAACTTTCTCTTTGTTTTGTTTTTTGAGTTCGGTCTATATACTTTACTGTATCTTTTTACTGTTCTGCCTAAAGCCTGGAATCCTTAGAGCCGGTTCACACAGGGCGACTCAGCCGCCTGACAAGTCGCGTCCCGCTCTATTCAATAGAACCGTTCTAATAGGAGTGACACAAGTCGCTCCGACTTAGAAAAAGGTTCTTGTACGACTTTGGGGGCGACTTGCATTGACTTCAATACAGAAGTCATTTTGCAAGTCGTCTTCAGATGGCCTTGCCGAGTCGCCCCCAAAGTCGTGTGAACCGGCTCTAAGGGCATTTCTTTTGTGGAAGGGGGATAATCAGGGCGGATGTCCTGGGGAATGAAAACAAAGATGTGGTATTAGAGGTAATGACTAATAAGATAAATAAGGAGACAGAGGGAAGAGAACTTAGAATTAGCAGCGACTTTTTTTTCATTTTGTAATCGTGTTCTTTCTCTCTCCCTTATTATGACTTATAAAGAGTAATGAATGTAATGATAGAGAAGATGTTATGGGGAATTAGGAACGTTCTACAGATGTGTCATTTCAAATATTGTTCTATCTTTGTGTAAGAAAAATAAAGAATTTATAAATAAGTTATTGAACATTTGCGTGTGATTGAGGCATAAATACTGACCAAAAAGGCAGATTGTTCTATGCTGAAGAAGAGGTGGGGCTTGTTTAGGCTCCTGTGTGCACATTCCAAGCACTGGCTTGTATTTTAGCTCAGTAAAAAAATACGCTGTACTGAGCTTTTTCATGCTGTAGTGTGCAAGAGGCCTTAGAATTCAGGGCACCTAAGGAGGTATACTTAGTCCCCCTTTATATTAGAATCCCTCGTTCATATCAAGCATCCCCCTTTGTATCAGGAGTTCCTCCCTTCACATCAGAGTCCCCCTTTATATTGGGTGCCCCCCTTCACATCGGAGTCGCCCTTTATATTGGGTGCCCCCTTTCACATCGGAATCGCCCTTTATATTGGGTGCCCCCCTTCACTTCGGAGTCGCCCTTTATATTGGGTGCCCCCCTTCACATCGGAGTCGCCCTTTATATTGGGTGCCCCCCTTCACATCGGAGTCCCCCTTTATATTAGGTGCCCCCTTCATATTAGGTGCCCCTCTTCACATCAGAGTCCCCCTTTATATTAGGTGCCCCCCTTTATATTGGGTGCCCCCCTTCACATCAGAGTCCCCCTTTATATTGGGTGCCCTCCTTCACATCGGAGTCCCCCTTTATATTAGGTGCCCCTCTTCACATCAGAGTCCCCCTTTATATTAGGTGCCCCCCTTTATATTGGGTGCCCCCCTTCACATCAGAGTCCCCCTTTATATTGGGTGCCCTCCTTCACATCGGAGTCCCCCTTTATATTGGGTGCCCCTCTTCACATCGGAGTCCCCCTTTATATTAGGTGCCCCCCTTCACATCGGAGGTCCCCCTTTACCCACTAGCCTCCCAAGCCTATTCTGACACTCATATACAGAAAAATCAGTGCTTCTTCCAACCCCCAAACATTATATATTTTCTGAAAGAAAAGGTGGGGGTAAAAACACACGGTATTTGCGCAGCGTTTTTTTAAACGCACATTTTTTGGAAGGTGGAGAACAGATGGGGGAGTAGATTGGGGGGAGTTGGAGAACAGATTGGGGGGGTCAGGGGGTGTTGGAGGTGGGGAACAGATTGGGGGGGTCAGGGGGTGTTGGAGGTGGGGAATAGATTTGGGGGGGTCAGGGGGTGTTGGGGAACAGATTGGGGGGGTCAGGGGGTGGGGAACAGATTGGGGGGGTGTTGGAGGTGGGGAACAGATGGGGGGGTGTGGGGGTGTTGGAGGTGGGGAACAGATTGGGGGGGGTCAGGGGGTGTTGGAGGTGGGGAACAGATTGGGGAGGGTGTGGGGGTATTGAAGGTGGGGAACAGATGGGGGGGGGGGTGGGGGTGTTGGAGGTGGGGAACAGATTGGGGGGGTGTGGGGGTGTTGGAGGTCGGGAACAGATTGGGGGGGGTGTGGGGGTGTTGGAGGTCGGGAACAGATTTGGGGGGGTCAGGGGGTGTTGGAGGTCGAGAACAGATTGGGGGGGTCAGGGGGTGTTGGAGGCGGGGAACAGATTGGGGGGGGTCAGGGGGTGTTGGAGGTGGGGAACAGATTGGGGGAGTAAGGGGGTGTTGGAGGTGAGGAACAGATTGGGGGGGTGTGGGAGGTCGGGAACAGATTGGGGGGGAGGGTCAGGGGGTGTTGGAGGTGGGGAACAGATTGGGGGGGTCAGGGGGTGTTGGAGGCGGGGAACAGATTGGGGGAGTAAGGGGGTGTTGGAGGTGGGGAACAGATTGGGGGAGTAAGGGGGTGTTGGAGGTCTGGAACAGATTGGGGGGGTCAGGGGGTGTTGGAGGTGGGGAGTCAGGGGGTCATGGGGTGGGGAACAGATTGGGGGGGGTCAGGGGGTGTTGGAGGTCGGGAACAGATTGGGGGGGTCAGGGGTGTTGGAGGTCGGGAACAGATTGGGGGGGTCAGGGGGTGGGGAACAGATTGGGGGGGTCAGGGGGTGTTGGCGGAGGGGAACAGAGTAGGGGGGGTCAGGGGGTGTTGGAGGCGGGGAACAGATTGGGGGGGTCATGGGGTGGGGAACAGATTGGGGGGGTCAGGGAGTGTTGGAGGTCTGGAACAGATTGGGGGGGTCAGGGGGTGTTGGAGGTCTGGAACAGATTGGGGGGGTCAGGGGGTGTTGGAGGTCTGGAACAGATTGGGGGGGTCAGGGGGTGTTGGAGGTCGGGAGTCAGGGGGTGTTGGAGGTCGGGAGTCAGGGGGTCATGGGGTGGGGAACAGATTGGGGGGGGTCAGGGGGTGTTGGAGGTCGGGAACAGATTGGGGGGTCAGGGGGTGTTGGAGGTCGGGAACAGATTGGGGGGGTCAGGGGGTGGGGAACAGATTGGGGGGGTCAGGGGGTGTTGGAGGTGGGGAATAGATTGGAGGTGGGGAACAGATTGGGGGGGGGTGTGGGGGTGTTGGAGGTCGGGAACAGATTGGGGGGGGTGTGGGGGTGTTGGAGGTCGGGAACAGATTGGGGGGTCAGGGGGTGTTGGAGGTCGGGAACAGATTGGGGGGGTCAGGGGGTGTTGGAGGTCGGGAACAGATTGGGGGGGTCAGGGGTGTTGGAGGTCGGGAACAGATTGGGGGGGTCAGGGGGTGGGGAACAGATTGGGGGGGTCAGGGGGTGTTGGCGGAGGGGAACAGAGTAGGGGGGGTCAGGGGGTGTTGGAGGCGGGGAACAGATTGGGGGGGTCATGGGGTGGGGAACAGATTGGGGGGGTCAGGGAGTGTTGGAGGTCTGGAACAGATTGGGGGGGTCAGGGGGTGTTGGAGGTCTGGAACAGATTGGGGGGGTCAGGGGGTGTTGGAGGTCTGGAACAGATTGGGGGGGTCAGGGGGTGTTGGAGGTCGGGAGTCAGGGGGTGTTGGAGGTCGGGAGTCAGGGGGTCATGGGGTGGGGAACAGATTGGGGGGGGTCAGGGGGTGTTGGAGGTCGGGAACAGATTGGGGGGTCAGGGGGTGTTGGAGGTCGGGAACAGATTGGGGGGGTCAGGGGGTGGGGAACAGATTGGGGGGGTCAGGGGGTGTTGGAGGTGGGGAATAGATTGGAGGTGGGGAACAGATTGGGGGGGGGGTGTGGGGGTGTTGGAGGTCGGGAACAGATTGGGGGGGGTGTGGGGGTGTTGGAGGTCGGGAACAGATTGGGGGGTCAGGGGGTGTTGGAGGTCGGGAACAGATTGGGGGGGTCAGGGGGTGTTGGAGGTCGGGAACAGATTGGGGGGGGTCAGGGGGTGTTGGAGGTGGAGTCAGGGGGTGTTGGAGGTCGGGAACAGATTGGGGGGGTCAGGGGGTGTTAGAGGTGGGGAACAGATTGGGGGGGGGGTCAGGGGGTGGGGACAGATAGGGGGGCGGGGGTCAGGGGGTGGGGAATAGATTGTAGGTGGGGAACAGATTGGGGGGGGGTCAGGGGGTGTTAGAGGTGGGGAACAGATTGGGGGGGGTCAGGGGGTGGGGACAGATAGGGGGGCGGGGGTCAGGGGGTGTTGGAGGTGGGGAATAGATTGGAGGTGGGGAACAGATTGGAGGGGGGGTCAGGGGGTGTTGGAGGTGGGGAACAGATTGGGGGGGGGGCATGGGGTGGAAATAGTGAGGTTTTTTTCGGGGGGGGGGCTGATGGAAGGTCCTGGGATTAGGATGCAGACAGGTCAGGGATAGAGATAGAAGGGAGAGGCTGCGGGCTGATCCGGGATCGGTATGGAGAGAACGGAGGAGTCCAGCAGACACGAGTGTCCGGTAATGGGGTGGGGGGGGGAGGTTCGGGTGTCCGGTGATTGGGGGGGTGGTACGTTTGACCGGGGGGGGTGGGTGGGGGTTTCGGATCCAATCACTGGAAGGAAGCAGATCTATACTTACTTATGAGTTCAGGTTCTGTTCCATGTGCTATTACCATAGAGAGATATGTGAGAGACAGAGCAGCTATGGATGAGTTGTTCTCCCTCTACCGGCGGAGGACTGTCACTGCACAATTACAATCTCCATAACAGAACTGCACCAGCGGCTTTGTTTGTGATGATCGCCCCCTACCGGCGGATTACTGTCACTGCGCCACTCCAATCTCCATAACAGAAGAATTCCGAAACTGGGAAGAGAAGTGGAGCTGCCCATCCCCCAGTACTGATATAAAGCAAACTTGTACCATCAGATATATAGATATGAGTGCATTTATGTATAATGTCGCTCTGCCCAATCATCTCTCAAGTCGCTGTTCTGGAAGATGATTTGGGAAAATAAATATTTGCTTGGCTGTCATGCGAATCTTCTGGTTTAAAGGGGAGTTCCACCCTTTTTTTATGTTTATTAAAAGTCAGCAGCTACAAAAAGTGTAGCTGCTGGCTTTTAAAAAACATACACTTACCTGTTCCACTGTCCAGCGCTGCGCCGCCTGGAGCTCCGCTCCTCTCCCCCCTTCTCCGCCGGCGCTTCCATTCATTGTGTGGGCACCCAGCCGTGACAGCTTTCGGCTTCACGGCCGGGCACTCACTGCGCATGCGCGAACGGCGCAGCGCTCTCTGAATGAACAGGCGATCGCCTGGGACCTGTCACGTCCCAGGTGATCGCCTACAGGGAGGGGCCGCCACAAGGCGATATGACGGATCGCCTAGGCGAGCCCAGGGCGGAAGGAGGAAGTGGGACAGGAAGTCCCACTCCTCCTGAAGCCCCCACTCCCCCCCCAAAAAAAATTACATGCCTAATTTGGCATGTAAGGGGGCGAGGAGTGTATAAAGCGGACATTCAAAATTTGGGTGGAATTCCACTTTAAGCACAATCAATGAAAAACATTCAAGTTTTTTCGACCAGCACTTGAAATAGACTAATAACATTTGTAGCGGGTATTTGATCTTAGGGGAAGCATCTGGGTGGTAGTGTAACCCAGATGCATTGATTGTCAGGGAATCTGAGGCCCTTTTTGTGGTTCTTGGAGGACTCTGGTGGTGTGAGGTTCCCTGTGGCCTACAGGTGGCATTGTCGCCATGGGCCGGAGTTGAACACTCACCGCAAGACTGTTTATTTTTTGTCCTTTCCTGGCACTGGTACAGCGAGGCGGGGAACCTGCTGTGACGCAAAGGGCGAGGGGATAAAAGGGGCGGACACCCTGACCTTGGGGTTCAGAGTCGGAGGACGCAGCCGCACCCAGGCACCTTCAGCTTGGGTGCTGGCGTTCCGGGCCCAGGTGCCCTTGACCTGGCCGGAGCGAGAGATGGAGTCCATCTCAGGCACCTTTAGCCTGGGGTGAGGTACTATGGCGGAAGCATGGAGCTCAGTACCTTCGACAGAGTTCCGCGAGGGTGGAGGAATCCGAGGGGGCCCTAACTCCTTGGGTGCCCGTGTCTGAGACGAGGAGGCCGGTGAGCGGAACTTCTCCGGAGAGTCCAGCGCAGCATTGCTTGTGACGGAGAGGCCTCTGGTAACTGTCTTGGACGGATGTCCTTCCCCTGATAGGGGCTACAATAGCGAAGGTAATTCATGTTCTGTTCTATATAGTCAGTGGCAGTGACTATTCGCCACTGGTGATACTACAGTGGTTAGCTTTATCTAGAAGAATTGTGCCTTGGCCTACTCCCCACAAATACTGAAGTGTTACATGGGTCTCAACCTGTCTGTGCTGTATGACTATTTATTGAGAAGAAAAAATACGAGTTGGACCCATTCAGTGTGTGGAACTCTGGTTACTAGGAGCAAAGGGGAGTCAATCCGAGGAGAGGATTGGACTCTGGGACATACACACAAAGGCCGATAGTTCTGGCCTTCACCTCTACACCTTGGAGGACATGGGCCGTGGTGTATCTCATCCCTCCCCCCAGTGTTAACCCCTAGACGAGACAGACAAGCCGTGAATGAGAAGGGGTGAGAGGGGTGAGGTCGCTACACATTCATTCAGCAAATGTACATACACTGGGTTCTCTGTCCCCTAAGAACCTTTTTAGTTCAAGAGAAGTATTTGAATCTCCCAGGATGATGATTTCCAGATGGCCCAACAATTCCAGAAACCCCTCCCCCTTCCCTGGCCAGTCCCGGGGAACTTACTTATGACTCTTACGATCTCTGTCATCTACCGGAATCCCCCCAAACAGTCCCTGTTCTTTCACATTTTAATTATGTACCTGAATCCCCCATGAAAGGTCCCAGATTATGTACCAGAATCCTCCATGGAAGGTCCCAATTTTTGATTATCTACCTGAATCCCCTGTGGATGGTCCAAGTTCTTGATTATCTACCCGAATCCTCCATGGAAGGTCCCCGTTCTTGATTATCTGCCTGAATTCCCTATGAAAAGTCCCTGTTCTTGATTATGTACCTGAATTCTCCATGGAAGGTCCCAACTTTTGATTATCAAACTGAATCCCCCAGGTAAGGTCCCAGTTCTTGATTATCTACCTGAATCCCCCATGGAAGTTCCCAGTTCTTGAATATTTACCTGAATCCTCCATGGAAGGTCCCAATTTTTGATTATGTACCTGAATCCCCCATGGAAGGTCCCAATTTTTAATTATCTACCTGAATCCCACATAGAAGGTCCCAGTTCTTGATTATGTACCTGAATCCCCAGTGGAAGGTCCCAGTTCGTGATTATCTGCCTGAATCCTCCATGGAAAGTCAGTGTTCTTGATTATGTACCTGAATCCCCATTGAAGTTCCCAGTTCTTGATTATCTACCTGAATCCCTATGGAAGGTCCCAGTTCTTGATTATTATTATTATTATTATACACGTTTTATATAGTGCCAACAGTTTGCGCAGCGCTTTACAACATGAGGGCAGACAGTACAGTTACAATACAATTCAATACAGGAGGGTTTAGGGGGCCCTTCCCCCTAGAGCTTACAGTCTAGAAGGGAGGGTCAAGTGGAACAAAAGGTAATAACTGTGGGGGATGATCAGATGGACAAAATGAAAATACAGTTGTTAGGTGTGGGTAGGATAGGCTTCTCTGAAGAGGAGTGTTTTCAGGGATCCTCTAAAAGCTAATAGAGAAGGAGATAGACGGACAGATTGGGGTAAGGAGTTCTACAGGCTTGGAGAGGCTCTGGAAAAGTCCTGGAGACAAGCATGGGAGCAGGTGATGAGAGAGCTAGAGAGCAGAAGGTCTTGAGAAGAACGAAGAGAACGATTAGGTTGGTATTTAGAGACTAGGTCAGTGATGTAGCTGGGGGCCGAGTTGTGGATTGCTTTGTAGGTAGTTGTTAGTATTTTGAATTTAATTTGTTGGGTGAGCGGAAGCCAGTGGAGGGATTGACAGAGAGGAGTAGCAGACACAGAGCGGTTGGTAAGGTGGATGAGTCTGGCAGCAGTATTCATGATGGACTGATGGGGGGATAGAATATGCAGAGGTGAGGGGGCGTGGCTTGGTGAGCGACGGGGATGGCAGCACACTAAAGGAGCTCGTTTGAAACCCTACACCCGACCACAAGCTCTCAGATCCTGGGCAGAAAGCTCTTATGACCCCCCGCTCTCACCCGCGTCGCAACTCTGTGTCATCCACGGCGAAAAACATTGCTGACATCTTAAAAACCCAGCCGACAGGCCACGGCGGCACAACAAGGCCCAAGATGGCGCCGCCACAGCAAAAGGAGGACTGCAGTGAGGATTCCCAGTCGGCTCCTGAAGACTCCAGCAGGGATAAGCCCAAATCGGATCACCCCTTAACATTTGCCGACATGTCAGTGATAGCTGCAGACATCAAAGCTACTTTTTCAGCAGCTATCACTGACTTAAAGACAAGCATGCTAGTTATTAATGAGAAGATGGCGGCGGAACATGCTGGAAAACACAAGGGACAAGGCCATCCACAGATTAGAGATGACCACAATTGCTCAGTCACAGCATTTTATTGACATGAACAGGCATATCGAGGACCTGGACAATAGGGGCAGAAGATGTAACATCAGGGTGAGAGGGATTCCTGAGTCTGTAGAACATGACCAAATCATCCCAGCACTCAGGAGAGTTTTCAACAGTCTGTTGGAAAGGCAATAAGACATGGAGATTGACTTTGTAAGAGCGCATAGAGCTCTCAGGCCAAGGGGGTCTGATTCAGCCCCTCCGAGAGACATAATTTGTTTCCTGCAAAGCTTTGTTCTAAAAGAGGACATAATGCGCAAAGCCAGGACAAATGAACAGATCATTTTCAACAGCGCAACAATAATGCTGTTTCAGGACTTATCACAGATTACTCTGAAAAACAGACAAGCTTTGCATCCCCTGCTGGAGAAATTAAGGGAAAGGGACCTCAAATACACCTGGCGTTTCACATTTGCCCTGAGAGTCTCATACAATGGCCACCAGCTTGTACTACACACTCCGGCTGACCTCTCTGAATTCTGTGAGGCACTGGACATTGAGCAATTGGATCTGCCAGAATGGTATGCTGAATTCCTCCACACTCCATTGGAAAGAAGCCCACCTGCCTCTCCTTTCACGTCACCGGACAAGAGAATGTCAAAGTGACCTAAACAAGGACATGGTGGGAGTTCCAGAACAGACACGCCGAGGAGGCAGGCTGGGACTTCCAAGGACCAGGTTGATGACTGACACCTTGTTGTGGTCCTTTCCCTCTCCATTGTTCTTCGTCTCAGCATTCATTCTTAACTTGTCTCACTCCTCCTGCCACAAAGCAAACTATGCTAAGGTACTGATGATCCACTCACACTTCTCACAGTGCCGTTCATTTCAAGAGAAATCAGTGACTTTTACTTAGCTTTTGCCGCACATGACAATTGTCCTGTACTCATAAGGCACAGATTGATTTTTCGTCAGCATGCACGGGTCGAAGAGGACGGAAAAGGCATGTCTTCCCCTCTCCACCCCAGTTAAGACTCAGACTAAAATGTGGATTTCATGATTCTGTCACCCAGGTCTGGGGGCTATTTATGGTGTGAACCCTTTGATTCCCTTAATGGTCAGCCCTGGACGTGGCACACTTTCAGTCTCTCAGTAAGTTCAACTTAAAAAAGGTAAGCCACATTTTGTATTCCTCCAGGAGACCCATTTTAAGACACATCACATACCAAAATTTACGAATTCCAACTTCCCAAGAGCATTCCATGCCATGACTGACGATTCTAGGTCCAAAGGAGTCTACTGATTAGCAAAGATGCTCCCTTTGAGTTATCAGAACAATTATGTGACCCACAGGGCAGATTCATGTTTCTGAAGGGGACATATGGGGGCACCCCAATAACCCTGGCAAATGTGTACTTTTCAAACAGAGCCCATGTCACATTCTGTCAATGCATTGTCAGAGAACTCCAGGGATTTGCTACAGGATGTTTGATCTTAGGGGGGGATTTTAACATGCCTTTGAATCCCCTACTGAATACCTCCAATGGTAGGACTTGTATCACGTACAGAATCCCTAAACGGATCAAGTCCCTGTTGCAGTCCCTACAATTGGTAGACACATGGCACTTTCTTAACCCAGAAGGTCGAGATTACACCCATTTCTCTATCCCACACGCGAGATATGCGAGACTGGATTGCCTGTTTGTGTCACAGAGAGACCTTGCTAGGGTGTCTGGGGCACATATAGGCATTCAGACGATTTCAGACCACTCTCCTATCTCCCTCTCCCTGGACTTAACGAACACTAAAGCCCTGTACACACGATCGGATTTCCTATGGATTTTAAACCGATGGATTTTTCCATCGGAAATCCGATGAAGCTGACTTCCATCAGTCATGCCTACACACCATCAGTCATAAAACCGATCGTCCCAAACGCCGTGATGTAAAACACTCTGACGAGCCAAGAAAAATGAAGTTCTATGCTTCTGAGCATGCGTCGACTTGATTCTGAGCATGCGTGGGTTTTTTATCCCATGGAGTTCCCCACAGACGATAGTAATTTGCTATCTTTTTTTGGGGAAAAAAGACCGATGGGGCCCATACACGATCGGTTTGTCCGATGAAAAAAGTCCATCGGACTGTTTTCATCGGTAAAACCAATCGTGTGTACAGGGCTTTAGAGGCAACAACCAACATGGAGACTTAACGCCTCGCTGCTGACTGACCCATCCCTACTACCCACGATTACCAACAACCTGACAGAATTTTTTTAATCAAATGCCACCCCAGGGGCAGATCCTCTGGTTGTGTGGGAAGCTCACAAGTGTACTGTCAGGGGGTTGTTGATCGCACCTGGCTCCAGACACAAAAAAGAGAGAGAAGCAAACATACAGAAATTGACAACAAAGATCAATATCTTAGAAACGTTACACAAGCAATCCCTTTCAATAGACTCAGCTAAACAATTGCTAGAGGCCAGGAAGGACCTGCAACAGCTACTCGATTCTAGAGCTAATCGGTGGTTGTTTTTCAAAAAGCAAATTTACTATGAATCCGGGAACAAGGCAGGTAAATTTCTGGCTAGAGCATTGAGGGAACATACCTCAGCCAACAATATTGCTGGTTTTAAGAACAATGCAGGGAAACTTGATGTGACGTCGGAAGCAATAGCCGAACACTTTCACAATTTTTACACAAAACTTTACAATCTGCCCCCACAGCACAAGCAACCACACATGGAGGGTGATAGAGCACAAATTATTCAAGACTATCTAACCAAGAGCAGTCTCCCGACACTAACAGATTCTGACTCTGCATTATTAGAAACCCCGATCTCATCTTTCGAACTTAGACAAGTGATTAAACAACTTAAATCGGGCAAGAGCCCTGGGCCAGATGGGTACTCTGCAGTGAATTATAAGACCTTTGTTGACATCCTAACAGATCCTCTTAAAAATGCTTTGAACTCCCTGTCCACCCCTAGAGAGGTAACCCCAGACTTTCTAACAGCACACATTGTGGTGATACCGAAACCGGGAAAGCGCTAGTTACAGGCCCATCTCCCTGCTGAATCTTGATGTTAAATTGTTCGCAAAGGTTCTTGCTCTGCGGCTGGGCCCACTTTTGCCAAAACTGATTGGTTTGGAGCAGGTGGGCTTCATGCCTGGCAGGGAAGCAAAGGACAATGTCACCAAGGCACTCCTCCTAATCCATGCGGCAAAGCTGTGGAAAATCGAGGGCTTTCTCCCATCTATGGATGCAGAGAAGGCCTTCGATCGGGTGGCCTGGGATTTTATGGTAGCAGTGTGTGGGCGGGTGGGCCTGGGACCACATATGTAATCGTGGATATCCGCACTCTATCAGAAACCTTCAGCACAATTGAAAATAAACGTCACTCTGTCAAATAAGGAACACATCTCAAATGGAACTAGACAGGGCTGTCCCTTATCACCCTTATTATTTATCCTTTCCTTGTGTAGCGCCCTACTCCAGTTGGGTAAGCGCTATGTGTTAAATTTAGTTATCTGAGCTGTAGTTTAGCTCAGAAGGATTATGCTAAATTGCTGGCTTTGTTTCAGTCTAGCTGGGTTGCGCGTTTTCCACCTGACAGTAGGTGTCACTGTCACCACAGGTCAGGGTTGGAAATGCAGCAGGCTAGGTGTATTGGGTATTCCTTTCCCAGAAGTGGTACAGGGGGTGTGGTCAACCCGCTGTGCATTCTGGGAGGGGGTACTTAACCACTTGCCTACAGGGCACTTTCACCCCCTTCCTGCCCAAGCCATTTTTCAGCTTTCAGCGCTGTTACACTTTGAATGACAATTGCGCAGTCATGCAACACTGAACTCAAATTACATTTTTATAATCTTTTCCCCACAAATAGAGCTTTCTTTTAAGGCTATTTGATCACCTCAGCAGTTTTTATTTATTGCGCTATAAACAAAAGAAGAGGGACAAGTTTGAAAAAAACACAATATTGTTAAATTTTTGCTATAATAAATATCATTTTTTTTTTTTTTCATATTTATACTTTTTTATTTTCCAATAGAACAAAGGAACAAATGTCATCTGACAATTTATCACAACCATCGTATTTAGAACCATTTACATCTCCTTTTCCTACAATCCTAATACATTTCCATCTCCATAGCCTTCTATCGTGTTTTCCAAATACGCAAACTTACTACTTTAATTACTTCTATATTTCACTTTCTAAGACCATTTTGTACTTTTGGACTGAAGAAATAATAATTAGTGACTTCTCAATTTTTATTTCTTTTTTAAGCAAATTTTTTCCTCAGTTTAGGCCAATATGTATTCTACATATTTTTGGTAAAAAAAAAATCACAATAAGCGTATATTATTTGGTTTGCGCAAAAGTTATAGCAGCTACAAAAAAGGGGATAGATTTATAGCATTTTTATAAAATTTTTTTTTTTTTACTAGTAATGGCGATCAGCGATTTTTATTGTGACTGCGATATTGCGGCGGACACATCGGACACTTTTGACACATTTTTGGGACCATTCACATTTATTCTGCGATCCCTGCTATAAAAATGCATTGATTACTGTATAAATGTGACTGACAGGGAAGGGGTTAACACTAGGGAGCGATCAAGGGGTTAAATGTGTTTCCTGGGAGTGATTCTTACTGTGGGGGGAGGGGACCGACTGGGGGAGGTGACCGATGGTTGTCCCTATGTACCAGGGACACACCATCGGTCTCCTCTCCCTGACAGGACGTGGATCTGTGTGTTTACACACACAGATCCACGGTCCTGCTCAGTTACTGGGCAATCGCGGGTGCCCGGCGGCCATCGCGGCCGCCAGGCACGCGCATCGGGTTCCCAGTGATGCGGTGGGCATGCGCGCCCCCTAGTGGCTTTGGAAGGTGTGATGTCATATGACGTCCGCCCAGAACAACAGGTTCTTCCTCCCGCCGTCATTTGACAGCGGGCGGTGGACAAGTAGTTAAGAGACAGAGACCGCTCTATCGGGGTTCGTTGCTGGATCCTGACCTCAGGGATGTGCGAGCCATTTTCGGCCTCAGGGCCTGCTGGCCCAAGGCTCTGCAACTGAGAAGTGGGCCCAGGAGTTGCTGGGGCCTACTAGTCCAGGGATGGTCCTGCGCGGTCTTGCCTGCAGGAAGAAGTGGAACAATTGGGGACTCAATTGAAGGACGCATCCTGGCCAGTTTGCCTAACGGTGCTGCCGGCTGGCTGAAAGATTCTGGCACCATGAGCTGTGTACTTTTGAAGGAACTTTTTGCAAAGTGTTAGTGTGGTTACACGATCTTGTGGCGGAAGATTGTGGAACGACGCAATGGCACTCATCAAGTCTGTGGCAGAGTCTTTAAGCAAGCTTTGCACCGGTTGCTAGGCCAGTGAGAGTAGGCCTATCCGGTGGTTGCTGAATCCAGCGTGGAACTGATTTGTCCTCTGGATCTGAGATTGTGCCCGTGATCCGCAAAGCAAGGTACCTGAACCTCCCCTATCCATCTACCCCTCTGTTGGAACTGGTATAATAAAGCTCTTGAAGAAAAAGTAACCAAGCGTTGTTGTGAACATTCATGAAAGCTCTTCAAGAGGGATCCCTGACACGAGTACGGTGAACAAGGAGGTAACAGTAGGCCCAAAACTTTAAACCAGGAGCTCCTACGGGGGTAGTGCTACACTTGGAACCCTTTATTAGAACGATCCAAAATAACACCGCAATACACAGATTTCGGGTACAGGACAGGTAGTTCAAAACGGCGGCTTATGCCGATGATCTTTTATTTTTCCTGACAAAGCTCAACTATAACCCTACCCAACCTATTAAAGGAATTTGCCCACTTTGGCTACTTTATCAAATTTAAAGATAAACTACTCGAAATCTGAAGCTTTAAATATCTCGCTCCCAGACACATTACTCGCGTCGACTAAAACCAACTCCACATTTCGGTGGGACCCCACCGCACTCAAGTATTTAGGGACGTGGTTGACTCCACAGCTACGGTCCATCTATGAGAAAAATTACCCCCAACTACTTAGAAGTTGTGAAAAGGATCTTGGCAATTGGCATTTGGGTTCTTTCTCATGGTTTGGCCGTGCGGCAAATCATTAAGATTTCTCTATCTGATGCGCACACTGCCGGTCAAAGTCCCCCAGAAGTTCTTCAAGGCTTTAAATTCCATCATCTTGAGATTTCTTTGGCATCACAAAAACCTAGAATTAAACTGGCTACATTGACAAAACCTAAAGATTTGGGAGGGATTAGTTTACCAAACTTTAAAAATTACTACTACGCGGCACATATAGCCAGAGTAATTGATTGGCATTGCCATGATAGCATGAAAGACTGGGTTACACTAGAAGCAAAACTATGCCCAATTCCGCTCACACAGTTGCCGTGGTTACCGCGGAATAGCTTCCCATCTAGCCTACACAGACACCCAATCACGGGCACCACGTTGGAGATAATAAAAACCCTGACCAAACAAACAGACATCACCACAGTTCCTAGCCCACTGACCCCACTGAGAGACAATCCTGACTTTGTTCCAGGCATACACAATTCCATACTTCAATCATTGTCATGGAGTACCCCCTTATTGGCAGGTGACTGCTTTATGTGAGTTGGAGTTAAAGATTGGACATCTCTCAAGTTAGAAAATGACCTACCTCACCTACGACAGTGGACCTACTTCCAGATACGAAGCTACTTAGGCAAATTTAGAAACCCTCAGGACTTCCATAGACCCTTAACCGACCTGGAGTCGGCATGTCACAGCAAAACCCCACTAGACAAGGCCACATCATTAGCCTATTCATGGCTGCAGTACCCCAAGATCACGGAGGCGAGCGAACACAGGAGGAGGTGGTCGGAGGAATTAGATGTAGAAATAACAGATAAACAATGGAGGTATGCTTGCATTTTAGCACACAAATGCTCCATTAGCATTAAACTGCAAGAAACTAATTACAAGTTGTTGACACACTGATACCATACCCCTTTCAGACTTCACAAATGGGACGACCAAAAACCAGAGACTTGCTGGAGATGCCAATCTGAACGGGGCACTCTGACTTACATTTGGTGGCAGTGTGCCCTGATCACAAGCTTCTGGAATGAGGTTCGGAAACTGATTAAAAAGATTACTGAAACCAAGCTAAACCTGAATGCAGCGTGCTGCCTGTTGCAGATAACCAACTTTTCATTTAAGAGATGTAAGCATTCCCTGACAAAACATCTTCTAAATGCAGCCAAATCGGTAATTCCTCTATAGTGGAATACGCCTCGAGTCCCCTCCATATCTGAATGGCTGAATAAAGTAGGGGAATTATGTAACATGGAGGACACCCTGGCCCAAGATAGAGGCACCGTGGAAAGGTTTCACAAAACATGGCAGCCGTGGTTTGTCTTTAAGTACTCTCAGGATTATGTACCGTATATACTCAAGTATAAGCCGAGTTTTTCAGCACTTTTTATTGTGCTGAAAATGCCCCCCTCGGCTTATACTCGAGTTTATGTCCATCTTCAAATTTGTGCGCCTGATCCTGGCCAGCCGTAGGTCCCCTGGACCCCAAACTTGGCACACATGTAGCCACACTCTTCCTCTATAAATGTGTAAAAAGTTTGTTGTCTGGGGGACATACGGCCTGGGAGCACCGATTTTTCAAAGCCGGGCACCCCTTCCATAGACTCCAATGTTAAATGGTAATTTCTCCAGTGATTTTGGGGACCTGGTACTGGCCGGCCCCAAACTTGGCACACATGTAGCCCCACTCTTCCTCTACATGTGTGCAAAGTTTGTTGTCCAGGGGACCTACGGCCAGAGAGAAACAATTTTTCAAAACAAGCCCCCCTTCCATAGACTCCCATGTTAAAAGTCAGTCTAGTCACACAGTACCAGATGATCAGGCAGGGAGATTGGGCACAGTGAGGCGTGGACACAGTGAGGCATGGGCACAGTGACAGTGAGGCATGGGCACAGTGAGGCATGGGCACAGTGAGGCATGGACACAGTGAGGCATGGACACAGTGAGGCATGGACACAGCGAGGCATGGGCACAGCGAGGCATGGGCACAGTAAGGAATGGACACAGTGAGGCACAGTGAGGCATGCACATGGACACAGTGAGGCAAAGTGAGGCATGCAGATGGACACCCTAGGCTTATACTTGAGTCAATACGTTTTCCCATTTTTTTGTGGTAAAATTAGGTGCCTCGGCTTATATTCGGGTCGGCTTATACTCGAGTATATACAGTAACTGCTGGAACATACCATACTCCTTGAGAACGATCTACCTAGAATTTTATCTCACAGGTTCACCTCATTGTTTCATGGTCCTATAGGACCAAACGCCGCTTGTATACTACAGCTCGTTAAGTACCTTCCCCTTCTCCCACTCACTTTCCTCTCCTTCTTTTCTCCCTTTCTTTTATCTACACCCCACTCTCGGCTATAATTGGGATAGCAGATGATGATGGAAATGTAGATTAGAATAAAATGATCAGTATTTTCTATTTTTCCTTATCTATGGATATCACTGTTTGTTTTTTGTTCCTTTTTTCACAAGTAGCTTACTGGATTTATTGTGTTCTAGTTTTATGTTCATGTTGGGTACTCAATGTTTACATGGGCTGCAAGTGCCCTCTATATAAGCTTTACCTTATTGAGCGCCACAGTGGTGTAGTGGGTAGCACTCTCGCTTAGCAGTAAAAAGGGTAGTTGGTTCGAATCCCAACCACGACACTACCTGCCTGGAGTTTGCATGTTCTCCCTGTGCCTGAGTGGGTTTCTGTCATGGAGATCCTGCCAGAAGCAGGCGTCCCGGTCTTCCTGATTCTCGGTTGCGTCCGTTCCGCCCAGCAGGTGGCGCCAGAGGGGCTATTTAAACCTGTCAATCGCAGACAGTCCCTGCTGTCTGCTCTACAGCGTTGAGTACCTGAAAACCTGATCTAAAGACTTACCTGTGTTTGACCCGGCCTGCCTGTGACTTCTCCAGTTTTCTGCCTGCATCCGACCCCTGGCTTGTTGTGACCTCTCCTCTGTCTGATCCTGCAGCCTCGCACCTTCTCCTTGGAAGCCACCAAGGTGGGCTTTGTGATGTCCCTGCTTTCAGAAGGAACGGAAAGATATGGCGTTAAACAACCTTACTGCCTTCTTCGACGCCATGGCTCAGCTATATGAAGACTCCCAGCTCTCAGTAACCGCAGAGACCGCCTTGCGCACCCTTCAGCAGGGGCGCAGAGCAGCAGAGGACTACGTAGCGGAATTTAGACGGTGGAGCGCAGATACCAGTTGGAACGACGCCGCCCTCCGCCATCAGTTCCGCATAGGTCTTTCCGACCCTTTGAAGGACGAGCTCGCTAGGGTTGGCATACCACCAACCCTGAATTCACTAATTGACTTAACAATCCAGATCGACCGTCGTCTCAGGGAACGAAGGGCTGAGAGGTCCACTGGCTTCTCCCGCCCGACCTGGATGCTTCCCTGGGCTCCCAGCCATCTGCACCCAGCACCTGTTGCACCTCCAGCCGCTACATCTGACATACCCGAGCCCATGCAGCTCAGAGTGCTTCGTCCTTCCCTCACCCAAGAGGAACGCCAACGTCGCCGAGTGAACAATTTGTGCCTGTACTGCGGGGAACCCGGCCACTTCGTTAGAAATTGTCCCCTGAAACTTCGTAAGTGTCTTTCAGTATCTTCTGACACTACCAACCCACAGGTCAAGTCCACATCTCACCTTGCTCTCTGTCTCGTTACAGCTCCCAGGAAGGACTCTGCAAGTGCCCGCCATTATTGATTCCGGGGCTTGCAGCTGCTTTATGGACTCAGCCTTTGCCATCAAGCACCAGATCCCTCTTGTCACCAAGACCCATGGACTATGTGTGCATTTGGCTGATGGGTCCATCATTAAGTCTGGACCAGTGGTCCAAGAGACCGCCCCTTTACCCGCTACCATCTCCACCATCTCCGGATCCCACCAAGAATACTTACGCCTGGACATTATCTCTTCCCCATTGTTCCCTGTGATCCTCGGTATACCTTGGCTACAGGTCCACAACCCTACCATCAACTGGGCCACGGGGTTGGTGACCTTTTCTTCTCCTTACTGCCAGCAATCCTGCGGGTCACTCAAAACCCCTGGGCCGGCCACCCTCTTATGTATCAATACGGAGGCTGGAATACGGCAATCCATCCCTGAGGTCTACCATGACTTTCTTGATGTGTTTAGCAAACAAGGGGCAGAGACTCTACCACCTCATCGGGCCTATGATTGCCCCATTGACCTACTTCCCGGAGCGGCAATTCCGTTTGGCAGGATCTTCCCGTTAACAGAGGTAGAACAGGGGGCACTAAAAGACTATATTGATGAAAACCTACAGAAAGGGTTTATTCGTCCGTCTACATCTCCAGCCGGTGCAGGCATCTTTTTCGTAGAGAAGAAGGATCATACCCTTCGACCCTGTGTGGACTATCGTGAATGAAATAAAATCACAGTAAAAAAACGCTACCCTCTCCCCTTGGTACCGGAACTATTTCAGAGACTGGGAACAGCCATCATTTTTACCAAATTTGATCTCCGCGGAGCCTACAATTTGGTCCGCATCAAGGAGGGGGATGAGTGGAAGACCGCTTTCCGCACCCGATTCTGACATTTCGAGTACCGGGTAATGCCCTTTGGGTTGTGCAACACCCCTGCCACTTTCCAGTATTTCATTAACGATGTACTCCGGGACTTCCTAGATCTCTTTGTCATTGTCTACCTGGATGATATACTAATTTTTTCTTCCTCCCTTGATTCCCACCGCAGGCAAGTCAGAAGTGTGTTGGCTCGGCTTCGCCAGCACGGCCTGTATGCGAAGGCCAAGAAGTGTGAATTTGAGCTGGAAAGTATATCGTTCTTGGGACTAATTATCTCCAGCGAGGGCATCAAAATGGACCCTCAAAAGATTGCTGCAATCCTGGACTGGCCAGTCCCGGCGGACAAGGAGGGGATCCAACGTTTCGTTGGATTCGCCAACTTCTACCGCAAATTTATCAGAGGGTTCTCAGCCATCATCGCACCCATCACCCAGCTGACCAAACAAGGGATCCGTTTCCACTGGTCCCCTGAGGCCCAAAGGGCCTTTGAGGCCCTGAAGGGTCTCTTTACCTCTGCCTCTATCTTGAAGCACCCAGATTCCTCATTACCGTTCGTTCTGGAGGTAGACGCCTCGGAAATTGTGGTAGGAGCAATACTGTCCCAAAGACAGGGGACCAGGGCTTTGCTCCACCCAGTAGCTTTTTTCTCTCGCAAGTTATCTGCGGCAGAGAGGAACTACGACGTCGGGGATCGGGAATTGCTGGCGATCAAGTCCGCATTAGAGGAGTGGCGTTATCTGTTGGAGGGGGCTGCCCACCCGATTCTGATATTCACCGACCACAAGAACCTGGAGTACCTGAAGGCCGCGAAAAGACTAAAACCACGACAAGCCAGGTGGGCGCTTTTCTTCTCCCGGTTCTCCTTCCATGTCACTTACCGTCCCGGTTCCAAGAACATTAAGCCCGATGCCCTCTCTCGGATGTCCCATAAGTCTAAGAAAACCTCTCCTCCAGTCACCATTCTTGCCCCTGGAAACTTCCTTCTGCTTCAGGAAGACCTACTCTCCCGGATCAAGCAAGCCTCCACTGGGCAGAGACCCCCCTCCGAACCCCCTCCGAACCGGAATTGCAGGCCAAAGATGGGCTGTTTTGGTACCAGAACAGGATCTACGTACCTGAAGAGCTGAGAATAACCGCACTGGAACTCTGCCACGACCATGCCCTTGCCAGGCACTTTGGCGTTGCCAAGACCACCGACTTGGTACAGCGTACCTTCTGGTGGCCTCGGCTCCGCAAGAACTGTAGGAAGTTTGTGGAGTCTTGTATAGTTTGTAGCCGAAACAAGGGTTACAAATCCAAGGCCTGGGGACTACTGAGACCCCTACCTGTCCCAGACAGACCCTGGAAAATGCTGTCCATCGACTTTATCGTCGAGTTGCCTCCGGCTGAGAGTCACACCACTATCTTCGTGATAGTAGACCGTCTATCCAAGATGGCACATTTCATTCCCATGAAGGGGACTCCCTCAGCTCCCGAAACCGCACAGGTGTTCATCAGAGAGGTCGTCAGACTCCACGGGGTACCAGCCAATATTGTCTCCGACCGAGGGGTACAATTTACCTCCCGGTTTTGGAGATCCCTCTGCAAGGCTCTGGAGATAGAATTGTCACTTTCCTCTGCTTACCATCCCCAGACCAACGGACAGACTGAGAGGACTAACCAGACCCTTGAGCAGTACCTGCACTGCTTCTCTTCATTCGCTCAGAATGACTGGGTTTCCCTGCTCCCATTGGCCGAGTTTGCCTATAACAACTCTACGCATTCCGCTACCAAGCAGTCCCCATTCTTCGCAAATTACGGTTTCCATCCTACATTCCTGCCCAATTCCCTTCCTGAATGTACGGTGCCCGCAGTCCAGGAAAAGTTGAACTTCTTTTCATCCAACAACCAACTTCTGCAGGAAACCATGACCAAGACTCAGGAACACAACAAGACGATTTCTGACAGGAAGAGACGGGGTGAATTAATGCTGGCATCCGGCGACCAAGTATGGTTATCCACTTTAAACTTGAGGATGGCATGCCCCTCTAAGAAACTGGGCCCCAAATTCTTAGGGCCGTTTCCTGTCAAAAGGAAAATCAATGAAGTGGCTTATGAACTGGAGCTCCCTGACTCCCTCAAGATCCATCCGGTCTTCCATGTATCTCTGCTGAAGCCTTCGGTTCCCAACCCATTTCCAGGCCGAAGTCCGGCGCTCCCTGATCCTGTCATTGTAGACGGGGAGGAGGAATTCGAAGTGGAAGCCATTATGGATTTTAGAAGAAGGAATAACCAGAACCAATTCCTGATTAAGTGGAAGGGCTACGGACCCGAAGAAAACTCTTGGGAGCCTGAGAACATCCATGCTAGAAGCCTGTTGCAGTCCTTCAAGAGATCTCGCCCTGAGAAGTTTGCCCGGATAAGCTTTACCTTATTGAGCGGCACAGTGGTGTAGTGGGTAGCACTCTCGCTTAGCAGTAAAAAGGGTAGTTGGTTCGAATCCCAACCACGACACTACCTGCCTGGAGTTTGCATGTTCTCCCTGTGCCTGAGTGGGTTTCTGTCATGGAGATCCTGCCAGAAGCAGGCGTCCCGGTCTTCCTGATTCTCGGTTGCGCGCGCTCCGCCCTGCAGGTGGCGCCAGAGGGGCTATTTAAACCTGTCAATCGCAGACAGTCCCTGCTGTCTGCTCTACAGCGTTGAGTACCTGAAAACCTGATCTAAAGACTTACCTGTGTTTGACCCGGCCTGCCTGTGACTTCTCCAGTTTTCTGCCTGCATCCGACCCCTGGCTTGTTGTGACCTCTCCTCTGTCTGATCCCTCTGTACCTTGCTGCCAGCCAGTTAACCGACCCGGCTTGTCTGACCAATCTCACTGTTCCTGGTTCCGGTCCAGTCTGCTAAGCTGATCCAGTTTGCTGAGTTCCTGTGTTCCTGGTTCCAGTCCAGTCTGCTAAGCTGATCCAGTTTGCTGAGTTCCTGTGTTCCTGGTTCCGGTCCAGTCTGCTAAGCTGATCCAGTTTGCTGAGTTCCTGTGTTCCTGGTTCCGGTCCAGTCTGCTAAGCTGATCCAGTTTGCTGAGTTCCTGGTTCCGGTCCAGTCTGCTAAGCTGATCCAGTTTGCTGAGTTCCTGGATCCGGTCCAGTCTGCTGAACGATTCCAGTTTGCTGAGTGTTCCTGATTCCAGTTCTACAGTGTGCCTACCAAGTGTGCCTACCAAGTCTGCGGAACTACCTTCACCTTGGTTGATCCTGCCAGGCACTCGTACCCCTCCTACCTCCGCGCCTGCTCTTACCTTACCAGGGGCCACTGGTGGGAGCCGTAAGGGAGGCCTTCCTCTGCAAGTCCGGGCTCATCACCGTCAGGTACGTGACAGTTTCCTCCCACGCTCCAAAGACATGCTGGTAGGTTAAAGGGGAGTTCCACCCTTTTTTTATGTTTATTAAAAGTCAGCAGCTACAAAAAGTGTAGCTGCTGGCTTTTCATAAACATACACTTACCTGTTCCACTGTCCAGCGACGCTACGCCCGGAGCTCCGTTCTTCTCCGCCGGCACCTCCATTCATAGTGTGGGCACCCGGCCATGACAGCTTTCGGCTTCACGGCCGGGGCACTCACTGCGCATGCGCGAACGTCGCAGCGCTCTCTGAATGGACAGGGGATCGCCTGGGACCTGTCACGTCCCAGGTGATCGCCTACAGGGAGGGGCCGCCAAAAGGCGATATGACGTATCGCCTAGGCGACCCCAGGGCGGAAGGAGGAAGTGGGACAGGAAGTCCCACTCCAACTGAAGCCCCCACTCCACCCCCCCAAAAAAATTACATGCCAAATGTGGCATGTAAGGGGGCGAGGAGTGGATTAAGCGGAAGTTCCAAATTTGGGTGGAACTCCGCTTTAATTGGCTCCTGTCTAAATTGGCCCTAGTATATGAATGTGAGTTAGGGACTTTAGATTGTAAGCTCCTTGAGGGCAGGGACTGATGTGAATGCACAATGTATATGTAAAGCGCTGCGTAAATTGACAGCGCTATTTAAGTACCTAAATAATAATAATACCTGACGAATATAACCAGATTGTATCCTTAGGTCAACTTACGCCTCATTATGCTGTATTGATTGAACTTATGCAGTTACATCTGCGATTTGCGGACTGTGCACCCTTTTTCCTTTTCATTTCTCAATAAAAACTTTGAATGATAAAAAAAAAAAAAGAATATGTAGAGGTAAGCCAGTGAGGAGGGAGTTGCAGTAATTGAGGCGAGAGATGACCAGGGAGTGAATTAAAGCGGAGGTCCCCCCAAATTTTTTTTTCTAAAAGCCAGCAGCTACAAATACTGCAGCTGCTGACTTTTCAAAAAATGGACACTTACCTGTCCAGCGCGCCCGCGATGTTGGCAGACGAGGCTGAGCAATCGCTCGGTCCTCGGATGCTGCCGCCGCCATGCTCGGTGAGGGAATCAGCCTTCACTGCCCGGTTCCCTACTGCGCATGTGTGAGTAGCGCGGCACGCCGTCACTGATCCCATTCTCTCCTGGGAACAGTGCGTTTCCAAGAAGACAGCGGGGGGGGGGTGATGTGAAGTGGAGTGACAGGTATCTGCACCCCCCTCCCCCCTGAAAGGTACCAAATGTGACACTGGAGGGGGGGAGGGTTCCAAAAAGTGGAAGTTCCATTTTTGGGTGGACCTCCGCTTTAAGAGTTTTGTTGTGTCATTGGTTAGAAAGGGGCAAGACAGGGTTGCCCTTTATCCCCATTACTGTTCACTATAGAAGTAGAGCCCCTTGCCCTTGCCATAAGACAATCAACTAAAGTTGGGTTTCGTCGGGCAGGAAGAGAGGATAAAGTGGCCCTCTATGCAGATGACGCTCTTATTTTCCTGGGGGACACCTCAAATTCAATATCGGAACTTATGAGCCTTATCTCCATATTTGGGTCATTTTCGGGCTTCCAGATCAATTGGGATAAATCCATACTTTTACCATTAGATGAGTTAAAAACCCCATTATTAAACCAAGCTTCTAAAATCCAAATTAAGGACACGGTGAAATACCTGGGGATAGAGACCTCTCAGGATGTAAAAGACTATATTAATTTGAATTTGAAACCATTATTAGCAAAATTTAAAGATAAATGTCGAAGCTGGTGCAAATTACCTCTGACGGTGATAGGAAGAGCAAACCTAATCAAAATGATTTGGGCTCCGCAATTACTTTATGTCTTTAATAACTCACCTGTATGGATTACAGCTTTTTGGTTTAGAAAATTAGAATCTCTTTTTAGAGAACTGATTTGGAGGAATAAACGACCACGTATAAAGTTAACAACTTTAATGTTAAATAAGGAAGAGGGAGGTCTTGCAATTCCCCATCCCAAAAACTACTTTTTAGCCTCACAAATTCAACATTTCAGTGGTTGGACAAAAGTATCACTTTCTGACCCTATACAGAATCTGCTGTTATCACTATATGAAGTTTATCCACTAATCTCATTATTAGAATTGAGAAATCTACTGTGTGATAAAAGTTTCCATACGGGTAAATTATTTGATATGGTATGGCAGGAAATGAGGAAAATTACTGAGGTAAAGGGATTTACTTCATATACGCCAATTTGGAATAATAGCAGATATGCGGAATTGGGGAAATTGGAGGGGTTTGAGTTTTGGAGGCAGAAGGGACTAAGGTATATGACACAGTTATTTGAGGAAGATCAGATGAAATCCTTTAGTGAACTAAGTAAAGAATATAATATTCCAAATCAAAGATTTTTTCAGTTCCTCCAGCTCAGGCACGCAATAAAAACACAGGGGCGCACACAGGAATTTAAGTTTAATAAGTCGGTGGTGATAGCCTTGCTAGACAAGATGGGGCAAAAAAAAAAAAAGGGCTTGATATCACAATTATGTGACATATTATTTGAATTTTTTTTAAAAAAACTTGGACATACCAGCAAGATTAGCCTGGTCAGGGGACATTGGGACAATTTCAGATGAACAGTGGGCACAGGCACTATCAGTAATACCTCAGGCCTCTCTATCTCCAACACAAAATTTAACACAACTATTTATCCTACATAGGGCACATTATACACCAGAGAAATTATTTAAATGGAAATGTAGATGTAGCGCTACCCCCAGTTAAGAGAGCCGCTGGATTTTTTTTCGGGCCCTGTATACAGCACCGCCAACCCCCGGCAATCTTACTCGACCCACTCTGGCACAGCTAGTCTAGGGATTATACTTGTATCACAATCAAGCAGTATTGCAAGGGTAACCTCTTTGCTATAAGACAACACACTGATGTGAGAGATCAAGTATAACGGTTTTACTTTAGTTTTAAAAGGCATAGGCAGAACATAACACATACAACTTGCTTACAGAGCCCTACAGCATTAGGTATAGCACACAATAATGGCGCAGCACGGTAATCCACCACGCGCAGCTATTATTGTATACGCGCCCTGTGGCGCACTAAAACAATAGTCTATCTCCCCTCCCTGGTCAGGCCTGACACAGAAAAAATCTCAGTCTTTTCATTAAGGATTTCTTTGCATGCAAACTTTCGGTGGTGCACTTGATGAAACAGTATTTTTTGTAATCCACAAAGTAGGCAGTCCCAAGGAACACTATACTGGAGACCCTTTAACCCTGTCCTGCTACTGGTCTCCAGTGGAACAACAAACAAACGATAGGTGGGCCAAGCCAGTCTATAGGCCTAAACACAGTACAGTCTATTGGATTGAGCAAGTGCTCGCTCACCACTCCGGACGCGATCCCAGTCCGGGACTTCCATCTGCTGTGTCCTCCGCACACAGCGTCTGCCACGATCGGGTCCCCGATCCAACTGATGTCCTCACTCGACAAGTCAGATACCACTCATGCTCCCCAGTGGGTGGAAGGCTCTTCAGAAGTTGCGCAAGGCCCCAGGATTCAGGCCTTGCACTGCAGCAGATCCGCACAGGAAGAACTGTTGCTTGCAGCGCGGTGTCCAAGGAGGCCGAGCTCCGCCTCGCCTCCTCCTTAAATAGCCCCTCCCATGAGTCTCTGCGGTGGCCAATTGCACTCTGGGTGCCGAACGGGGTTCTGGGTAACGTAGTCCCGGGGCCTTAAAGGAGACCCCGCTACATAGAGATACAGACTGATGCCCTAGATGTAAAAGGAGAGTAGCCAACTTAATACACATGATGTGGAGATGCCCCAAACTTCATCGTTATTGGTCCGGGGTGGTATCTATGATTAATAGGATACTTGATAGTGGGATCCTCATGGAGCCTAGAGGTTGTCTTCTGGGTATACTGGACGAATTGACAATCCCAATGGAATGTATTACTTCAATAAATAGAAGTCTATTCCAGGCTCGTAAGCTTATTGCGCAAAAGTGGCTTTCACCATACCCACCCATCGTAGAAGAATGGAAAACACAAGTAAGGGAAACCGTAATTAAAGAAAAATATATTTTCTTACGCAGAGGCTCCTCAGAGAAATGTGTAAAAATATGGAGAGGGTGGTGTGATATTTTGGAGATATGAGGGGAGGGGGGTTGGGAGGGGGGGGGGGGAGAGTCGGGGGTAAGGGGGATGTAATTTATGTGTTTTTTTTTTCTCTTTCCTTTCAATGCAGGCATGGGTTGTATGTAGTATTGGATTTTTTTTTTTTGTTGTTTGTATGTATGTAATGAAAAAGAAACAATAAAAAGATGATTTGATAAAAAAATAAAAAAAGAAAGGGGCGTATTTTGGAGATGTTGCGGAGGTTGAGGCATCTACCTTATCTAGATTATCTACCTGAATCCCCATGGAAGGTCCCAGTTCTTCTTTTATCAACCTGAATCCCCCATTGAAGGTCCCCTTTTTTGAACATGTACCCCGTTCTTCTTGATTATCTCCCTGAATCCCCCAGACTATCCCTATGCACTATTATTCAACCCCCTCCCCCCCTAATCCAGTGGCCATTACTCGTCATCGGCCTAAGTGTCCCCTGGCTGGTCCCCATTGTCTATTACAGACCATGTTCCTTGTCACTTACCTCTCCAAACACTCCTTTCTCCGTGATCTGCCCTAATCCCATCCATTTCTTTATATTACAACATCCGTTATCCTGAAATACAACACCCACTGTCCTGAAATCTTAAAGGTATTTCGCTGTCAGTGAAATTCTTATTGCAGGGGATGGCTGATACTCGGCCTCAGGTTCTGTGCTGAGCATGAGCAGGGGGGCAGGATATATGGGATTGGCCGTATAACACATCTACAATGGTAGCCATAAGCTCCTGTTTTCCTCTATATAGTATTTGTAGCTGTAATTCCATCCAATCACAGGAAGAGAGGGCAGAATTACAGTAAACTGCCCTGAAGAAGGAGGGCTATCAGCCACGTACCCGCCCCCCCTCTGTTACCATGACACCAGCCCCTTTACCCAACTTGGTACTTCCCAGGCTCGCCCCCCCGCTCCCCTCTAGGCTGTGTGAGATGGTACGGCCCCTCACTGGGGTTACGTACCCTCGCTGTCTCTCTGCACCTCCCTATATATGGTCAATGAGCTCAGCTGCCGTGCAGGACAACCCCAGCCAGGACTTCCAACTGCTTATTGGCCGCTCACTCCCACAGGAACCGCCCCTTCATTCATCAGCTTCTTCTATTCCTATTGGTCTCAGTCCCGTAATTCCCGCCCTCGCCCTCCGTCATTGGATGTCTTTAGGCTGGCCACGCCCTGCAGCGACACCCAGCCGGGGAATGTGACGTGGGTGTGTGGGAGCGCGCACGTAGTGGTGTAGGCGGGAGCGTGCACGGAGGGTGGAGGCGGAGAGGCGGCAGACCGGAGAGTGGTAATGCGGAGAGGAGAATGTGTGCGATGTATTATGGGTGGGGAATGTCTGTATATATATATATATATATATATATATATATATATATATATATATATATACACAGTGGGGAAGGGGAGGATACACTGTATATGACAGGCAGAGCGCCCCCTGTGTATTATAGATGGGGGGTCTCCTGTGTACATACAGGGGGTGTGTATATATATATATATATATATATATATATATGAGTCTATGGGGGGGAGGGGAATGTATATTACAGAGAACACCCCCAATGTGCTATAGATAGGGGGAGGGGAGGTATGTGTGTCCCCCCCCCAGTGCTGTATGGGGGGTATACCTATCTGTACCTACTGATCACTGGCCTTTCTGTATAGGGGGCCGATCATCTGCCTCCCCCTGTCATCTGTCGCCTGTGCCCGCCTGTGATCTGTCGCCTGCCTCCCCCTGTGCCCGCCTGTTGCCTGCCCTCCCCCCCTGTTCCTTGCCTGTCCTCTGTTGCCTGCCCTCCCCCCTGTTCCTTGCCTGTCATCTGTTGCCTGCCCTCCCCCCTGTTCCTTGCCTGTCATCTGTTGCCTGCCCTCCCCCCTGTTCCTTGCCTGTCATCTGTTGCCTGCCCTCCCCCCTGTTCCTTGCCTGTCATCTGTTGCCTGCCCTCCCCCCTGTTCCTTGCCTGTCATCTGTCGCCTGTGCCAGCCTGTCATCTGTCGCCTGCCCTCCCCCCTGTGCCAGCCTGTCATCTGTCGCCTGCCCTCCCCCCTGTGCCCGCCTGTCATCTGTCGCCTGCCCTCCCGCCTGTCATCTGTCGCCTGCCCTCCCCCCTGTGCCCGCCTGTCATCTGGGCCTGCCCTCCCCCCTGTGCCCGCCTGTCATCTGGGCCTGCCCTCCCCCCTGTGCCCGCCTGTCCCCTGTGCCCGCCTGTCCCCTGCCTTCCCCTGTGCCCGCCTGTCCCCTGCCCTCCCCTGTGCCCGCCTGTCGCCTGCCCTCCCCTGTGCCCGCCTGTCATCTGTCACCTGCCCTCCCGCCTGTCTCCTGCCCGCCTGTCATCTGTCGCCTGCCCTTCCCCCTGTGCCCGCCTGTCATTTGTCGCCTGCCCTTCCCCCTGTGCCCGCCTGTCATTTGTCGCCTGCCCTTCCCCCTGTGCCCGCCTGTCATCTGTCGCTTGCCCTCCTCACTGTGCCCGCCTGTCATCTGTCGTCTGCCCTTTCACCTGTCCCCTGCAATCCTGTCATCTGTCGCCTGCCCTCCTCACTGTGCCTGCCTGTCATCTGCCCTCCCCCGTGCCCGCCTGTCATCTGTCACCTGCCCTCCCCCCGTGCCCATCTGTCATCTGTCACCTGTGCCTGCCTGTCATCTGTTGCCTGCCCTCCCCCTGTGCCCGCCTGTCATCTGTCGCCAGCCTGATCTGCCTACCCATTTTCTGTATGATCTCCCTACCTTTCCATCTGTATCTTATCTGACCTGTCTACATATCATCTGTCGATAAAAAACGTGTAGCGCTAAATAGATAAAACTGCACCTAAATATAATGAAATACAATGTGCAACCGTGCTATATGATCAAATGAACACAAAAACATGTGGAAGTCCAAATGAATGAAAAATAATAATAAAAAATAATGTCAATGTGAATGATTCATGATGGTATTCCTGGAGTGATACAAGTGCAATGAGAATGTGAATAGTCACCACCAATAAAAAATATATATCAATATTAAATGAAAAAGTTCAAAATGGATGACATTGAAGGTGCTCCCAAATGACTGGAATGCAGCAAATGCAAACTTTGAAGTAACCGCCACCAACCAATAGAAGAAAAGGCTTACCAGAAATAGTGGACCCTAAGGATCGTATGTTCAGAGGGTCGACTAGGCATTGGTAAACCACTGTGACGAGTGAATGAATCCTCAGCTGCAGTTCGGACAGAGCATCTCACACAACAATCCGCTTAGGAAACACAGGGGGGCCTTCTGATCCAAATGGTAGTGCTTATGAGTAAGGACCCAGTTAGAGCCAGCCGATAAAGCAGTGTAAAGTACAAAAATGGGAGAAAAGAGAAGGGCACATAGCATGAAACTGTATCAAAAAAGTATTTAATGTAGATAAAAACACTTCCATTAGAATAAAACGGCGCTTGTAGATATCAATGGCAACAGTGGAGTCTCCCGACGCGTTTCACAAAAGATTGCATCGTCTGACTGGTTACCTGTCTGAACTCTTAACTTCTCATCTGTCTGATCTCTTTATCTGTCATCTAAGTCATATCTGATTTGTCTAATGTCAACTCCCCAATCTGTCTACATGTAAAGAAATAAATGTTACAATGTTTCTCTTTATCTCCCCTAAGCAATGTTGTGAAAACTTGGCAGACTGCCTGTTTGTTTTTTTATCAGCTGTGAGCAGAGAACGGCTCTGCACAGAATCCAGGAAATGCTGTTTTAAGATCGTTAGGGGGGGTTAAATCACGATCTTGATTCTTTAAAGATTAATCGCACAGCTCTACCGTTATTAGTAACCTACTCATCTGTCACTTGCCTGATCCGCCTGCCTGTTTTCTATCTAATCTGCCTGCCTACCACCTTTCTGTCATGTTTTTTTTTTTCTTTTTTGCTTTTTACTGTGTCTGGCTTGTGATCATATATCACATGTCTGCTCTTTTTGCCCATCATCTATCACTTGTGTGTCTGATTTTGCTTGTTTCCTATCTGACCTGTCTACCGATCAATTGTCCTATATAGAACACTGAGCCAGTCTCTGTACCAGAGGAGCTTACACTCTGATGTCCCCCCACAGTCACAATATTATTATTAATAATAATAATGTGTGACTGTGGGGGGACATCAGAGTGTAAGCTCCTCTGGTACAGAGACTGACGTGAATGGATTGGTGTTCTTTGTACAGCACTGCGGTATATGTCAGAGCTATATAAATGAATAATAATATTATTAATTATTATTATTATTATTATTATTATTATTATTATATAGCTCTGACATATACCGCAGTGCTGTACAGAGAACACCAATCCATTCACGTCAGTCTCTGTACCAGAGGAGCTTACACTCTGATGTCCCCCCACAGTCACTTATTATTATTATTATTATTATTATTATTATACATTTATATAGCTCTGACGTATACCGTAGCGCTGGAGAGAGAACACTGAGCCAATCACATCAGTCTCTGCACCAGAGGAGCTTACACTCTAAGGTCCCCCCACAGTCACACATTATTATTATTATTATTATTAATATTATTATTATTATACATTTATAAAGCTCTGACGTATACCGTAGCGCTGGAGAGAGAACACTGAGCCAGTCCCATCAGTCTCTGCACCAGAGGAGCTTACACTGTAATGTCCCCCCACAGTCACACATTATTATTATTATTATTATTATTATTATTATTATACATTTATATAGCTCTGACGTATACCGTAGCGCTGGAGAGAGAACACTGAGCCAATCACATCAGTCTCTGCACCAGGAGCTTACACTCTAATGTCCCCCCACAGTCATACACTATTATTATGCATTTATGTAGCTCTGACATACCGCAGTGCTGTACAGAGATTACTAGCTTCTCACACCGGTATCTTTTCTGTCCTTATTTTTGTCCCCTCAGAATCGGTGGCCAGTCAGCTGTTAGGGGCTCGCCATCATGGATGACATTTTCACGCAGTGCCGGGAAGGGAACGCGGTGGCGGTACGCTTGTGGTTGGATAATACGGAGAATGACTTGAACCAGGGGTGAGTGACTCTTCATCGGTTTGTATGACTTTTTTATTTTTTTTTCACTTGGTTTACCCGGTGACGTCCTGCACCCTTCTCTTCCAGCGATGACCACGGCTTCAGCCCCCTGCACTGGGCCTGTCGAGAGGGCCGCAGTAACATTGTGGACATGCTGATCATGAGAGGAGCGCGGATCAATGTCATGAACCGCGGGGATGACACGCCCCTCCACCTGGCTGCCAGCCACGGTCACCGGGACATTGTACAGAAGGTGGGTCAGTCATTGGATTGTTGTGGGGCTGCCGTGGCTGAGACATAAAATGGATCTGAAGTTTTGGATGAAGTAGGGGAAGGGTTAGTACCCCTCTCAGGTTTTTATTACTGTCTGTGTGGCACCGTTGTCAGGTAGTGATTAGAAAATTCAAAATGTTTGGGTTGTCACCAGACAACTGTTTAAGGGAGGGCTTCCTCGATTTGGAAGGATTTCCTCTCGCTTCCTGCTGTATCTACAGGAAAGAAAGTGAAGGCAAATCTCCCCAATCTATTTATGTCCATCCTGTTCTGAGATTTACACAGCCCTGACACAACACACAGCCTTGATTTTTTTTTTCTCTGCTGCACTTCAGTAAAACATGCAGGTCTTGTCCCTCCCCCAGCCTGCGACTTGACAGTGAAAAGAGAAGCAGCAGAGTGATTAGCTCATCTCTCTGTCATTCCGCTCTCTCCTGCTATCAGCATGTTCTTGCACTGTAGTACAGCTGTTTGGACCCTTGTGCTTTGGGGGGGAGGGGGGGCTACTCTCGTGAAGGGGCAGCTGCTTTTGTGAAAATCTCAGACTGGGAGCCACTGTCAATCAGGCAGGGTCGGCCAAAAGGGGAGGTGTCAACGTGTGAGATTGCAGGCTGATTACAGGCATGCCTTATCATGGCGTACTTTTCACCCAGGAAGAACACAGGGACACAAACTGACGTCATGTTGAGGTTTGCGGCTGTGTCTATCCCCCTTGCGGTGCTTTAGTGTACCAGGTTACTGTCAGTAGCAATCACTGGCGGTAAGTGGTCTGTCTGTCTCTGTGTGTGTGTGCGCGGTGATGGAAGATTGGTTGGCTCTGCATCCACTGGCTGGGGAGCTTGAGGTCACACAATGTGTATTGATGATGATGATGATGATGACTATTCATTCTTTCAGCTCATTCAGCAGAAGGCGGACGTCAATGCAGTTAACGAACATGGAAATTCTCCCCTGCACTATGCCTGTTTCTGGGGTCAGGACGAAGTCGCCGAGGTGTGTGACGGGTATATCACTGCTGTGTCTGTAGAGAGATCAAGTGACAAGCATGGGGAGATATATATATGTGTGTGTGTGTGTGTGTTTTTCACTGATCCTCGTAATATTCTATAGGTGCACTAATCTATACGTAGGGGAGATGATTGATTCTATGCAGAGCTGCACCAGATTTTGCACACTCCAGTTTTAGTAAATCCCCCCCTGGGGTATATGTAGAGCTCTGGGGGGAGTTATATGTCATAATGTTATCTATCTACGGTATATATTATTATTATTATTATTATTATTATTAGTAGTAGTAGTAGTAGTAGTAGTAGTAGTAGTAATATAGAGTGCATGAGCATCATGGGAAATGTAGTTCCAAAACATCTGGGGGTGCCAAGGTTTGCCATCACTGGTATATAGACTGTATATACTCAGTGAGCACTCCTGGGAAAAGATTGGTATATAGACTGTATATACTAAGGGATCACTCCTGGGAAGGGATTGGTATATAGACTGTATATAGTAAGGGAACACTCCTGGGAAGGGATTGGTATATAGACTGTATAGACTAAGGGATCACTCCTGGGAATGGAGGGTTATTTATTATATGTTTTACATGCACACCTTTTTTATTCTCGCTGTCAGATGTTCCATATTTTTGCGGCCATGTTTCCGCGCTGCACTATGAGTAGGTTATGCACCATTATATGCGATTTCTCTTATGAAGCTGTTTCTTAAATACAAAGACATTGTTGGGTTTTAGTGGAATTCTGTGTTTTCCAAGTGTACATTTGTCCAAAACCAATAGAAACTGGTAACTGATTCAGCGGATTGGGGACAGATGAGGAAGACTGGAAACCCCCCTCCATCATTCTTCTTCCATGAGCAGCGGGTGTTTTAGGATGGATGGTGTGTGGAGGCATCCGGGGTTTGTGGTGCTTTCATAGACGAGCAGGCACAGTAAAGCACAGTCACTGTGCTGCACTAACATCAGATACCAGCATGTGCTTCTGATAGGAATATAGTTCACAGGAGGATTTGTAAGCACTTTATTCAGGGGATAGAACTTCTTGTCCATACAGGAATGTTGTCTGCTAATGGGAACCTTTTTATCCTGTAGGATCTGGTGAACAATAATGCACTGATCTATATCTGTAATAAGTATGGAGAGACCCCTCTGGACAAGGCTAAACCTCACCTAAAAGAGCTTCTGCGGGGTGCGTACCATTCATAGCCTCCCTGTGTATGGTGTGATGTTATATGCTGTATTCTTACCTCTAATGTTATCTGCAGACCGGGCTGAGAAGATGGGCCAGACTATGAGCAGAATTCCCTACAAGGACACTTTCTGGAAAGGAACCACCAGGACCCGACCACGTGAGAACCACATTACTGCTGTCTGTAGACTCCAAGAACCCTCTTCACACCTCCACCTATCTGTTTTATACACCCACCTTCTCCATCCAGTACTTCCACTATACCAGTGCAGCTTCACTTCTCTACTATCCACACCACATCCCTACCACCAACTTCACTTCTCTACCATCCACACCACATCCCTTACCACCAACTTCACTTCTCTACCATCCACACCACATCCCTTACCACCAACTTCACTTCTCTACCATTCACACCACATCCCTTACCACCAACTTCACTTCTCTACCATCCACACCACATCCCTTACCACCAACTTCACTTCTCTACCATCCACACTACATCCCTTACCACTAACTTCACTTCTCTACCATCCACACCACATCCCTACCACCAACTTCACTTCTCTACCATCCACACCACATCCCTACCACCAACTTCACTTCTCTACCATTCACACCACATCCCCTTACCACCAACTTCACTTCTCTACCATCCACACCACATTCCGTACCACCAACTTCACTTCTCTACCATCCACACTACATCCCCTTACCACCAACTTCACTTCTCTACCATCCACACTACATCCCCTTACCACCAACTTCACTTCTCTACCATTCACACCACATCCCCCTACAAGCAACTTCACTTCTCTACCATCCACTTTGTGTGTTCCCCCGAACATAGTTCCTTTAGATACTTCCTGTCACTTGTACCCTCCCCACTAAACTCATCCTCTACTTGTCTTGCACCGGACTGACAACCTCTCCTGCTTTTTGCTCCCCACTCTTTCTCTTCTTGCAGGTAACGGTACTCTTAACAAGCAAGCAGGCATTGACTTCAAGCAGCTGACCCTCAGTCACAAACTCAACGACAACCACTCTGGAGAGGTGAGTGCGGCTTAAGGCAGTATTGATCAGTGGCCTGACGAGCTTCCGCTAATAAAAACATAATTCCTCTGCTTGTAGTTGTGGAAGGGCCGCTGGCAGGGCAATGACATTGTCATCAAGGTCCTTAAAATACGCGACTGGACTACAAGGAAGAGCCGTGACTTTAATGAAGAGTATCCCAAACTGAGGTGAGGCTTTACCATCCGAAGACTTGCAGGGGCTATGAGGATCTATTGTCTCCTCTGTGTGCCCCATAGAACTCATAGTTACTTGTGTTTGTCTGACTGTCCTACACCATACTCCTCTACCTGTACTTCTCACCAGTGTGGTATCAATCAGATGTGTTCTACACTGATCATATCTCCAGTTATTAGTCTGATATGTGTTGTGTGCCAGGGAGGTCATCAGTTGTTGTGGTATTTGGAATTTGGCTCCACTACAGAGCTGTATATTATGTATGTATTTATTTTGTGTTATTTCCATTTGTGTGAAGCATTGTGAAATATCTGTCAAGAGAACAGGACAAAATCGTAGTACATGCATCTCTATCCATAAAGGGAGGTACTACCATAGTGCACGTCTCTACCAGTGCAGGAGATACTGTCATAGTACACCCTCCTCTACCAGTATAATAGGTATTGTCATAGTACACCCACCTCTACCAGTATAATGGGTATTGTCATAGTACACCCACCTCTACCAGTATAATGGGTATTGTCATAGTACACCCAGCTCTACCATTATATTGGGTACTGTCATGGTACACCCACCTCTACCAGTATAATGGGTACTGTCATGGTACACCCACCTCTACCAGTATAGGGGGCGCTCTCCTAGTAGACACTCTTATCTGTATAGAAGGCATTGTCCTACTACAAATACCTCTACCGGTATAGAGGCACTGTCCTAGTACGCACATGCCTTTACCAGTATAGGAGATGCTGTCATAGCATATACACCTCTACCAGTATAGGATGGAGCTGTCATAGTACACAGCCCTAACGGTACAAGAGACCCTGTCATAGTACACACAACACTACCAGTATAGGAGACATGGTCATAGTACACATAACCCTACCATTATAGAGGGCATGGTCATAGTGCACACAACCCTACCAGTATAGGGGGCACGTTCATGGTACACACAACTCTACCAGTGTAGGGGGCACGGTCATAGTACACACACCTCTCCCAGTATAGGGGGCAGGGTCATAGTACACACAACCCTACCAGTATAGAGGGCACTGTCATAATTTATATACAGTCATAGTTTGCTGCTCCATTTGTCTCAGTTCCTCACTGTGCACCCCATGCCGTCTTGTCCTCCATAGGATATTTTCTCACCCCAATGTCCTTCCAGTCGTGGGTGCATGTCAGTCTCCACCCGCCCCTCATCCTGTGCTCATCACCCATTGGATGCCCTACGGATCTCTGTACAATGTTCTGCATGAGGGAACCAGTGAGTATTGGTTGTGATAGGGGTACTTACCTGTTCATAGCTATTGGGGTCATTACCTGGGGGGAGTTTTTATACTTCTTTTGGGTGGTCTATTATTTTAGCCCAGTCTATTGTCATTGGCTGGGGCAGATGACAATTAATCTTGTTGTCTGGGAGGGATGGCGGTGTGCCTACCTATAGGGATGGGGGGATCTCTCTGTGTGTTCCATCATTATTCCTTATATGTCTGTTTTTGTCCACACAGACTTGGTGGTTGACCAGTGCCAGGCGGTCAAGTTTGGCTTGGACATTGCCCGTGGAATGGCGTTTCTTCACACATTAGAGCCTCTTATTCCTCGACATTACTTGAACAGCCGTAGTGTAATGGTGAGTAGTGTGGGGCCTGTGGCATCCTGCAACAAAGGCCATTGTCCAGATTCTGTCCAATCTCATTATCTCTGCTGTCCGATATCGCCTGCCTTTTATATAATGACCAATTGCATCCTTTCTATTGCTGTTCAAATCCCTCAGTAGACCAGTTTTGCAATATGTCCATTCTTCTACTATGTAGAGATCACTATATAGATGAACTTAGAATTCTACAGAGGAGTTGATTTCAGTTGTGAATCCATATTGTAATGTCATTGTTCTGCAGATAGATGAAGATATGACGGCTCGCGTCAGTATGGCAGATGTAAAGCTTTCCTTCCAGTGTCCGGGCCGAATGTATTCCCCAGCATGGATTGCACCAGAAGGTAAAGCATAAAGTCTATTATTCCCTTCCATTCTCCTGGACTGTAGAAGACATTTGTCCCAACTGTGCAGCCTCCCTCATCTACTTTGTAATCTCTACAGCTGATTCTCCTCAACCCTCACCAGCCTCTGTTTTCCCTGTCTTGATCTCACCGACCTCCATCTCTCTTCCTACTCGTGTCCTCCTCCGCTTCTATCTTCCTTGTCTTGTCCTCCTCGGCCTTTGGTTTCTATCGTCTCGGCCTCCTTGGCCCCCCATCTTGCTCGCCTTTTTTTTTATTTACTGTGTTCCTTCTCTTCAATGATGACCCAGAGTCCTTTCTTCTATCGCCGTATGCTGCCCTCATGTTTACCCTCATTTATGGCATTCCTTTATTCACCTACTTTTTACTTGTCTGCCAGTATAGAAAATTCTTCCAACCCGTTTTCTTTTGCCCACCGATGAGACTAAAGCCTCGTACACACGATCGGATTATCCAATGGGAATTGTGTGATGACAGGCTGTTGTCGGAAAATCCGACCGTTTTGTACGCTCCATCAGACAATTGTTGTTGTCGGATTTTCCGCGGACAAATGTTGGATAGCATGCTTTAAAATTGTCCACCAACAAATGTGTGTTGTCGGATTATCCGATCGTGTGTACACAAGTCCGTCGGACAAAACTCCAAAGTACAAACACACATGCTCAGAAGCAATGCTCACCATAACACATTAGCATAAGTTGCCCAAAGGGTGGCGCTAAAGAGCTGAAAACCCCTCATTGTTTCGTGTTTGTTGGCCGACAATTCTTTGCTGTGTGTATGCAATACAAGTTCCTGGCCAACGCCCTTCGGACAAAAGTCCTACGCTTTTGTCTGCAGAAAATCCGATCGTGTGTACCAGGCTTAAGTCAGTATTTCTGTCCAGTATCGTTCACATATCTAAGTGCCCACTCTGTTTAATATGTCCTGCCAGTTTCAGCACCAGGACCACACCCTACAATTCCAGCTATTACTGTCCATCCTTGGTGACACATATATCCCATCTATGTCTGCCAGCCTGAACCTCAGTGACCACACACTATGGCACATCTAGGTCTGTCTGACCTCCGTGACCACACCCTACAGAACATCTGTGTTTGATCAGTCGTGTTGACTTCATCCTGCAGCACAACCGTGCCTGTCCTGAACTCGGTAAAACCATATATCCCGTCTGTTTATAACTACATCATAGGCCCTATTTGTGTCCAATGTCAGTGACCATTATCATGCGTCCCATCTAATTTTGATGGACCTCACTGATTAATTACACTAGTTGAACCAATTTTTATATAATATCATTGAACACACACTTTATGTGGTATTTTCCATGGCCCTCCTTCAGTCCAGTCCTATTTATGCTAAACAGACATCCTTTTTATTTATTTTTGATCTCGTTTATGGTTAACGAGATAACCATTTTTAATTTTGTTCCTTTCCTGATACATTCAGTCTCAAAGATTGGACGCTCATCTGCATTGCCGTACCTCTTCTTTCTATCCATCCAGCCCTGATTGCTACTCTTCCTAACGCCCAGCTTTGTGTTTTTCGGGCTCCAGTTTCTGCCATAAAATTGATGAACGTTGAGTTTTCTTTGTCTGCCAGAGTATTGGCTGGGAATTTTTTAAAAGTGTTTTGGAATAGTCTTCTTTAAAACTTGCCGACTGCCCACAGTACAAGAACGTCATTAATTTGATGTTAACTACCGTTATAATGGCAGCAGCTATCTGCCATAACTCTGGTATCATTTTGTACTGTGGGCAATTCTCCTACAAGATAAAAGTGGTCCCATCAGCAGATTTGCTGCGGGATCACTTTTGGAGGCAGCGGGAAAGATGCCCATACCGCCTCACCCCCCTCGCTGACTCTTACCCGGCGTTTACGAGCTTTCCGGAGCTGTTGGTAAGACCCAAACTAGTCCGATCCCTCTGATTTTTGGGCAGGAAGACGAGGGCGGATGTTGGCTTTTTAATCATCCTGACGACACCATGGTTGATATGGTGTCAGGATGATTGAAAGGCAGGAGTGAATGCAACAGATTGTTAAGGGCGGATTGCAGGCGCTATTTTTAACGCTATAGTGCCTGCAATACGCTCCAGTGTGAAAGGGGTCCTTAATGTTTGACCTCACATTATATGGTTTTGGTAAATCTGAAGACAAAAATCTGCAGAAAATCTAATGGTGTGTAATAGGGCCTTACAATCCTCTGGCTTCAGTGGAGGAAAGGGCAATTGTAGATGGGGGGGTTTAAAGGGCCACTGACCACCCATGTCATGGGATTATTTTGGGGGGGATTTAAATGGGGGTATTGGTGAAGAGTATTGATTTGTTTTGGAGGGGAAAGGGGTGTGGGGGTGGATTCACTAAAGTCAAATAGGCTGTGCCCTTTGTAAATTCAGTTGTACTCTAAGTGCAGTTGCTCCAGAGCTTAGTAAATAAGGTAAAGCTTCACTTGCAAATAATACCCAATCAAGTGCAAGAAAAAACATGATTGGATGATGGAAGTCAGCAGAGCTTGTCCTCATTTTACCCTATTTTTTTAACCCCTCAATTCCAGCATGTTTCTTTATTTCTAAAAATTGTGGCAAAACATGAGGTCACCTAGTGGTGTCCATTTTGCACAAAATGCCGCGTACACACGACCGTTTTTCTCGTCGCGAAAAATGAAATTTTTTCCTTTTGACGAGAAAAACGATTGTCTGTGGGCATTTTGTCGTTTTTCTCGACGAGAAAAACGGCATTAAAAATGACGAGAAAAATTAGAACATGTTCTAATTTTTCTCGTCGTTTTTTCCAACATTTTTTCCGTGGCAGTTTTCCCATAGGGAAACACTGCCGCGGAGCCCACAGACGGTCGTTTTTCTCGACAAGAGAAAAAATGACATGAAAAACGACCGTGTGTGGGGGACAAGTCGTTCCCTCGTTTTTAATGTCATTATTCACGGCGGTTTTTTAACCGCCGTGAATAATGATTGTGTGTACGCGGCAAAAGAGTTGTTTCTGGGGATTTCTTCCTGTCCTGACATGTTTGTGTTCGGGCAAAGTGTTGCATGACAAAGCAATTGTCGGTCAAACCATTACAGCACTGAAAACGGGGCTCACAGCAAGTGCTAAAATGCCTACCTTAATAAAGGGAATGCATTAAAGTTAAAAAAGGTATTAACTTTATAATCCCAGCTCCACAACTGATCCAGTGATATCCCTCATCTTTGGTGGCGGCAGTGACCTGTCCTCACAACTAAACAACGTAGGGATCATGTAATGAAGTGTAAGTTTCATGCCTTCCAGGACTACTGTAAGTCTAGTGGGCATGATGACCTATTCCCTGCAACAGTATCCATGACCACCTGTGCTCACCTGACGTAGGGGTTGGATGATGCTGGTCATCATTTAACCCAGACAAAGTACTGGATCATAGAAGCTGGGGGGGACAGTGCCGGAGGGGAGGCAAGCATTGCATCAAAAGCTGCTTTTATTTTCAATAGGCAGATCAATGGTTTGTTAATTTTTTTGAAAAAAAAGGTCAACGATGTCTATCAAGTCAAGTTCTATGCAAAACAATATCGTGACTTCATTTCTAAAAAACATAGAGGACATGAATTGAGTCATACATGACCCAGCTTTTCATTTGGACTCCATCGCAACCAATTGGAATTTATGCATGGCTGATTCACCAGTTTATTTCTGAGTGCTGGTGGGAGGGGGCTGTTGTGGACATCCACATGCTGACCCCCATTTATTTATTTTTTGGACCCCCCCCCTTTTACTTATTCTTTCCCTATGCTTAAAATTAACCTGCCCTAGGTTCACAATCTATTCTTCATGCTGTCATTTTTTAGACCCAGTGCCCATAGCCAGGGGACCACTTACCCCAACTTCCCTTACTCTGTGTTCTCCAAGACAAGGAGGGACCCGGGATACAAAGCATCTCCCTGACGCTTCTCTGTTAATTGTCCTAAAAATCTGTTCATTGTCTGTTGATGATGCTTTATATTTTGTGGGAGATTTACTAAAACTGGTCACTATGTGCAGCTGCACCAGATTCTGTGTGCACCAATCGGTATATAACTTCAGCTTGTTCAATTAAGATTTGACACTAAAACCCAGCAGCCGATTGGTTACTATACACAGCTGCACCAGCTTCTGTGTGCTCCAGTTTTAGTGCCTCATTGGTGTCAGTGGGAGGAATAGTCTCCCATTGTTGGTGTCAGTGGGAGGAATAGTGCCTCATTATTGGTGTCAGTGGGAGGAATAGTGCCTCATCATTGGTGTCAGTGGAAGGAATAGTGCCTCATCATTGGTGTCAGTGGAAGGAATGGTCCCCCATCGTTGGTGTCAGTGGAAGGAATGGTCCCCCATCGTTGGTGTCAGTGGAAGGAATGGTCCCCCATCGTTGGTGTCAGTGGAAGGAATGGTCCCCCATCGTTGGTATCAATGGGAGGAATGGTCCCCCATCGTTGGTATTAATGGGGGGAATGGTCCCCCATCGTTGGTACCGGTGAGAGGAATAGTGCCATTGGTACCATTGGGGGGGATTACTGCCCCATTGTTGGTACCATTGGGGGGATTAGTGTCCCGTCGTTGGTACCATTGGGAGGAATAGTGCCATATTGTTGATATGATTTCAATGTAAAAATACCGTAC
Organism: Rana muscosa; assembly: GCA_029206835.1. Taxonomy (NCBI): domain Eukaryota; kingdom Metazoa; phylum Chordata; class Amphibia; order Anura; family Ranidae; genus Rana; species Rana muscosa. The sequence continues at coordinate 1,086,711,773 of CM055117.1, read as the reverse complement.
TGGTGACCCCACAATAGGGATTAAACGTTTCTGCAAAAATAAAATTTAAAAAAGACACATGGCCATTAACTAAAATTAGAAGAGGAGCGCTTCAAACTTAAACTGTGTAGAGGGTTCTTTACTGTAAAAGCGGCCAGGATGTGGCGGTGGTCTCAGCGGGGAGCATCGATAGTTTCAAAAAACTATTAGATAAGCACCTGAGCGAGCACAACATACAGGGATATACAATGTAATACTGATCTAATAGCACACACATAGGTTGGACTTGTGTCTTTTTTTTCCAACCTCATTAACTAACTATGTTGGTGTCAGTGGGAGGAATGGTGCCCCATCGTTGGTGTCAGTGGGAGGAATGGTGCCCCACCATTGGTTAAAGGACTAGTGCCCAATTATCAGTGGCAGGAACTATGCGCCACTGTTGCTGATAGTGGAGGGATTAATGCCCCAAGGGCCAGATGAAAGCAAGCAAAGAGCCACATCCAGCCCCCGGGCTGAAGTGTGAAGACCACTGGTATATTTCCAGGTACCTGGCTCCTGTATTCTAACCTTATTTGGCACAGATGCCATTGCAGATTGGCCACTTAGAGCAGCACATATGATTGACTAATCTTTTCTTCCAGCTCTGCAGAAACGTCCTGAGGACATCAACCGCCGTTCTGCTGACATGTGGAGCTTTGCGGTCCTGCTCTGGGAGCTGGTGACCCGAGAGGTGCCTTTTGCAGATCTCTCTAACATGGAGATTGGGATGAAGGTAAGTGATTGGCTTCCAGTGTAGTGCAGCTCTCGGGGTTGGGCATTTGCACATCTTTCTAACAAACCTATTGTGCTTTTAGGTGTCATTGGAAGGCCTGCGCCCCACCATTCCCCCTGGCATCTCTCCACATATCTGTAAACTAATGAAGATCTGTATGAATGAGGATCCCGCCAAGAGGCCAAAGTTTGACATGATCGTTCCCATCCTAGAGAAGATGCAAGATAAATAAAGGCGTCAACATTTTTTTAATTTTTTTTTTTACACATTGTCCCACCTTGACTTTGCTACACCATCACTATTGCTGTCCAACTGTTCAGAGAATCTGTCTCACCGCTAAGCTGGCACCAAGCAACAGGCGCCCAGCCCTGACAGCTGCATCAGTTACCAAGTGCCTTCTGGGAAACTGACGTGAGAAATGGGAGGAAGCCATATACTGATTACGCTCTTGTCCAAAGCTCATAGAGCGGTGTGTACTGTGCAGTGTTACTGTAATCCACATTTATCCCAGTGCTACATTTCATTAGGGGGTTCTAGGTCTGGGACAACTTGCAGGGCATAGGAACCTTGGTTACTGCACTAGGGGGAGGGGATGTTTGTCCATGACATTTCGTAAAAAAAATAATTGATCTTGGCTATGAGCCATTATGATGCCACATTAGTGAGAACAGATTGCCGGGGAAGGTGAGGGTTATTTGGGTTCAAACAGTTGGAAATTTAAAAAAAAAACATATATAGAAATTATCACTGTAGATGCTTAGAGGGCCAGGACTGCATTTCAGTGTAGTAAGATATTGTCCAGATATTTCAGTGTTTTATTCCCCGTGGGGTTATATTTTATGCCAAAACATGCTTGAAGTGGGAACAGTCCATTATATTTCAGAGGTTTGCGGTTCTTGGACAGGGAAGGGACACACAAGTTGTACACAGGTCTTATTTTATGTTACTAAGCGCATGATAGACCTTCTCTTTGCCTGACCGTGTCTACTAAATGTCATGCTGCTCTTTGGGTACCGCCCCTGAGGAGCTGAGGAATGTGCCTTTTTGAATTCCTGGTGCTTGGTCATGTGCCTAAGGCAGTGTATTGTGTTGTATTACCCCTCTCTTCATATTGTGCTGCCACACCTTTTATATAGCAAGTGCTCTGCCCATGTATAAATATGTATGTGTGTATATATATTATATCACAGTGTATCACTATAATAACATGTATTATATGTCAGGGGCGGTGGAGAACTGGTGCTTGGATCTGCTCCCCACCCCTGAGGTCCTTCTGTCATTACAGCAGGAGGAGAGAAATGTATTTTTATATATATATAAATTAACCTTTGCGCACCTTGTGAAAGCTTAATAAATATTATTCTAGATTCCCTAGTCTGGCTGTGCATCCTTATACAGGGATTGAAGATGATCGCAGAGCGTCATATTGGGTGGTGGGATGTCACGCTACTTCTCATTTTTAACGGGACTGACTCATCGTCAGATGGTCCTTATCTGTTTCCTGCCAGCCACCACCCTGGGGGGGGGGGGGGACAAAAGACAAGCCTTGTCACTTCTGCAGCAGTGATGACAGCACTGAGAGGAACCACAAGTGTTACCAAACGCATGCTAAAGCCTGTACTGAGAAGAATGCAGAGGCTGTCAACAAATTCAAGGCATAAGTGTCTAGCTGCAGTCCTTTGACTCACTGATTTGGCATAAGCAGGATAGCTAGAACTCCTCATGCTGAAACCCGTACGCCTTGGGCACACAGGACATCAAAAACGCCACTTTTAGGCCCCTTTCACACTGGGACGTCGGCGGTAAAGCGCCGCTATTTTTAGCGGCGCTTTACTGTCGTATTTGCGGTGGTATTCAGACGCTAGCGGGGTGCTTTTAACCCCTGCTAGCGGCCGAAAAAGGGTTAAAACCACCCGCAAAGCACTGCTGCAGCAGCGCTTTGCTGGCGGTATAGCCGCGGTGCCGATTGATTTCAATGGGCAGGAGCGGTATACACACCGCTCCAAATATGCGGCTAGCAGGACTTATTCTTTTTCGTACATCACGGGACACAGAGCGACTTAGTCATTACTAATGGGTTATATAGATACCTTCAGGTGCTGGCACTGGCAACTTCCAAAACCGGAAGTACCCTCCCCTATATAAGCCCCTCCCATCCGGGAGCACCTCAGTTTTTTGCCAGTGTCTAAGGTGTTGGCCAAAGAGTAACATGTGTTTTCCTGGGCTTGCGTACAGGTTCTTTTACGGGCCTTAGTAAGCTGTTCCGGATCCCACCAAAAAAGCTTCATAGCTAAACGGTCGGTACCCGGGCCTTGCAACAGAAGAGCAAGGTTTTGCCTGTAATGCCTCTCTTAGGAGGGCTGGACCCTGGGATCCAGAGCTCTGGTCATACCCACGACCAAGATGTTTTCTGTGCAGGGTGCTATACAGGTCCAGGGGAGTGGAATCCTTGGGAACCCGGTCCCTGAAGGTTTAATTACAATGCCTGCTGTGATAGGTGAAGTTTGGGCTTCTGTGGACCAAACAGAGTCCTGCGGCGGGGAACAGGTAAGTGGGGGCCCCCAGGAACTTGGTTCTATTGGGGGACCCCCCAAGCCTAATTTGTCTTTCTGTCTGTTACCTAACGGTATTCCCGCTAATATCTGTGTATGCCTGTAACTACTGAAAAATGTAAAATTTTAATAGTAGTCAAGAAAAAAAAAAAGGACCGCGGTACCTGTGTTAAACCACTAGAGGCCGCTGTGGTCCATTTTTTCTTGTCATGTGGATCTTTGGTTTTCTCAAGTCAAAAGATCCAGGCAGTTGGTAAGTTCTCTGTGGGAATCCACTTCCTCTGCCCTGTTGCTGCGCTCATCCACCGCACAGGCCCTCCGGCAAAAAGGGCCCTGGCTCCTAGTCCCTGCTTGGTTTCGAAAAGGGCGCCAATGGCGCACGGCGCGTGCACGCGCCTCCTATGAAAAAAAGGGGCGGGGCGGGTGGATGACGCTCGATGCGCGCCGCGGCGCTTCTGCGCATGTGCAGGCGTCCCAGCATGTATAAAAGACACAGTACAAGTGTCAGCTGGATGCAAACAGAGCTAGCAACAAACGGTGGCACACAGAGGCGGTTGATGCAGGCATCCCCATAGAAAGACACTTTAGTGGACACCAGCTGGTATATAGCAGCAACTGTGTTAGACTATTACCAGTAAAATTGGTGTATGACGACGGGAATACCTCAGCTTTGTGCTTAAAGGATATGTCGTCCAGACGCTCCGGAAATAAGTCTTCCAGGAAGCCAAAGGGGTCTCCATCGGGCTCTGAGGATATTGGGCATGCTTGTACTGCACCAATCTCCCCTGAGAATTCAGAGGTCAGTAGCCGTAGGAACCCCGCAGGAGTGCCTGGTGCTGCGGCTGTCCCCAGTCCACCTGCTCCTGTATATATAACAGAGGAGGTTTTATCCTCAACTCTGGGAGGATTGGAAGAGAGATTAACAGCATTGATCGCTGCTTCCCTGTCACAGGGAAAGCGCGTCCGATCTCCGTCTCCTCCTTCAGAGTGCCCGTTAGTGGAGGAACAGCCCCACACAGAGATCGACCTACCTGAAGGGGATCAGGATGAGGTTGATTCAGTTATGGAGGAATCAACAGTGGAAGAACCTTTCTCAGCATCTCAGGCTGAAAGATTATGGGTTCAGTCTCTGACTAACATGGTCCGATCAGCATTTAAAATGCCTCTGGCGGAACCATCAACCACTACGGTTTCCTCGCTGGGGTCGCTGAAATCTCCCCAGGCTGTCTGTTCCTTCCCAATCCACCCTTTATTGGAAGGGCTTATTTACCAGGATTGGGAGCATCCTGATAAAATATTTACTCCCCCCAAGAGATTTCCGGTGATCTATCCCATGGAGGATAAGTTCATAAAAAAATGGAGGGTCCCTACAGTGGACGCAGCCATCTCTTCTGTGAACAAATCACTGACATGTCCAGTAGATAATGTTCCAATGTTCAAAGACCCAATAGATAAAAAATTGGAGTCTTTACTAAAATCTGCTTTCTCTACAGCAAGCATGGTGACACAACCTGCAGTAGCAGCGATTGGAGTCTGCCAAGCGGTGAAAGATCAGTTGAAACAAGTCTTAAGGGACTTACCAGATCAGCAGGCTCTTGCCCTAGCTGACCTACCTAGAGCCTTGTGTTTTGCGGTGGACGCCATAAAGGATACAATCCAACAGGCCTCCCGCTTTACGCTGTCTGTAGTACATATGCGTAGGCTTCTATGGCTCAAAAACTGGTCTGCTGAAGCTCCCTGTAAGAAATTGCTGGTTAGCTTCCCATTTCATGGAGAACGCTTATTTGGAGAAGATCTGGACAAATATATCCAGAAAATTTCTGCCAGTAAAAGTTCACTCTTACCGGTTAAGAACAAGAGTAGAAGTCCTTCTTTTAAGAGGCCTACTTCTCCAGTCCCTGGCACATCGGCTGTGAAACAGTTCCGACGGCCTCCGCGGTCAAATTCAGGGGGCAGAAATCAGGGACAATCACAGGATAACAAGAAACCCTGGGTCAAGAGAGGTACAAAACCTCCCCCCAAGTCATGAAGGGTTGCCCCCACTCAATCGGGTGGGGGGAAGACTTCAGTTGTTCACAGAGACCTGGCGGGACACCATCAGAGACAGATGGGTGCTCTCCGCAGTAAGTCTGGGATACAAGCTGGAGTTAAAAGACACTCCTCCTGCCCAATTTATGAGGTCAAACGTGCCAAGCGATCCCCAGAAGAGAGGATCCCTCCTTCTGGCACTAGAACAACTATTGCTCCAAGGTGTAATCATGAAGGTTCCCCTGGAAGAAAGCGGGTTCGGGTTTTACTCGAACCTTTTCACAGTCCCCAAACCAAATGGGGACGTGAGGCCCATATTAAATCTAAAAGGGCTAAACAAGTTCCTAAATATCAGGACTTTTCGGATGGAGTCGATCCGATCGGTGGCCACCGCCCTACAAGGGCAGGAATGGTTAGCCTCGATCGACATAAGGGATGCTTATCTGCATATTCCCATCTTTCCGGCCCACCAGAAATTTCTACGCTTTGTAGTAGAAGGGCGCCATTTTCAGTTCAGAGCCTTACCTTTCGGTCTGGCCACAGCACCACGAGTGTTCACAAAAATTCTGGCCCCACTATTGGCCAATCTAAGAACACGGGGTGTAACGATAATGGCATATCTAGACGACCTGCTACTAATAGACCACTCAGTGGAAAAGCTGGAAGTAGCTATTCACAAGACAATCAAGTATCTGGAATATCACGGTTGGATTATCAACCGGGACAAGTCAGCTCTAAGACCAGTCAGAAGTCTGGAATACTTAGGGCTAAGGCTGGATTCAAATCAGAGAAAGATTTTCTTACCTCCAGAGAAGGTGTCGTCTTTAAAAGATTTGACCCACTTAGTGGGTACAAAAAGAAAACCATCCATACGCCTGTGCATGAGGCTGCTGGGAAAAATGGTGGCTTCATTCGAAGCAGTACCCTACGGTCAATTCCATTCAAGGAACTTGCAGAGGGCCATACTGTCAGCCTGGAACAAAAAAGTTCAGGCTTTAGACTTACCAATGTCCCTGTCCCCTTCCGTTCGCAAGAGCCTCCATTGGTGGTTGGTGCCCCAGAATCTGGAAAAAGGGAAACCCTTCAGTCCGGTTTCTTGGAAGGTGGTCACTACAGATGCCAGCCTCATAGGCTGGGGGGCAGTACTGGAGCAATGGTTTCTCCAGGGCAAGTGGTCAGAAGCAGAGAAGGCCCTGCCCATCAATCTCTTAGAGATACGAGCAGCCCGGTATGCCCTAGTAGCATGGACATCCAAACTCCAAGGGTCCCCTGTCAGAATTCAATCAGACAATGCCACAGCAGTGGCATATATCAATCACCAGGGTGGCACCAGGAGTCGTGCAGCCCAGAGGGAAGCGAATTGCATCCTGGAATGGGCAGAAAGATATGTCCCAGCCATATCCGCGGTTTTCATCCCAGGAGTGGAAAATTGGAGAGCGGACTTTTTAAGTCGCCAGCAATTATGCCTGGGGGAATGGTCTCTTCACCCCGAGGTTTTCCAGGCAATATGCCAGCGGTGGGGAACACCGGATGTAGATCTGCTAGCATCCAGATTCAACGCAAAGGTGGACAGATTTGTGTCTCGCTCAAGGGATCCCCTAGCTTGCGGCTCGGATGCCCTAGTGTTCCCTTGGGATCAGTTCAAGCTGATATATGCATTCCCACCGCCACAATTGTTACCGCGATTAATCCGCAGAATCAGGGTAGAAAAGAAACCAGTGATTCTGGTGGCTCCAGCGTGGCCCCGAAGGGCATGGTACGCAGAGATTGTAAAAATGTCAGTGAGGAGTCCTTGGACCCTCCCACATCGTCCGGACCTGCTGTCGCAAGGGCCGATATACCACCCTTCCTTACCAGCCCTAGGTTTGACGGCCTGGCTATTGAAGCCCACATTCTAAAAAAGAGAGGGCTCTCTAATCCTGTGGTATCTACCATGATCAATGCCAGGAAGCCGGTATCCAGGCAGATCTATTATAGGATCTGGAAGGCGTACATTACATGGTGTGAGGCCAAGAAATGGCATCCACGTAAGTACGTAATAGGTAGGATTTTGGACTTCCTACAGTGGGCTGTAGATAGGAAGCTGGCCTTGAGTACTATCAAGGGTCAGATTTCGGCCTTGTCAATATTTTTTCAAAGGCCCTTGGCTTCGCATTCACTAGTCAAAGCTTTCATACAAGGAGTGATGCGTATTAGCCCTCCGGTTAGTATTCCCATATGTCCATGGGACTTAAACCTGGTTCTGTCGGTTCTACAGAAACAACCGTTTGAACCATTGCAACACATTTCCTTGGTTCTTCTCACCAGGAAATTGATTTTCTTAGTAGCCATTTGTTCGGCTAAAAGAGTATCGGAATTAGCCGCCTTGTCCTGTAAGGAGCCATATCTGGTTGTCCATAAGGACAGAGTAGTATTACGTCCTCATCCAGCCTTTCTTCCCAAGGTGGTATCGAGGTTTCATTTGAACCAAGATGTGGTTCTTCCTTCTTTTTTTCCCCAAACCAAGCTCGGTAGAGGAAAAGTTATTGCATTCTTTGGATGTAGTAAGAGCAGTTAAAGCTTATCTAAAAGCCACTGCTCAGATTCATAGAACGGATACTTTGTTTATTCTGCCGGAAGGCCCCAGAAAGGGTCAGGCAGCATCAAAATCTACTTTAGCCAAGTGGATTCGACAGGTCATAATACAAGCCTATGGCTTGAAAAGGAGACCGCCTCCATTCAAAGTTAGAGCGCACTCCACGAGAGCAGTTGGAACTTCATGGGCAGTGCATCACCAGGCCTCCCTGGCTCAAGTCTGTAAGGCCGCAACATGGTCTTCAGTACACAGGTTTACTAGGTTCTACCAGGTAGACGTTAGAAGTCAGGAGGATGTCGCCTTTGGGCGCAGTGTGTTGCAGGCCGCAAAAGATCCTCATGTCTGATGGCGCCCAGCTTATGTATAGTGTATCCCCCCCTCATTTGGCATTGCTTTGGGACGTCCCATTAGTAATGACTAAGTCGCTCTGTGTCCCGTGATGTAAGAAAAAGGGATTTTTTTAACAGCTTACCTGTAAAATCCTTTTCTTGGAGTACATCACGGGACACAGAGCTCCCACCCCTCTTTTAGGGACACTTATTGCTTGGCTACAAAACTGAGGTGCTCCCGGATGGGAGGGGCTTATATAGGGGAGGGTACTTCCGGTTTTGGAAGTTGCCAGTGCCAGCACCTGAAGGTAAACTATATAACCCACATAGTAATGACTATGCCGCTCTGTGTCCCGTGATGTACTCCAAGAAAAGGATTTTACAGGTAAGCTGTTATAAAAATCCCTTTTTTTTTGCCATCCTGCTAGCGCACCGCTCCAGTGTGAAAGCCCACGGGTTTCACACTGGAGAGACAGCAACGGCTCTTTCAGGGCGCTATTTTTAGCGTTAATGCGGAGCTCCGCCGAAAAAAAAAGGCTGCAGCAGCTGCTGACTTTTTTAATATTAGGACACTTACCTGTCCTGGAGTCCAGCGACGTCTGCAGCAGAGGATGAGCAATCGCTCGTCACTCTGCTGCCCCCACCGCCATCCTTGGTGAGGAAACCAGGAAGTGAAGCCTTGCGGCTTCACTGCCCGGTTCCCTACGGCGCATGCGCGAGTCATGCTGCGCCGTTCTGACTGGTCCCTGTGTGTTCTGGGAGCCGAGTGTCTCCCAGAACACAATGGGTATTCTGCGGGAAGTGACGTACTTCCCGCAGAGAGGACTCCCGGAAATGGGTGAAAATACCTGTCTTAGACAGGTATCTGCACCCCCCTCCCCCCTGAAAGGTGTCAATTGTGACACCGGAGGGGGGGAGGGTTCAGATGAGCGGAAGCTCCACTTTAGGGTGGAGATCCGCATTAAAGTGCCCCGGTGTGAAAGGGTTCTTACAGGCGTTTTTATAGTTTGTTTATTTTTTTTTGCTTTCAAATGCCCCTCTGTTAGCCTATGTGTCCATGCAAACATAGGCATTTACAGGCAGGAGTGTTTAGAGGCAGAAAAAGAAACTCACTACCGCCATTCAGAAGAGGAGCATTTAGGTGGGATAAAAACACCAAATGCACATTAACGCATTCATAAGCCTCGTACACACAATCGGATTTTCCGTGGACAAAGCCTCGGAATTTTGTCCGAAGGGCATTGGCCATGAACTTGTCTTGCATACAAACTGCAAAGAATTGTTGGCCAACAAACACGAAACAACGTGTTTTTTCAGTTCTTTGGTGCCACCCTTTAGGCAACTTCTGCTAATATTGTGTTATGTTGGTTAGCATTGCGTCTGAGCATGCGTGTTAGTACTTTGGATTTTTTTTTTGTCTGACGGACTTGTGTACACACGATCGGAAAATCCGACATCGCACATTTGTTGTCGGAAAATCCAGCAACAATTGTCTGATGGAGCATACAGTCGGATTTTCTGACAACCGCCTGTCATCACACAATTTCCGTCGGAAAATCTGATCGTGTGTACGAGGCTTTATAGGCAGAATACAATAATATTCTGGCCTGTAGAATGCATTAACGCCAAACGAGCATTCAAAATGCAGCTTTAGGTGTTCTTTTCAGCTGCATTTTCCTCTCTTGGAGCAAAGGCGTCTAGGGGAAGAAAAAAAAAATGTCCTGTGTGAATGAGGTCTAAGGCCGGGTTCACACTGGTGCGACACGACAGCCGTCCTACTTTGGATCCGACTTTGCCCTGCGACTTGAAGCCGACATACGTCCGACTTTCAATGAATGGGGATCCGACTTGGATCCCCGCCAACACCAGGCACTGTTTGGTATGAATCTTGAGGGGAACTAAAAAACCGGCATGGGTTCACCCTCCAAGAGCATACCAGGCCCTTGGGTCTGGTATGGATTTAAAGGGGAACCCCTACGCCGGAAAAGGGGCGTGGGGGGTCCCCCCCAAATCCACACCAGACCCTTATCCGAGCACGCAGCCCGGCCGGTCAGGAAAGGGGGTGGGGATGAGCGAGCGCCCCCCCTCCTGAACCGTACCAGGCCGCATGCCCTCAACATGGGGTGGTAAGTGCTTTGGGGCAGGGGGGGCGCCCTGCGGCCCCCCCACCCCAAAGCACCCTGTCCCCATGTTGATGAGGACAGGGCTTCTTTCCGACAACCCTGGCCGTTGGTTGTCGGGGTCTGCGGGCGGGAGGCTTATCGGAATCCAGGAGCCCCTTTAATAAGGGGACCCCCAGATCCCAGCCCCCCACCCTATGTGAATGAGTATGGGGTACATTGTACCCCTACCCATTCACCTAGGGGAAAAGTGTCAATAAAAAAAAACACACTAGACAGGTTTTTAAAGTAATTTATTAGGCAGCTCCGGGGGTCTTCTTCCGACTCTCCGGCCTCTTCTCCCACTCTCCAAAGCCTTCTCCGCACTCTCCGTTTCTTCTCCCGCTCTCCGGTGCTTTCTGCCGGGCACCTCCGCTATCTTCTGCCAGCTCTTTTGCTAGCGGGAGCCCGGTCTTCCCAGTCGTCTTCTTCCCTCTTCTATTCTTGAGATGTTGACACAACAAGGTCTCCCGCTGTAATACCCCATACTCATGCACATAGGGTGGGGGGGCTGGGATCTGGGAGCCCCCTTATTAAAGGGGCTCCCAGATTCCAATAAGCCTCCCGCCCGCAGACCCCGACAACCAACGGCCAGGGTTGTCGGGAAGAGGCCCTGTCCTCAACATGGGGACAGGGTGCTTTGGGGTGGTGGGGAGCAGGGCACCCCCCCCTGCCCCAAAGCACTCACCCCCCATGTTTAGGGCATGCGGCCTGGAATGGTTCAGGAGAGGGGGGGGCGCTCGCTCGGATAAGGGTCTGGTGTGGATTTGGGGGGGGACCCCCCACGCCATTTTTTCATTGTAGGGGTTCCCCTTTAAATCCATACCAGACCCAAGGGCCTGGTATGCTCTTGGAGGGGGGGGGAACCCATGCCGTTTTTTTATGTAGAATTTGGCATGGAGTTCCCCCTCAAGATCAGCAGAGCACAAGTCGCATGCCAAAGTCGGATCATGCAAGATGGCGTTCCGACTTTGATCCGACTTCAATGATATTGAATCGAGTGAAGTAGGGTCAAAGTCGGACCAAAGTAGTACAGGGAGCATTTTCAAAGTTGGTCCGACATGTGTCAGACCAGTTAAGACGGCTCCCATAGGGAAACATTGATTTTCACACGTCATGCGACATGAGCTCCCAACCTCGGAGCGTTTGTCATACCAGTGTGAACCCGGCCTTAGAGCAGCGTTTCTCAACTCCAGTCATCAACAGGTCATGTTTTCAGGATTTCCCTCAGATGAAACCAATGTGGTAATTACTAAGGAAGTGAAACTGATCAACTCACCTGTGCAAAATAATGGAAAGCCTGAAAACATGACCTGTTGGGGCGCCTTATTAAGGACTGGAGATGAGAAACACTGCCTTAGATCTCCAGGGTTTTCCACCCGTGCTCTAACTGAACATGAAAGAGATCAAATATCACCGGGGTGCAGTGCACTTTTCCTCTCTCTTTTTTTTTTTTTTTTTTTTTTTAAGGAGGTAAACTAGCAAGGTGACATGTACCTGCTGGGGAGGAACACAGTGATATGAGGGCCAATGTAGTGAGAAGCACCAGCTGTTGGTTGCAATGTACAAATGACCATGGATCACAGAGAGGGACCAGAACGAGGTCACGTTTGATCAACGGACAGGGGTGAGGCCAGGACACAAGCCAAAAGGTCAACAGCCAGACGGCAAGTTATAGGAACATCAGGCAGAGCCTTGATAAGTTCACAGCCTGCTGACGCGGTACAAGAACCTAAGGCAGAAGTGGAGTCAGGCTATGAGCCAATGTCACAAGAGGTAGGATGGAATACAAATAAACTGGACAGAGACAAGCTGAGTCTTTCACAGGAAGGCAAATATAGCAGGTCAGGGCACAGACAAAGCAGGAATTAGCTGAAGAACGCTCAGCTATCTGTTCATGACACAATCCAGCTTAAATATGCTGTTTGGCCCCAATGCCAGGGCTGAGCATGCGCGCATGCACGCTAATACAAGTCTTGCTGTGAGCCTTTGCATGGAAAAAGTCTTCTTCTGATACATACTGGACTTTTCTTACACAAGGATCTATTAAGTGAAAGAGGCACTCCAGTCATTTTTAGAAAAATTTAAAGTTAGCAGCAGCTACAAAAACTGTAGCCGCTTACTTTTAATAATTAGACACACTTGTCTGGTTCCAGCTCTGTCCTTAACTGGCAGGTTTCGTCACCAAGCTTTGGCTGCCAAAACACTGAGGCCGCGTACACACGACCGGCTGTGTGTACGCGGGTTTCAGTTTTCTCGTCAAGAAAACTGCCCAGATTCCCCGACGAGAAAAAAGACGACCTGCGGTCTTTTTTCTCGTCGAGAATCTCGTCGGCCTGTTTCTCGACGAGAAACCCGAGCGTGTGTACACTTACCTGTCGCCGTGGAAACCCGCACACGCTCGAAATGACTGACGCATGCGCGGTAGCTTCCTAGGCATAGGGTGTAGCAAGATGGCGGCGACGGCATCGAATGTGACGAGCGCACACTCGTCGTAGTCGATGACGTCACCGCGTTCGTGCTATTCCAAAGAACGGCGGTTCTTTTGAATCGTACGTGTGTACACTCGGCCGGGACAAGTTTCTTGTCAAGATTCTCGTCAGGCAAAACAACGTTTTTTTTCCTGACGAGAATCTCGGCCGTGTGTACAAGGCCTAAGTGTGGGCAGTCAGCTGTGCCTGCTTGCGGCTTCACAGCACCATCTGATTGGTGTCCCGCAGATTGCGGGGGAAGGAGGGGGTGTGAACGTTCTCTCAGATCGCCTCGGAAGTGGGGGAGCGGGTACCTATAAAAACCCGGTACCGCCCGCCCGCCCCACCAAAAAAAAAATGTGACAGGAGGAATGTCAGTAGTATGTAATACACTACTACAAACATCTGAACTCTGTGTTCCTTACTCCTGTGCAATAGAGTGCAGGGGTCAGGAGTAAGTAACACAGTTTATAGATCAGTAATATTTAATGCAGAGCTCAGTTCATTAACATGTAATGCAGAGTGCAAAGATCAGTATCTAATGCAGGTATCAGGGGTCAGAAACACACAGTGCAGAGGTCAAGAGTAACAAACACACATTTCCCATCACAAACAAAAATATCTCCCCTCCAGGACAGAAATCTTACTCACTAAGATAAAATTGCCCCAGCATACATTTCCCTTTTCCTTTCTAAAAAGTCTTCCCAGACCTTAGATGAAGTGGTGCCACTCGGCTGTTATGACATGTCAGAGTTCGGTATTCACATCCGCCCTGATCTGAGGTCTTCGAGGTGGAGTCCGGCATGGCGGGTTGCAATAAACCTATCGTATAATTGCGATCTACCCTTCAATCACAATCGACTGGTTACCATCCACCCCCCATATCTTTGGATGTGAAGTAGCTTCAAAGAGCTAGCATCTGTAGGAAGAGAGCCCAGCATTAGTAGTCACCATATCTTCAGATTTATTTTAAGAGGTGAAAGCTTACAACCTATCCTGTTCCCCAAAAGACCATGATATGGCCCTAATTGGGTCAGAGTTTCTCAGAATGTTAATGTAATAAATTACCGGTAATTTACCTTGTGTGTAAATCAAAACAACAGTCTTTCCCAACCTGAGTTCTGTGAAACTCTAGTGCTAATCCAGAGGTTGCTTGGGGTTCATTGAGCAAGTTCTGACTCTCTGATAAGGAACCATTGACAATTATGATCTTTTAGCTATCTATAAAAAAAGGAGGGCATTCTTCTCACTGGCCATCAATGTAAGGAGCTTTCTTCTCACTGGCCATCAATGTAAGGAACATTCTTCTCACTGGCCATCAATGTAAGGAACATTCTTCTCACTGGCCATCAATGTAAGGAGCATTCTTCTCACTGGCCATCAATGTAAGGAGCTTTCTTTCTTCTCACTGGCCATCAATGTAAGGAGCATTCTTCTCACTGGCCATCAATGTAAGGAACATTCTTCTCACTGGCCATCAATGTAAGGAGCATTCTTCTCACTGGCCATCAATGTAAGGAGCATTCGTCTCACTGGCCATCAATGTAAGGAACATTCTTCTCACTGGCCATCAATGTAAGGAGCATTCTTCCCACTGACCACCAATGTAAGGATCATTCTTCTCAATGGCCATCAATGTAAGGAGCATTCTTCCCACTGATCAATGTAAGGAGCATTCTTCTCACTGATCACCAATGTAAGGATCATTCTTCTCACTGGCCATCAATGTAAGGGACATTCTTCCCACTGACCACCAATGTAAGGATCATTCTTCTCACTGGCCATCAATGTAAGGAGCATTCTTCTCACTGGCCATCAATGTAAGGAGCTTTCTTCTCACTGGCCATCAATGTAAGGAGCATTCTTCTCACTGGCCATCAATGTAAGGAACATTCTTCTCACTGGCCATCAATGTAAGGAGCATTCTTCTCACTGGCCATCAATGTAAGGAGCATTCGTCTCACTGGCCATCAATGTAAGGAACATTCTTCTCACTGGCCATCAATGTAAGGAGCATTCTTCCCACTGACCACCAATGTAAGGATCATTCTTCTCAATGGCCATCAATGTAAGGAGCATTCTTCCCACTGATCAATGTAAGGAGCATTCTTCTCACTGATCACCAATGTAAGGATCATTCTTCTCACTGGCCATCAATGTAAGGGACATTCTTCCCACTGACCACCAATGTAAGGATCATTCTTCTCACTGGCCATCAATGTAAGGAACATTCTTCCCACTGATCATCAATGTAAGGAACATTCTTCCCACTGATCAATGTAAGGAGCATTCTTCTCACTGGCCATCAATGTAAGGAGCATTCTTCTCACTGGCCATCAATGTAAGGAGCATTCTTCTCACTGGCCATCAATGTAAGGAGCATTCTTCTCATTGGCCATCAATGTAAGGAGCATTCTTCCCACTGATCACCAATATAAGGAGTATTCTTCTCACTGGCCATCAATGTAAGGAGCATTCTTCCCATTGACCACTCATGTAGAATTGGGTCCTTCTCTTACTGTCCACAAGTGTATGCTTTTCTTCACAGGCCCTCACTGTAAGAAGCCTTTTTCTGATCACCAACATAAGGAGCATTCTTCCAACTGACGACCAGTTTAACCACTTCCATACCGGGCTTTTTATACCATTTCCATACGGGGCCTATTCTGGCACTTCTCGCCTACATGTACAAATCATCATTCTTTTGCTAGAAAATTACTCAGAACCCCCCAAACATCATATGTTTTTTTAGCAGACACCCTAGGGAATAAAATGACGGTCATTGCAACTGTTTATCTTGCACGGTATTTGCGCAATAATTTTTCAAACGCCCTTTTTGGGGAAAAAAATGGTTTCATGAATTAAACAATAACAAAACAGTAAAGTTAGCTCAATTTTTTTGTAAAATATGAACGATGATGTTACGCCAAGTAAATAGATACCTAACATGTCATGCTTTAAAATTGTGCACACTCATGGAATGGTGCCAAACTTCGGTACCTAAAAATCTCCATAGGCGACACTTTGAAAATTTGTACAGGTTACCAGTTTAGAGTTACAGAGGAGGTCTAGTGCTAGAATTGTTGCACGCGGCGATACCTCACATATGTGGTTTGAACGGCGTTTACATATGTGGGCGGGACTTACTTGTGCATTCGCTTCTGAGCGCAAGCTATTGGGGACAGGGGCGTTTTTAATATTTTATTTTTATTTTACTTTTACACTTTTTTTTTTTTTTATCATCACTTTTATTCTTATTACAAAGAATGTAAACATCCCATGTAATAGGAATGGTGTGCGACAGGTCCTCTTTATGGAGAGATGCGGTGTTAATAAGACCCCACATCTCTCCTCCAGGCTGGATAGCATGAGATCGGGAAAAAATAAATCACAATCTCATGCTTTCAGTCGCAATCGCGGCTTTGTTTACCTTTGGGAACCCGGGTGTGACATCATCACATCGCGCCCGGGCCTCCGACGGTCATAGATGATCACCAGTCATCTCTATGCTCGTCATGTGACCACCGGCGCCGGACGATTCTTTCTCTGGGCCCCTGATGGCACGTGAGAGCCCGGAGAAGCACCGGATGGCGGCGAGAGGGGAGGGATGTCCCCCTCCCGCCGCCTATAAGAACGATCAAGCGGCGGAACCGCCGCTATGATCATTCTTATGGTGCGCAGAATCGCCGGCAGAAGAGAAGGATATCTGAATGATGCCTCTAGCTGCACCTATCATTCAGATATCCCCCCACAAAGCACAGGACAGCATATGACGTCCACCCCGAGGGAGAGAGGGTTCCTGCCGGCATCATTTTACAATGGCCCGGTATAGAACTGGTTAATGGGGCCCTTCTGCCAATGACCACCATTCTAAAAAGAGGCCCTTTTTTCACAGACCCTCAGTGTAAGGAACATTCTTTCCACTGACCCCCCCCCCCCCCCAGTCTAACGGGGTCAATTTGTCCACTAACCAGCAGCACAAGGAGTTCCTTCTTCCAATAACTACCAGTGTAAGGGGGCCCTTCTCACAATGACTGGAATCTAAGGGACCCTTAATCACTAACCATCAATGTAAGGTAGCATTTCAAGGACCTCCACTGTAAAAGGGCACCTTTCCAATGGCTGTCAATATAAGGGGCATTTCTCCACTGGTATCCAATATGATGGAGCTCTACAAATTTTCAAGGTCTGCATTTCCTTTTTGACCATTATTATTTGTTTAAATAATATTGCTAAAAATACATTTTGTCACATAGAGAAACCCAGGGTGTCAAATAGGCTAACTACACCAAATTCCACATGTGCATCCTAAAACTACCCTGCCCACAGAGTGGCAACGCTGCTATGTGATTTCACTGCAGACATAACAGCGTTGTCACCCTATTACAGGAAGTAGAAAAATAACAAGCCCATTGGCAGGAGCAGCAGGTAAAACTTATGTTACAAGGGAATCTCTGTCTGCAGCATATAGTACATCATGTTTTATTTTTTGCATCGTTACACTTTAAGGCCTCATGCACACTGGACGTTTTTTGACAGTTTTACAGCAGCTGTTTTTGGCTGTAGACGTTTTTTTCTACAGTCATTAAACTCTCCATCATGTTATCCTGTGTCCATGCAAATATAGGCTGTTAGCAGTTTTGGGCAGTGGCGTTTTTGAGCAGTAAAAAACCCCCAAAACTAGTGGGTTCTGAGAGACGTTTTTCAGCTTTAAAAACGCTCGAACGCTGATAAACGCTCAAAAAAACTTTGCCGTTTTTGATCCATTAAAAAAAAATAAAAAAAATAAAACCCGCTAAAAAATGCTAACACAGAAAAACGCTAATAAACGCTATTGCAAAAACGTTGAAAAACTCACTGCAAAGCTACTGGCATTTTTATAACATTATTTTAACGTCCAGTGTGCATGAGGCCTAAAAAGCAACACTTCAGAATTGTAACAAAGAAAATCTTTATTATAATCAAAAATAACCTCACAAAGCAAACAAACGGATTCTTGACTCCCCCGTGTGCCCAGAGTTCCTTGCTTTTCTTCTTACAGCCATTTGATGATTTGCCCGTCTTCTCCATAAATAAGACATTTCATAGCTCCTCTCTGTGTTCTCAGCAGTTGGGTGGGAACCGATAGTCAGGAAATAAGCCTGGGGTACAGACACCCCAATATTCTTTCCCTACACAGATTACATTTGTTGTAGTGGTGAGATAGATGAAGGGTGGTTTTCCCATTGTTTGATAGACTGAAAGTTAATTGCACTTGATCTTGGATCTCTATATCGTCTGATTATACTCCCTGAGATGACTCTGTGTCCGGGGCTCCCCGGCATAGTCACAGTAAAGGCAGCACATTGTGCATCTGTTCCCTGAGATAAATAATGGGAAGGAATAGGTTAACAGGAGGGTTATTGGTTTAAGTATCCACTTATTAATGCGTTACTTGGGCCTAGATAACTCAGGAAGGGTAATTCATAGGAACAAAAAGGTGTCCAGGAACAAGGGTAAGGAATATCCTTCTAGATCAGGGTCGGCAACCATTAGGTGTCAGTTTAGACAAGTATTAGACAACTGATGTGCCAGTGAATAATAGCATATTGTAGGCCTCCAATCGGCCCCCAATTCCTGCACCTTCAGAACTCTGATCGGCCCCCAATTCCTGCACCTTCAGAACTCTGGTCGGCCCCCCAATTCCTGTACCTTCAGAACTCTGGTCTGCCCCCAATTCCTGCACCTTCAGAACTCTGGTCACCCCCCCATTCCTTCACCTTCAGAGCTCTGGTCGGCCCCCGATTCCTTCACCTTCAGAGCTCTGATCGCCCCTCCCCCCCCATTCCTGCACCCACATACCCCCCGTTCTGCACTTTCCCACCTCAGATCCTGCCCAATTCCTGCACCTTTCCACCTCAGATCATCTCAATTCCTGCACCTTTATACCTCAGATAGCCCCAAATCTTGCACCTTAAGATTTCTGATCAGCCCAGATTCCTGCACCTTCAGACCTCCAACCAACCCTCAGTCCTGGACCTTCAGACATCATATCAACCCCAATTTTTGCACCCACAGACCTCAGATCATCCCCAATTCCTGCACCTTTACACCCCAGATCAACCCCAATTCTTGCACCATCAGGTCCCTAGATAGTCCCGATTCCTGCACCTTTAGACCTCTGATCTACCCCAATTATTTTCCGTTCACACCTCAGATCACTTGCTGCAGCTAACAGTTCCACTAGTGGGAGAAGGTGGATAGGGGAGTAGGCTTCTTCACACCACATCCACAGCCAAATCTGCAATCATATTGAGAAGAGGGCTGGCATCTGAACTCTAGTGACATTAGGTCTGTGATCCGCCATGGAGGTTGGTAGACTGCAGGACGCAGAGGGGAAGGTCAGGCTTTGTAACTGACAGCTTACGGAGCTGTCAATTACAGGCTATTGGTGTATTTAAAGGGAGCAGGGGTCCATTGAAGGATCCTTTGATCCTCCGGTGCATCAGTCTGGGCCTGTAAGGATGCCCACAAAAAAGTAACATTGGATGCCCACCTTGGACCCAAACTTTGGAATACCAATCCCTGTTCTATAAAATACACACTGTACCAGTCCACCACCTCGACACATAGTTTGTCACCGGTCCAGAGCAAAAATTTGATTGTTTCAGTGCTGTGCAACTGGCCATGGTGAAAGAACATCATTGCAGGACACTTCAAATAGCAATATAAGCCAAAACAACAAACACACATTCATCATAAAATTGTCCATCATGATTTCAGAGACTTGACAAAGTGCAGAGTCTTTAGAAGAGACAGCTTCCCATTTGTAACCGATTATCGCTACAAGGGAGTGGCGGTACTACAGCAAAGATTTCAGCAATTCAGGGTAGTTCGGGGTCCCCCATCCTGTTACCGGGTCCCAGCTTGGACCTGCACAAAATCCTTGTCCTAGAACAAGGTCATCGAAACAACCAACGTGACAGCCCTCTGTGACCTGTGGGGAAGACAGAGCAAGAAATTAAATATTGTGTGGTGTCCTCGTAACTGCTTACACCAAGGTAGGCAAACTTCAGCCCTCCAGCTTCTGTACAATTACAAGTCCCATAAGGCATTGCAAGACTCAGACAGCCGCAAGCATGACTCCCAGAGGTAAAGGCGCAATGGAACTTGTAATTCCACAATACTTAGAGGGTCAAAGTTAGCCTACCCATAGCATACACCATTGGGTGTTACTTACGTCAAACAGTGCCAGCGTTCCGTTCCCTTGTAGCTTGTACAACGCTGGGTTTAGGAATCCCAGGGGCGATTTCCCTCTCTTTAAACGCTGGTCATTAATCAGAGAAAGAACACCACCAAACACCGGTGTGGAGGCCTGAAGATGAGGCAAGAAAAAAAGCAAAGGGGGTAAAATAAATTAAAGCTGAACTTCCGCCATCCCTTTGTACAATTGTACAGGCTCCTCTTCTGTATTGAAACCACTTACTCAAACTTCATTGGACACTGATGGAGCCCACCTCATTTCCTGGCCACTATCTAACCCTTTCCACCCCAGCCTGACTCCCAATAGAAAGACACCATGAAGAACACATGCCCCCTTCACATCACCCCCAACAGTAGGGTCATCTGCCCCCCTTCACATCACCCTCCCTTTACATCAATCGCCCACAGTAGTGTCATTTACCCCCATCACATCAGCCCCCTGCTCACAGTAATGTGCTTTGCCCCCCCATCACATCCCCCCACCCACAGTAGTGTCGTCTGCCCCCTTCACATCACCCCCCCCACAGTAGTGTCATCACACCCCCCCCACAGTAGTGTCATCTGCCCCCCATCACATCAGCCCCCCCGCTCACAGTAATGTCCTCTGTCCCCCCTCCAACAGTGTCAGCTCAGCCCCCTTTACATCGTCAAAAAGTGTTTGGGTCCTGCCCCAGGGGACATGCATCAATGCAAAAAAAAAAGTTTTAAAAAACGTCTGTTTTTTCAGGAGCAGCTATTTCAATAATGCTTAAAGTGAAACAATAAAAATGATATATTCCTTTCAATATTGTGCCTGGGGGGTCTCCGTAGTATGCATGTAAAGTAGCACATATTTCCCATGTTCATAACAGTACCACAGCAAAATGAAATTTCTAAAGGAAAAAATGTCATTCAAAACTGCTTGCGGCTGTAATGTATTGTCGGATCCCAGGCAATATACATAAAAATCATTGAGGAAAAAAAAAAAAAATACAATTGTGTGAGCTCCCACCCCCCAAAATAAAAAATAAAAAAAAAGGGTCCCCCAAAATCCATACCAGACCCTTTTTCGAGCATGCGACCTGGCAGGCCGCAGGAAAAAGGTAAAAATAATGACAGGAGACCGTTTTATTTTTATAAAAAATAAATTGTCCAAAAGTGTCCCACGATGTAAATCCATCTTCAATGACGGATCGAAAAAAAAGGAAAAACTCGACCATCATGGGAGGCATCCAGCCGACTACAGCCTTTTCACAATGACAGCTGTTATATAGCTGAGGGCTGGGCCACCCGGTGACATTAAATTGGGGGATTCCGATATTCCCCCCCCACCCGCAGACCCCCACAACTACCGGGCAAGGCTTGTGGGGATGAGGCCCTTGTCCACATCAACATGGGGACAAGGTGTTTTGGGGGGTATCCTGGTACGGCTTCAGGAGGGGGTGGGGACGACTCTTTCGCACCCCCCCTTTTCCTGCAGCCTGCATGCTCAGATAAGGGCCTTTAGAAATGTATATTTGCTGCTCTCATTCATTACACTATGTACGGCTGCTATGTAAGCAGCCTTACATAGTGTTGGGCGTGGACTTAGCCCCCTGAGCCATGATTGGCCAAAAGCACCCTGCCTTTGGCCAATCATGCAGCGCGCTGTGATTATCCAAAGCATGCAGGTCAGGTGCATGCTTTGGCCAATCAGCAGCCATCAATGCACTGCGATCTCGCAGTGCATTATGGGGCGTTCCGTGGGCGCTCCAATTTCACCATAATGTTCTAAATTTGGCAAACACCCGATGTTCGAGTCGAACTTACATTCGACTCGAACATCGGGCACATCCCTACTCCTCATGTGTCCCTCATTTTGGTCCGATCTGTATAAAATTGTTCCTGTATATAAAATGCACTTTTTATCTTTCAAAAAGTATTTCCCAGTGCTAAACCTTTCATCCAATTTCCAAATCTCTGCATTTGTAAATTTCAAAAGCCAGTATAAAGGAATAATAGTGGTAAGAAAAACAAAAAAAAACACAGCACTTGTGGGTTTAAAGCGGAGTTCCACCCAAAAGTGGAACTTCCGCTCATTTGTCACCTGCCCCCTCCGGTGCCACAATTGGCACCTTTCGGGGGGGGGGGGGGAGCGGATACCTGTCTTTGACCTGTATCCTGTTCCCACTTCCGGGAGCCACAGCCGCTGACGTCACAGCCCAGGCCAGTAGGAGAGAGGAGCTGAGCCTCATGCATGCGCCAGTTCCTGGCGTGAAGCCGTAAGGCTACACTGCTGGGTTCCCTTACGCGCAATGGCGGCGGCAGCACCCAACAGTTGATCACAACCTCAGCTGCGGTGCCGACATAGCCGGACTCCAGGACAGGTAAGTGTCTGTGTAGCTACTGGCTTTTAATTTTTGCAGCGCTTTAAGTAATCTTTTTGTATAATTCTCCTTTAAGAGGGCATGTCAGGGTGTGTGTCCTATATCTATATACTTTTGCTAATAGGTGTCCCTCATTCCCATCTCAAAAAGTTGGGAGGTATAGGAAGTGACAAGGACACTGCATTTCTGGCAGGATCATCAAGTATTTTCTGTACTTAAAGCGGAGGTCCACACAAAAATTGAACTTCCGCTTTTCGGAACACTCCCCCCTCCAGTGTCACATTTGGCACCTTTCAGGGGGGAGGGGGGTGCAGATACCTGTATAATACAGGTATTTGCACCCACTTTCGGGCATAGCCCCCTGCAGAATCTACGGGGGTCTACGTCACTTCCCATCCCCTCCGCTGTCTTCTGGGAGACACACAGGTCCCAGAAGACAGCAGGGACCAGTGAGGACGCGCAGTACGGAACCAGGAAGTGAAGCTGCAAGGCTTCACTTCCTGATTCCCTTATAGAGGATGGCGGCGGCGGCAGCAGCCGAGAACCGAGCGACAGATCAGCTTTGGCTTTCCCGACATCGCGGGCTCCCAGGACAGGTAAGTGTCCATATATTAAGGGTCAGCAGCTGCAGTATTTGTAGCTGCTGGCTTTTAATATTTTTTTTAGGCAGACATCCGCTTTAATGAAAATGTTCTTGGCCTGAAAAAATAAAACAAATGCAGCCACCACATCCACATTTTTTGCCTAGGGTTAATTTACACTGTAAAACTAAACCAAAACATTTTCCAGCCAGCCAGTTTGCTACCAGCCGAATGAACCTGTTAAAAACGGGTTTAGTTTGCACACATATGCAAATACTGTACATTAAAATATGCTCACAGATTTTCATACAGACTGCAAATACTCACTGAGGTGCCAGACACCCACGGAACAGGGAAACGGTTTATCACCACCCAGTAATTGTCCGATAGCGCAGCCACATCAGGATAGGCTCGGCCACTACGGTTATAGTAGTTCTGTGGTGGCAGTTTCTCTTTGGTAGTCAGATAATGGGATACGGCAGAGACCTGTAGGAGGATGGAACATCACAGGTCAACGCACAGAAGGAGGATAGGTGAGAGGTTGGGATGAGCACCAAGGACTACCATCGGCTCACCTGGTAATCTGGCATTGAGAAGACATTGCTGAATCCACCGCCGCTAATGAAGTCTGTCACCTCATACGTCACCTGGAAGGGGTTCTTAAAGGACGTTCCACCCACTGTGGTGACATAGGGGCTGTGGATGGACAGAAAACATGATGGGTAGTTTGTGATGTGTACCGATAAGGGTAATAAATTACAGAAACATTCACTACAGATAAATCTTTACAGTAAAAAGCATGCCTGTAAAAGAACAGTGCGCAAAGTCGGCTTTCCTGCTGCCTTGAATGTTATTCTGACCCCCAAGAAACGATCGCCAAAGTCTTAAGGCAAATCAACACTTCCCGCAGCATTGACCACCCGAGTCCTTCACAGTTCTGACTGGTTCCTCCAGCTGACCTCCATGCCACCGCCTTCTCCTGTAAAGGACATGGAAGTCATCAGGAGGAACCAGAGAAAGCCACATAGAGTCCCTGGAGACAAATATTACTGGAAGTGTTGGTTTTCCAGCAGACTTTGATGGACCATTCCTTATGATCAGAACCAAGTTTGGTGGTGGGGATATCAAGAAAAGGTACAGTATGTTTTTACAATGATCTTAGACAGGTAGGACTTCACCAAAAAAGCTAGTAGCAGTTGGCCCCATTCAACTGGACTTATTCTGTGCTGTTGAAGACGTTTCATAATTTGTCTAAGCCACTTCTTCAGTTCTAATGAGTGTCAGGAATATACAGTACCTCATTATGTATATATACACACACATGGGTAGCAGAGATGCCTTAATTCCGTCACTATGTGAGTAAGCTACAGTTCATTGAGGGAACCATGAATGCCTACATGTACTGTGACATACTGAAGCAGAGCATGATCCCCTCCCTTCAGAGACTGAGCTGCAGGGCAGTATTCCAACATGATAACGACCCCAAACACACCTCCAAGACGACCACTGCCTTGCTAAAGAAGCCAAGGGTAAAGCTGATGGACTGGCCAAGCATGTCTCCAGACCTAAACCCTATTGAGCATCTGTGGGGCATCCTCAAACGGAAGGTGGAGGAGCGCAAGGTCTCCAACATCCACCAGCTCCGTGATGTCATCATGGAGGAGTGGAAGAGGACTCCAGTGGCAACCTGTGAAGCTCTGGTGAACCCCATGCCCAAGAGGGTTAAGGCAGTGCTGGAAAATAATGGTGGCCACACAAAATATTGACACTTTGGGCCCAATGTGGACATTTTCACTTAGGGGTGTACTCACTTTTGTTGCCAGTGGTTTAGACATTATTGGCTGTGTGTTGAGGGTATTTTCAGGGGACAGCAAATTTACACTGAAGAAATGACACGTTGCTACAATGTAAAGTAGTGAGTGTACAGCTTGTATAACAGTGTTGTCACATGAAAAGATATAATAAAATATTTACAAAAATGTGAGGGTGTGTGTGTATGTACAGTCGGGTACATAAATATTGGGACATCGACACAAATCTAATCTTTTTGGCTCTATACACTAGGGATGAGCTTCGAGTTCGACTCGAACATTGCCTGTTCGCCCGTTCGAACAGCGAACAATTTGGGGTGTTCGCGGAAAATTCGAAAAGTCTATGGGAGAAATCTAAAGTGCTAATTATAAAGGCTTATATGCAAGTTATGGTCATAAAAAGTGTTTGGGGACCCGGGTCCTGCCCCAGGGGACATGTATCAATGCAAAAATAGGATTTTTTGTACTCACCGTAAAATCCTTTTCTCTGACATCCATGGACTGACACGGTGTCTCTTTACACTTTACACGTGGGTTATGTCCCTGCCTGCAGGAGAAGACCTAGGCAGAATGTGAGATGTTATACATACATTCTAAAAGCCAGAGCTGAACAGCCCCACCCAGGGGGCGGTTCCTCCGGACATAACCCTCCCACTACAGTCAGCAGACTTCAGTTCGTAACAAAGCAGTACAAACTTAAAAAGGAAGGGTGGGTGCCGTGTCAGTCCATGGATGTCAGAGAAAAGGATTTTACGGTGAGTACAAAAAATACTATTTTCTCTTACCATCCATGGACTGACACGGTGTCTCTTTACACTTTACACGTGGGATGTCCCAAAGCAGTGTCAAGAGGGATGGGAGCAGTATAAATGGAAAAACCAAAAACTTCACTCCAAGAAGGCAGAGCTCCTCAACGGAGGAGTCGCAACTTTAAACAGCGGCCTGCAGCACCCTGCGGCCGAAGGAAGCATCCGGAGATGCAGCCACATTAACCTTATAAAACTTAAAAGGCATGAACAGACGACCAGGTCGCCGCCTTGCACACTTGTGCAACCGAAGCTTGATGTCGGAAAACCCAGGAAGCACCAATTGCCCTGGTGGAATGCGCCGTAACCGGAAAGGGAGGCACCCGCCCTTTGAGAGCATAGGCTTGAATGACGGTTTGTCTGATTCCCCTAGAAATGATGGCAGACGAAACCGCTTGGCCCTGTTATGGACCAGAGACAGTCACAAACAGTGAGTCGGACTTTCGAATAGAAGCAGTAGCAGACAGGTACACCCGTAAGGCTTGTACCACATCCAATATGTGCAGCGCAAACTCTCTGGGATGCGATGGGTGAGGACACAAGGACGGGAGGACAATGTCCTCATGTAGGTGAAAGGTCGACACCACCTTTGGCAAAAAGGAAGGTCACGGATGCAACACCGCCTTATCCTTATGTATGACTAAATATGGCGACTTGCAGGACAAAGCCGCCAACTCAGACACTCGTCAAACAGAAGTGATTGCCACTAAAAGGCCACCTTCTGAGACAAGACAAGAGGGGAATATCCCGGATATTCCCAAAAGGAGGTTCCTGGAGGACCGAGAGCACCAAATTCAGATCCCACGGTGGGAGAGAAGGCTTGACAGGAGGGAGCACATGACGAACCCCCAACACAAGGTGCTAACCAAGAAATGACCCGCTAGAGGTCGCTGAAAGAAGACGGCCAAGGCCGAAATCTGATCCTTGATGGTACTCAAAGTAGGGCTGGGAAAAAAATCGATTTTAATCTTGAATCGAGTTTTGAGCTCAAATCGATTCAGTTTTGAAGAAAATCGATTTTTTTAGATTTTTTTTTTTTTCCCTTCAAAGTTTCCATAGCAGGACTTCAGGGGGCGTATCCGGAATGGCACTGGGCAGCGTTACCCCAATTACATCTACTCGCTGCAGCCGCCGTCTGCCTACCTGATCAGCGTGTCATGCAGACAGACGGCGGCCATTGCAGTGTTCAAAAGCCGCGCCTCCCGAGTCCTCGTCGTCTGTGATAGGCGGAACACTCAATTTCACAGCAGGCAGTATTCAGCCTATCACGGACATCCTCTCATCCTCGTCAGTGTTATGAGGATGACCATGATAGGCAGAACACTGAATGCTGGGAAATTGAGTGTTCCGCCTATCACAGATGAGGAGGAGGCGCGGCTTTTGAATACTGGAATGGCCACCGGTGTAGCAGTAAAATCTGTATACCATGAAAATCTGCATCAGGTACGGGCACAGTGATTGAAGCATGGGCACAGTGAAGCACGGGCACAGTGAGACACGGGCACAGTGAGACACGGGCACAGTGAGACACGGACACAGTGAGACACGGACACAGTGAGACACGGACACAGTGAGACACGGACACAGTGAGACACGGACACAGTGAGACATGGACACAGTTCAATTCAACTAAGAGTAACCTCAGGATTTTTTGTTGTTTTATTAGCTAAATCCAAATACAGTATTAATAATCTTTGTTGCACACTGCAAAAAACAACAAAAGGTCACAAGCGCTAAATTGGTGGATAAAGAAAAAAATATAATGGATGATAATAATAATAAGAAAAAAATATATCAAATATTTTGGGAAGTACAAAGTATCCAAAAAGGGGGAAAAAACAGGATCCAGCGCAGCAAGAAAAAATCCGTACCCAGAAGTACAAAATACACAACATGCACACAATATAATCCAGTGCTCATGGAACATACATTATTAACTATTGAAAACTCTTGAAGAATTGATAAAAAAGCTTAGTCCATTTATCACAATAAAGAGAGGGATCCAATCCCTAATGTGTAGAGGACAAATGAATCTTAACTCTCCAGTTGCCAGTGGTGACAAACTTGTTAAACTTACAGTGACATCCGTGGAGCAAGGAGGGGTTAAAAAAGTCAAAACAAAGCCTGTGGCATGATCTCCGTGTGAGCACAGTACCTTGAATGATGGACAACAGGCAGACCAGCGTGTGGAGGGCCCTCCAACCCAAAAGGATGCAGAGCCAGGATCGCAGCAAGGCTGGGACAGAAGGAATAAAAAAAAAAAAAAAAAAAAAGTGTAGCGCTAAACTAAATGAGGACTGCACTTTGATCAAGTGCAGTATAAACAGATGTCATGTTGATTGTTTAATCACATATCACTAACACAGATATGTGAAAATGTTCAGATAATCCACCGTGATGAAAATTAAATCAAACAATCCACCGTGATGAGAATTATATAACATTGAAAATCATCAAAAAAATACTGTCACATACATTACATACATTAAATGACAATATAATAAATGAATATTAAATGGTGAATGACAATCAAAATAATAGTGCTCCCAAAAAAACTTGACGTGAAGTGACCACCACCAATCGATTGTAGAAAAGGCTTACCGGAGAGAGTGGACCCCAAAAACATACGTTCAAAGGGTCAACCAGGCAAGGGTAAGCCACTGTGAACAGCAAATCCTCAGCAACAATTCAAACGGGAACCACAAGCTTCAATCCAGGATGGAAAAAAGTAATCGCTCCTGTCCGAATGTGCGATGAAACTTACGGACAGTGTCCGATTGGGACCAGGTAGTGTTACCAGATGAGTTGCAAAAAAGTAAAGGAAAGAAAAGGCGCATAGCGTGATACTGTATAAAGGGGTAATTTAATGTAGGTAGGAACACTTACATTTAAAAGAGTATAACAGCGCTTGTCAAATAGTCAAAAATGGCAACAGTAAGGTCTCCCAAATTTGATTTAATTTTCATCACGGTGGATTATCTGAACATTTTCACATATCTGTGTTAGATGTCATGTTGATTGTTTAATCACATATCACTGTTTATACTGCACTTGATCAAAGTGCAGTCCTCATTTAGTTTAGCGCTACACTTTTTTGTTTTTGTTTGTTCTCACCATTTTCAACTGGTTGTGTGAGCTGCTATTCCACTAGGCGGCGCGGAATTTTTTTGTATTTGGGACAGAAGGAATCACACACAGAGTTTCAAGAGTTTTCAATAGTTAATAATGTATGTTCCATGAGCGCTGGAATATATTGTGTGTTTGTTGCACACTGACTTTGCAGTTAGAGAAAGGGTTTGCCTTTGCAATTTTGTTTGTTGATGCACTTTAATATAAAAAAAAAAAATCGAATCGAATCGTAAATCGAGTTTTTTATAAAAAAAAAAAAAAAAAAAAAAAAAAACGCAGATTTTTTTGGGGGGGAAAATCGCCCAGCCCTAACTCAAAGCAAGCTTTTGGGTCACTCCACACTGCAGCGGACGCAGGATTCTGGGGACGGAATACGTCCGAGGACGCCAGTCCAGCGCTTCGCATATGGCGATATAAGCTTTCCAGGCACGGTGATAGATCTGCTTGGAGGAAGACTTCCGTGTCCTTAACATGGTCAAAATGACCGAGTCCGAGAGACTTTCGGACCCTCAACACCTGGCTTTCAACAGCCCTGCCGTTAAAGCCAGAGACTGTAAGCCAGATGAAACATAGGACCTTGAGACTGAAGGTCCTCCCTCATCGGCAACCGCCAGGGAATGTCCGCGACGAGACGTACCAGATCAGCGTACCAGTGATGCTGAGGCCAATCAGGAAAAATTAGGATCACCAGAGTTTATATCAGGCGATAAGGACCCTATGGGGCCACCAACACATCCGAGGCATCGCCCAAGGATCCCTGGATCTGGCCACAACCTCGACCCTTGCGATTGCGTCGAGAGGCCATCAGGTCCACATCCGGCGTGCCCCACCGTCGGCAAAGGAGTTGAAATATGCAAGGGCCACTCTTCTTGGTCCGGCGATTGGCGACTCAGATAGTCCGCCTGCCCATTGTCTATGCCCAGAATGTAAATGGCCTACAGAGCCGGCACGTTTCTTCCCACTTCAGGATACGGACTACCTCGGAAGCCGCAGCTGAGCTCCGAGTCCCCCCTTGATGGTTTACATACGCCACCGCCGTGGCGTTGTCCGACTGGCTCCTGATGGAGCGACCCCGTACTCTCTCCGACCTGAGGAGAGACACAGTCCGATGGCCCGTATTTCCAGAACAGTGATCGGTAAACGGGCTCGTCCGGAGTCCAAGGCCTTGAGCCGTCAGGACTCCCCAGACTCCACCCCAGCCCGTCAGGCTGGTGTCCCTCGTGAGTACCGTCCATTGGATGGGAGGGGAACGACTTTCCGGACCGAAGAGCGGAGGATCTCAACCACCATGTCAGGGGCGCCCTGACCAGGTGAATCACCTGGATCTGAAGATCCAAGGACAACAGGGATTTGTCCCAGGTGGACAAGATCTCCTTCTGCAATGCCCTGGTGTGTGATTGGGCATACGGAACGGCCACAAGGAGGCCACCACGAGTCCCGGGACTCTCATGCAAAAAAATGGATTGACAACCATTTTCGGGATGTCAGCACCCGCACCGCAGATTGAAGTGTCAGCAACTTCTCCAGAGGTAGGATACCTTTGCCTCCAAGGAGTCTAGAATCAGAACTAGATACTCCAGACACTGAGTCGGGACCAGGACCGACTCCTGAATGTTCAGGAACCACCCGAAGTCCCTGAGGGTCTAATTGACGATAGTCACCTTTCCTCTAAGTCTGAGCCACTTTCTGCTCTTAGCAGAAGATCGTCCAGATAGCCCACGACAGCAATACCTCACTGTAACAGAAGGCTAGAACCGGAGCAAGCACCTTGGTGAACACCCTTGGTGCCGAGGCTAGGCCGAAAGGAAGAGCCACAATCGATAGTGGACTTCGCTGATCGCAAGCGCAGAAACTTCTGGTGACTTGCGCAGATCGGAACATGCAAGTAGGCGTCCTTGAAGTCCAAGGACGCCAGAAGAAAATCCCTTTGGTGGAGTGTAGCGATCACTGTGCGAATGGATTCCATGCGGAATTTCTGCACCTTCTCGAAGGCATTCAGGGCCTTGAGGTCCAGGATAGGTCGAACCACGTCCTATTTTTGGGACGACAAACAGATTCGAGTAGAATCCCTGAAAACTCTCCTGTGACGGAACCGGCACAATCACTCCGGACCTGATCAAATCCTGTACAGCCCCCAAGAGGGCTGCCCGACAGGTAGGAAGGAGAGGAAGATTCAAGGGAAAGAATCTGTCTGGGGCCCAGGATCGGAATACTATCCTGACCACCTCGCACACCCACCAGTCGGAGATTCGGGAGGACCACCGATTCGTGACCTGCGAAGTCGTCCCCCCCACCCCAGAGTCGGGCGGAGGCAAGACTTCACGCGGAGGCGGGCTTGGGAGCCGCTTGTTCGGCTTACGCACCCAGGGGCACTTGTGCCCACCAGCCGCACTGCCGTCAGTCTGAGAGGACCTACCCGTGGACTCTGACTGACGAAAAAAACCCCGTTTTGCTGGAAAGGAAGGCCCCTGTTTTCGGCGGGCCTCCTCACTCTTGCTAGTCTAAGGAAGAAGAGTGCTTTTACCTCCCATGACATCCATGACGATGTCATCCAGAGCAGCACCGAAAGGTCTACCACCTTTAAATGGTAGATCTGTCAGGAGCTTCCTAAGGCTAGGTCAGCAGACCAGCACTTCAACCAGATAAGACGACGCAATACCACCGCCGAGACAGAGGCCCTGGATATTAAAGGGGCCGCGCCCAACGTGGCGTCGCACACATAAACCAGGCCCTGAACCAGTTGGTGGGCCAGAGCAACTGTGTCTGGAGGAAGATTATGCTCCTGTACAGCTAGGTGCAACATTTTTGCCCAACCTGTAAGTGTTTAAGACACAAGGGTCGCCGCTACCACAGGCCGTAGGGCGGATCCCAACAAGGCAAACATGGCTCTGCTCACCACTTCTGACCTCCTGTCAGTGGGGTCCTCAAATGCAGGAGTCCCCTCCATCGGGAGAGTGATGGCCTTGTTCAACCGGGCGACTGGAGGGTCGACCCTGGGGGAGAAGCCCACTTTTTAAGTAGGGCATCTTCAAGGGGTATCTGATAGACAAACGCCGCGGGACCATAAAAAAATTCTTCTGCGGCTTTTCCCAGACCTTATCAATGAGCTGGTCAAAGAAAGTACATATGGAAAAACCTCTTTAGAAGGCCTGGCCTTAAAAGAACCAAAGGAGACTGTATCCGCCTGAGGTTCTGCATCCGCAGCATTTTAGCTTGAGAGTGTCCCTCACCGCAGCCATGAGTACACTAACAAGCGCCCTGTCATTTACTGACTCAGAACTGGAGTTTTCCTCATAAGGAATGTCCTGTTCAAAACCATCCAATACATTCAGAACTAGGGTCCTGAGCGGTAGTGGCTAGGCCCATATCTGAATCAGCGCACTGCCCTCATGAAGTAAAGTGGGGGGAGGGCGCTTTTTTGCTCCCTTGCGCTTGCACACAGCTCCATCCTGGTCAGAAATGATTCCACGACTGCCCACAACTGGTCCCTAGAGACCGCAGGTGCTGAAGCACTGCCTGTTGTCCACTGACATTTAGGGGAAGCTGGTGACAGAGACTCCATATTGCCCCCCTCTGAGACTCCTCAGATAAAAAGTCCACCCACAGGCTGTGCTGACTGAGGAGGGGGCGCCCAGGGGACTCACCAAACCGGACCAGGGACCGCTCAGTTCCGCTGTCTGTACCGCGTTGTGTCAGCGCTGGTGAGCTGTGAGGAGATTGTGAGGAGATTTGCGCTGTTACAGCAGCGCCAGAGGCCAAAACTAGTGCTGAAGAGCGCGCAGGCTACAAGAAAATGGCCGCCGCACTTCACTGAGGCGATCCACGGCAAGATGGCCGCCATGACTCAGCAAAAGTGAAAAAAACAGCACACACACAGCGCCACTCGGCGCTCAGGCCCCAAAACACACAAAAAAAGGCCCCAAGCATATCTGCAGACCAGCATTAGCCCCTCCAAGAACAGTGTGACCCCCAGGCACCCCACACAGCACAGCGCCAGCAATGGTGACAGAGAGTGACAATGAAATACAGGGGGAGACAGGGAAAATCCCCCACAGAGAAACACACAGATTTTTGTACTCACCTGCAGGCAGGAGAGACTACTTATCCGTCCCCTGAGGGACCCACTGGTGTGTTTCTGACAGGACTATCACAGTGCAGTACTGAGTAGCTGTCGGCCCGGTCCACCGTGAAAGATACAGTCAGTCAGGAACTGTTCAGTCTTGAGAGGACCGTGGGAGCATGAAAGCAAACCCTGCCACCCCTGGAGTCATGGGATATGTCGTGAACGGAGTCTCACGCACACAAGGCGAGGATCAGCACGCTCGATGGTCGGACAGGGAAGACTACGAGGATATCTTGTACCCAACCTGTTGCCCAGCCGACAGTTGATAGAAGATTCTCAAAAATAAAATAAAAAAGAATTCCAGAAAAGGAATAAAAATAGGTCAGGAGACTGGCTCCTGAGAGAGCCACGTCTTCTCCTTCTGCTAGGCAGAAAAAAACTGAAGTCTGCTGACTGTAGTGGGAGGGTTATGTCCGGAGGGACCGCCCCCTGGGTGGGGCTGTTCAGCTCTGGCTTTTGGAATGTATGTATAACATCTCACATTCTGCCTAGGTCTTCTCCTGCAGGCAGGGACATAACCCACGTGTAAAGTGTAAAGAGACACCGTGTCAGTCCATGGATGGTAAGAGAAAATAAGTTTTAAAAACGGCAGTTTTTTCGGGAGCAGTGATTTTAATAATGCTTAAAGTAAAACAATAAAAGTGAAATATTCCTTTAAATTTCGTACCTGGGGGGTGTGTATAATATGCATGTAAAGTCGCGCTTGTTTCCCGTGCTTGGAACTGTCCCCGCACAAAGTGTCATTTCTGAAGGAAAAAAAGTCATTTAAAACTCACTCGCGGCTAATAATGAATTGTCGGCTCCCGGCAATACATAGAAAAGTCATTGATAAAAAAAAAAAAAAAAAAAAAAAAAAAAAAGCGTGGGGGTCCCCCCAAATTCAATTACCAGGCCCTTCAGGTCTGGTATAGATATTAAGGGGAACCCCGACACAAATAAAAAAAAAAAATGTGTGCGGTTCCCCCCAAATATCCATACCAGGCCCTTCAGGTCTGGCATGGATTTTAAGGGGAACTCCACCCCAAATAAAAAAAAAAATGTCGTGGAGTCCCCCCAAAAATCCATACCAGACCCTTATCCGAGCACGCAACCTGGCAGAAAAGAGGGGGGGGCGAGAGAGCGCCTCCCCCTCCTGAACCGTACCAGGTCACATGCCCTCAACATGGGGAGGATGTCCCCATGTTGATGGGGACAAGGGCCTCATCCCCACAACCCTTGCCCGGTGGTTGTGGGGGTCTGCGGGCGGGGGGCTTATCGGAACCTGGAAGACCCCTTTAACAAAGGGGACCCCCAGATCCCATCCCCCCCCATGTGAATTGGTAAGGGGTACATTGTACCCCTACCATTTCACGAAGAAAGTGTAAAAAAAAAAAATGTAAAAAAACACACACCGACACCTTGGAAAAGTCCTTTATTAAAAAAAAACAAAAACATTCCAGCGATGAAATCCAGTGTCCCGCGGCGATCCGATGTCCAGCGCTGTCCGGCATTGGCTGAGCCTGAGCGGACCTGATGGGGAACTTCCTACGCAGTCTATTAAATGAATAGACCCGCCCCTTCTAAAGTGCCCCATCAGGTCCGCTCAGTCAATGACTAGGTGTAAGGCTAAGCGGACCACATGCGTAACGTGAGAAGGGGCGGGTCTATTCATGTATTACACAGTGAAGGAAGTGTGGGGGGTCTGACATACGAGGGCGAGTGAGTTTTAAATGACTTTTTTTCCTTCAGAAATGACACTTTGTGCAGGGACAGTTCTAAGCACGGGAAACATGCGCCACTTTACATGCATATCATACACACCCCCCAGGTACGAAATTTAAAGGAAAATTTCACTTTTATTTTTTCATTTTAAGCATTATTAAAATCACTGCTCCCTAAAAAACATCAATTTTTAAAACTTTTTTTTGAATTGATACATGTCCCCTGGGGCAGGACCCGGATCCCCAAACACTTTTTAGGACAATAACTTGCATATTAGCCTTTATAATTAGCACTTTAGATTTCGAACGTTCGAGTCCATTGTATTTAATAGGGTTCTAAAGTTCATACGAACATTTTGTCTGTTCGCAGGTTCTGGTGCGAACCGAACAGGGGGGTGTTCGGCTCATCCCTGCTATACACCACCACAATGGATTTGAAATGAAACAAACAAGATGTCATTTAACTGCAGACTTTCAGCTTTAATTTGAAGGTATTTACATCCAAATCAGGTGAACGGTGTAGGAATTACAACAGTTTGTATATGTGCCTCCCACTTTTTAAAGGACCAAAAGTAATGGGACAGATTAACAATCATAAATCAAACTTTCACTTTTTAATACTTGGTTGCAAATCCTTTGCAGTCAATTACAGCCTGAAGTCTTGAAGGCGATGACATCACCAGACGCTGGGTTTCATCCCTGGTGATGCTCTGCCAGGCCTCTACTGCAACTGTCTTCAGTTCCTGCTTGTTCTTGGGGCATTTTCTCTTCAGTTTTGTCTTCAACAAGTGAAATGCATGCTCAATCGGATTCAGGTCAGGTGATGGACTTGGCCATTGCATAACATTCCACTTCTTTCCCTTAAAAAACTCTTTGGTTGCTTTCGCAGTATGCTTCATGTCATTGTCCATCTGCACTGTGAAGCGCCGTCCAATGAGTTCTGAAGCATTTGGCTGAATATGAGCAGATAATAATGTAGCGGCAGCCCCTCACACTCCCCTCTTTGTCTCATCTTTCTCTTGTCTAGGGGTATCTTAGAGGGGAGGGAGCGGGGACACCACGCCTGGCTTCCACCACAGATGTTAGTGCGGTATAAGCAACAGTTCTGTATTACCTTCGAGTCAGTGCTGTGCACCTGGATCCTCCCTCCAAGAGTCACCGTGAACCATGTCTGTCAGAAAATGAGCCCCACACCATTAAAGTTCAACACTCCTTTATTCTTCTTGTCTGAACACAAACAGTTGAACTCCCTTGATAGAACAGAACAGAAAAGGGAGGTGTGGATGCGAACAGGCCCAGACACAATGTAAGCTGCCACTTCCCTTCCTAGAAGGGTGTCCGGGTCTCCGCACGAGGGTAGATTTCCTTCCAGGCCGTCTCCGACGATATGCTGCACCGGGTCTTCAAATGAGGAGCTCCCCCCAGTCCATTGCGCCTTCCGGATTCGGGTACCCAATCCCTTGGTTCCCTAGGATCTCCTTCCCTCGCGGAACTCAGTGTTGGGCACTGAGCTCCGGACCTCCATCCAAAGTACCTCACCCCAGGCTAAAGGTGCCTGGGATGGAACTCAACCTCCGCTGTCCTCTAGGCCTAAGCCACCCAGAGGAGCGACACGACCGACCGTATGCAAGCTGAAGGTGCCTGGGACTTTGACCCCGTGATAAAGATGGCCGGCCCCCTTTATACCCTCTCCCAGCAAGCACGGCGGGTTCCCCGCCCCACTATACCGCTGCCGAGGGAGGACAAAAAGGAGGCACAGCACACAACAATGATTCAACCCCAGCCCAGGGCGACAGCGCCACCCACTGGGCTGCAGGGAATTACACATCACTGATGTCTCTGCCAAATTCAAAATTACACCCGGGAAAGTACATACCCGCTACACGAATATTTCCCGAAACACTTCAGAATTCATCCTGCTGCTTTTGTCAGCAGTCGCATCATCAATAAATACAAAAGAACCAGTTCCATTGGCAGCCATACATGCCCACGCCATGACACTACCACCACCATGCTTCACAGATGAGGTGGTATGCTTTGGATCATGAGCAGTTCCTTTCCTTCTCCATACTCTTCTCTTCCCATCACTCTGGTACAAGTTGATCTTGGTCTCATCTGTCCATAGGATGTTGTTCCAGAACTGTGAAGGCTTTTTTAGATGTTGTTTGACAAACTCTAATCTGGCCTTCCTGTTTTTGAGGCTCACCAATGGTTTACATCTTGTGGTGAACCCTCTGTATTCACTCTGGTGAAGTCTTCTCTTGATTGTTGACTTTGACACACATACACCTACCTCCTGGAGAGTGTTCTTCATCTGGCCAACTGTTGTGAAGGGTGTTTTCTTCACCAGGGAAATAATTTTTCGGTCATCCACCACAGTTGTTTTCCGTGGTCTTCTGGGTCTTTTGATTTGGCCACACTTAAGGTTTTTGCTATCTCTCTGATGAGTTTGTTTTGTTTTTTCAGCCTAATGATGGCTTGCTTCACTGATAGTGACAGCTCTTTGGATCTCATATTGAGAGTTGACAGCAACAGATTCCAAAACTTGAAATTAACTCTGGACCTTTGATATGCTCCTTGTAAATGGGATAATGAGGGAATAACACACACCTGGCCATGGAACAGCTGAGCAGCCAATTGTCCCATTACTTTTGGTCCGTTAAAAAGTGTGAGGCACATATACAAACTGTTGTAATCCCTACACCGTTCACCTTATTTGGATATAAATACCCTCAAATTAAAGCTGAAAGTTTGCAGTTAAAGCACATCGTTTGTTTAATTTCAAATCCATTGTGGTGGTGTATAGAGCCAAAAAGATTAGAATTGTGTCGATGTCCCAATATTTATGGACCTGACTGTATATTTTTATAATATATATATATATATATATATATATATATATATATATATATATATATATATATAAAAAATGTATTATTATTTTTTTTCAGACATGCTGATACATTCTTCAGATACATCTGAAGAAGTGGATTTTACTACGAAACGCATCGAGCATTACAGGAAGTAGCCATGTTTTATAGGATGTAGCCATTGTTTGTTCTCAACAACTTCAGAATATGGAAGGACATAAATCTCCTTACATATGGGCAATCAGATTGTGCTGCTAGACCATCTCTGTATAATACATGAATTGCTTTTTAGGTTTTTTATCTACATTTATGCCTTGTTTATATATGAAATTGTGCATATACACAGCGGCTTAACATGGATGAGCAGCAGACTCTTTCACATTGTGAGTGTAATTATTATTATTTTTTTGTGAAAATAAAAGAACGCTCGTATATCAAGACAAGCGCTCGCAGATCAAGGCAATAAAAAAAAAAAAAAAAAGTTGCTTGTCTTTCAAAACGCTCGTAAACCAAGGTTTCACTGTACTAGTTTGTCGGGAATCCTACAACCATGACTAATAATATGGAGTTGCCCCCCGACTCATTGTGGCTATAACAGCTTCCACTTTAGAAGGCTTTCCACAAGATTTTGGAGGGCGACTATGGAAATTTGGGCCCATTGATGAGGTCAGGTACTGATATTGGATGAGAAGACCTGGCTCGCAATCCAACTCATCCCAAAAGTATTCAGTAGGGTTGAGGTCAGGGCTCTGTGCAGGACACTTAAGTTCCTCCACACCAAATGGGTCAAAGTCATGGGCACAATCATGCTGGAACAGAAAAGAACCTTCAAACTGTTACCACAAGGCTGGAAGAGTACGATTGTGGAATATATCTTTCCATGATGTAGTATTAACAGTACCTTTCACTGGAAACACCTGATTTCCATCATTTGGAGGGGCTGCCCACGTACTAATGACCATATAGTGTAGTCCTGAGTAATAAGGCTGACGTAATGCAGTGAAGACAAGTAAGCAGTATCATTTGTGCTCAGCATGTCTATGGCCATTAGCCATTGCAAGCCATCTACAGCTAAGAAATGAAAGGAAGGGCGTCGTTGGTTGGGTGAGCAAATATTCATACAGAGAGGCCCACTTTTACTTTCTCACCTGGAGGCTGGAAAACTTGGGCGGAAAGCATTTTTGCCTTTAATGACTTCCATGCAGCCGGCGCCATCATCACCTGGAACATTGACCACAAGAGTTAAAAAGAGACCCTGTCTCCAGGCCTTTCATTTCAACAACAATTGTCCAAAGAGATTATATGTACAGTTAATGTATGCATGTTATTTACCTGTAAAAACCTCCTTTGTGTATACTTCCAAAAGCCCTGAGACTGCTGTTGGGTGCCGCCATGTTTAATGTGATGTCAGCAGACTCAGAGCTGTCACTCAAGTGACAGGTTATAGTATTCTCATTCATTCCTCATCTGGCTAATAAAGGTTTTGTAGGAGGAGCTGGGGCAGCATAGACAGTATTTTAATACTCTGAGCAGAGGAGAGGCCTATGATGTGTAAGGAAGGAGTGTGGCTGTGATAGGGGATTCACTCCCCCCTAAATGGTCACATTTAGTGTTGAGCGAACCCGAACTGTAAAGTTCAGGTCCGTACCGAACTTTAGCTTTTTCCCGAACCCGAACCCGGACTTTGCCCAAAAGTCCGGGTTCGGCAATCTAATTACGCATTTAGAAATGCTTCAGGGGCCAGTCAATCACCTTTTGATTAGCTGGTGTGCCCTTAGAGGCCATCATAGCCATGCCTACTAATGGCATGGCTGTGATTGGTCAGTGCAACATGTGACCCAGCTTCTATATAAGCTAGAGGCACACAGCACACACGTCACTCTGCTTCAGAATAGATAGGGAGAGGATCTAGTCTGCTGCTGCTGCTTTTAGGGAGAGATAGAAAAATAGATGAGGTAGTCCTGATTCTACAATCCGAGGGAAAAGATAGAGAGATAGTGTAGTGTAGGGCCAGGTTCCTGTGTTGGTGCTTTCAGGGAGAGAGATATATTATATAGGAGTCCAGATTCAGAGATTAAAATCAGCGATCTGCATAGGTTTACCTGTTTGTGTTGCAGTGCAGTCTTTTTACACTGCCATGAGCCCAGTGTCAGAGAAAATCTAACTTTTAGGGGGAAAAAAAAAAAAAGGCACTTTATTGTGCTCTTTTCCAAAAGACCCATAGGGCAAAAAAAAAAAAAAAAAAAAAAAAAAGCATTTTATTTTGCTCGTGCAAAAAAAGACCCGTTTAGGGCAAAAAAATAAAATAAAATATATATTTGCACTTTAATGTACGCTTGCAAAAAGAGCCATTCAGGGGCACAAAAAATAGTTTGCAGTGTGTTATACATATGTGGAGGTGTGTGAAAAACAATTTCTATATAGTTTTCTCCTACTGTGCTATACTAAAAAAAAAATTTTTTTTAATAGCATTTTCTGCAGTTCTGTAGCTGTGCGAGTCAGCGGTTACGTACTGTGGGTGTGTTCTGCTCTTCCAAAAAACGCCGTTTAGGGCAAGATCCTAAATTTGGAAAATATGAGGAGAAGGTCAAAGGGACGTGGTGGCCCCGGTGGTGGTGCTGCTGGTGGAGCTCCTGTTGCAGGGAGAGGACGTGGTGGATCTGTGCCAGATACACGCACAAGTGAAACACCTTCCTCAGGTGCGAGTAGGCGACCGAGCCTGCGGCGGTATTTTGTCGCGCCTAATGAGGCTGTATGAATGTTTAGGCCAGGACAAGTACAGGCGATAGTAGATTGGGTTGCTGACAGTGCCTCGGGTTCCTTCACATTGTCTCCCACCCACTCTTCTGATGAAAGAACAGAGTTGGCACCTGAAACCCATGTCCATCAGTCTTTCACCTCACCCCCTTGCAAATCAGCCAAGCAGTCTGAGCCCCAAATCATGCAGCAGTCTCTTCTGCTTTTCGATGACTCTGTTAGCAGGGTTTCCCAGGGCCATCCACCTAGCCCTGCCCCAGAAGTGGAAGAGATTGAGTGCACCGATGCCCAACCACTTATGTTTCATGATGAGTACATGGGAGGACCATCGCAGTACGTCTCGGATGATGACGAAACACAGGTGCCAACTGCTGCTGCTTTCGCAATTGTGAAGACAGACAAGGAGGGCAGGGGTGAAGACTGGGTGGAAGATGATGTGGAGGACGATGAGGTCCTCGACCCCACATGGAATGAACGTTATGCAGGTTACCAGTGTAGTTTGGAGGAAGAGGCGGTGGTCGCACAGAGCCACCAGCACAGCAGAAGAGGGAGCAGGGTGCAAAAGCGGAGCGTCTGTCAGCTAGACAGTATGTCTGCTACTGCCCAACGCAGCAAGGGACCGAGCACACCAAATCCAGGTCCAAGGAGTTCCCTAGCGTGGCAGTTCTTCACACAATGTGCTGATGACAAGACACGAGTGGTTTGCAGGCTGTGCAATCAGAGGCTGAAGCGAGGCATAAACGTTCTCAACCTGAGCACAACCTGCATGACCAGGCATCTAAGTGCAAAGCACGAGCTGCAGTGGAGTAGACACCTCAAAAACCAAGAAAGGTCTCTGGCTCCTCCTGCTTCCTCTTCTGCTGCAGTCTCGGCCTCTTCATCCACCTCTGTAGTGACAGTGGCACCTGCCACCCCGCAAACAGAGGATCTGCCAGCAACACTACCACCTGGGTCACCAACCATCTCCACAATGTCCCATGAAAGCGTTCAGCTCTTTATCTCCCAAACATTGGAGCGGAAGAGGAAGTACCCCCCTAGCCACCCGCGATCCCTGGCCCTGAATGCCAGCATTTCAAAACTCCTGGCCTTTGAAATGCTGTCATTCCGTATGGTGGAGACGCAGAGTTTTAAAAGCCTGATGGCATTGGCTGTCCCACAGTACGTCGTGCCCAGCCGCCACTATTTTTCCAGGCGAGCCATCCCTTCCCTGCACAACCAAGTGGGGGACAAAATCAGGTGTGCACTGCGCAACGCCATCTGTGGCAAGGTCCACCTAACTACGGATGCGTGGACCAGTAAGCACGGTCAGGGACGTTATATCCCCCTAACAGCACACTGGGTAAATGCAGTGGCGGCTGGGCTTGAGGCAGATAGCAGTTTGGCGCATGTCCTTCCACCACCGAGGATTGCAGGGCGCTTCAGTTTGCCTCCTGTTGCTAACTCCTCCTACTCCGCTTCCTCATCCTCTACCGCCTCCTCATCCGGTCAGCGTAACACCTTCACCACCAACTTCAGCACAGCCAGGGGTAAACGACAGCAGGCAGTTTTAAAACTTTCCTGTTTGGGGGAAAAACCCCACACCGCGCAGGAGTTGTGGAGGGACATGGAACAACAGACCAATGAGTGGTTGCTGTCAGTGAGCCTCAAGCCCGGCCTGGTGGTGTGCGATAATGGGCGAAATCTCGTAGCAGCTCTGGGCCTAGCCGGTTTGACGCACATCCCTTGCCTGGCGCATGTGCTGAACTTGGTGGTCCAGAGGTTCCTTAAAAATTACCCCAATATGCCAGAGCTGCTGCAGAAAGTGCGGGCTGTGTATGCGCACTTTCGGCGTTCTCACCCTGCTGCTGCTCGCCTGTCAGCGCTGCAGCGTAACTTTGGCCTTCCCGCTCACCGCCTCATATGTGACGTGCCCACAAGGTGGAACTCCACCTTGCACATGCTGGCCAGACTGTGCGAGCAGCAGCAGGCGATAGTGGAGTTTCAGCTGCAGCAATCACGCGTGAGTCGCTCTGCGGAACAGCACCACTTCACCACCAATAACTGGGCCTCCATGCGAGACCTGTGTGCCTTGTTGCGCTGTTTCGAGTACTCCACCAACATGTCCAGTGCCAATGACGCCGTTCTTAACGTTACTATCCCAGTTCTATGCCTCCTTGAAAAAAACGCTTCGGGCGATGATGGAAGAGGATGTGGCACAGGAGGATGAGGAGGAGGAGGAGGAAGCGGGATCATTTCAAAGGCTTTCAGGGCAGTCTTTCACAAGTGGCTACGAGGGTGGGTTCCTGCACCAAACGCCAGGTACACAATTGTCTGGCAGAAAGGGCACAGTTCTGGAGGATGACGAGGTGGAGGAGGAGGAGGAGGAGGAGGAGGAGCCATTTTCACAGCAGGGTGGCACCCAGACCAGCTCGTGGCCATCACTGGTGCGTGGCTGGGGGGATACAGAGGACGATACACCTCCCACAGAGGACAGCTTTTCTTTGCCTCTGGGCAGCCTGGCACACATGAGCGATTGCAGTGTTTCCGCAATGACCGCCGAGTTGCCCACATTTTAACTGGTGCTGATTACTGGGTGGCCACCCTGCTGGATCCCCGTTACAAGGACAACGTACCGTCCTTAATTCCCTCACTGGAGCGGGATCGTAAGATGCGCGAGTACAAGCGCACGCTGGTAGACGCGCTGCTGGTGGCATTCCCACCTGACAGCGGGCGTACGGTGGAAGCACAAGGCGAAGGCAGAGGAGGAGGAAGAGGTCGCCAACGCAGCCGGGGCACCGGCAGTACCTCAGAAGGCAGGGTTAGCATGGCTGAAATGTGGAAAAGCTTTGTCAGCACGCCACAACAACCAGCAC
Organism: Rana muscosa; assembly: GCA_029206835.1. NCBI lineage: Eukaryota > Metazoa > Chordata > Amphibia > Anura > Ranidae > Rana > Rana muscosa. The sequence continues at coordinate 1,086,668,692 of CM055117.1, read as the reverse complement.
CACCAGCTGAGATGGAACGTCTTAGCAGGAGGCAGCATTTCACCAACATGGTTGAGCAGTATGTGTCCACAGGCCTACATGTACTGGATGACGGGTCTGCCCCCTTTAACTTCTGGGTCTCCAAATTGGGCACATGGCCTGAGCTTGCCCTTTATGCCTTGGAGGTGCTGGCCTGCCCTGCAGCCAGTGTATTATCTGAACGTGTATTTAGCACGGCAGGGGGCGTTATCACAGACAAGCGCAGCCGCCTGTCCAGAGCCAATGTGGACAAGCTCACGTTCATTAAAATGAACCAGGCATGGATCCCACAGGACTTGTCCGTACCTTGTGCAGAATAGACATGTATACCGGTGTTGTGACAAAAACTGTCCGGCCATCGGATTGTGTCCGGCCCATACTGCGAAGGCGCAGCGCTTGCGCAGTACAGAGGACAAGGAGATTCACAAAATCTCCGAAGATGAACGGCGCCTGCGCTGTGAGTGCAGGTTCAAGCCCCACCATCCAAGTGGACATACGGTAGCACATAGTAACAGGGCCCCTCACGGGCTCGGTTCGATCGCCACGCTTCGGGCACGGCCTCACTTGGCTCGGCTTGAACCACGGATGGTGTGGCCTTCACCTGAACTCACCACGCAGGCGCCGTTCGTCTTGGGAGATTTTAGAAATCCCCTTGTCCTACATACTGAGCAAGCGCAGTACAGGGTGGACACTATTTGACGGGGGACAGAATTCAACACATCACCGGCCTTACCCAGCCATTGTTGTATTTTTGAATCAGTGTTGGCTACCTCGTCCTCCTCCACCGCCGCTTCCACCTACACAGCCACATCCACCGCCACCTCAACCTCCTACTCCATATGGACCTCGTCCTCCTAGGTCAAGATTATTATTTATTTATTTTTTTATGTTATTTTAAGTTATTTCCCTATCCACATTTGTTTGCAGAGCACTTGCCATGCTCTTAACAACATTTTGCTGCCATTTGCAGCCCTCTAGCCCTTTCCATTACTTTTTTAGAGCCTTTTTAGTCCTTCGAAGTCCGGGTCCCCATTGACTTCAATGGGGTTCGGGTTCGGGTTAAAGTTCGGTCCCGAACCCGAACTTTTTTCCGAAGTTCGGCCAAACCCGTCGAACCCGAACATCCAGGTGTCCGCTCAACTCTAGTCACATTGTCTACTAAGTTCATAGGCACATTACAAGTGAATACAAAATAGTTTATAGAAAAAGGACAAGAAAATTTTTTTTTATTTTTTTTTTATTTATTTTTTTACACAATGGCCACTTTAGAGTCCAGAAAATGCTTTGGGAAACTCAATACAGATGTAGACCTTAAAAGGATAGTTTCACCTTTTATAAAAAAATTATGAATGCACATCTTTTTGCAGGTAAAAAAAAAAATAGGATTTTTATAACAGCTTACCTGTAAAATCCTTTTCTTGGAGTACATCACGGGACACAGAGCGGCATAGTCATCACTATGTGGGTTATATAGTTTACCTTCAGGTGCTGGCACTGGCAACTTCCAAACCGGAAGTACCCTCCCCTATATAAGCCCCTCCCATCCGGGAGCACCTCAGTTTTGTAGCAAAGCAATAAGTGTCCCCAAAAGAGGGGTGGGAGCTCTGTGTCCCATGATGTACTCCAAGAAAAGGATTTTACAGGTAAGCTGTTATAAAAATCCTATTTTCTTTCTCGTACATCACGGGACACAGAGCAGCATAGTCATTACTATGTGGGATGTCCTAAAGCAATGCCCAATGAGGGGGGGGATACACCATACATAAGCTGAGCGCTATCAGACATGAGGATCTTTTGCGGCCTGCAACACACTGCGCCCAAAGGCGACATCCTCCTGACTTCTAACGTCCACCTGGTAGAACCTAGTAAACGTGTGTACTGAAGACCATGTTGCGGCCTTACAGATTTGAGCCATGGAGGCCTGGTGATGCACTGCCCATGAAGTTCCAACTGCTCTCGTGGAGTGCGCCCTAACTTTGAACGGAGACGGTCTCCTTTTCAAGCCATAGGCTTGCATAATGACCTGTCGAATCCACTTGGCTAAAGTAGATTTTGACGCTGCCTGACCCTTTCTGGGGCCTTCCGGCAGAATAAACAAAGTATCCGTTCTGCGAATCTGAGCAGTGGCTTTTAGATAAGCTTTAACTGCTCTTACTACATCCAAAGAATGTAATAACTTTTCCTCTACTGAACTAGGTTTGGGGAAAAAAGAAGGAAGAACCACATCTTGGTTCAAATGAAACCTCGATACCACCTTCGGAAGAAAGGCTGGATGAGGACGTAACACTACTCTGTCCTTATGGATAACCAGATATGGCTCCCTACAGGACATAGCGGCTAATTCCGACACTCTTTTAGCCGAACAAATGGCTACTAGAAAAATCAATTTCCTGGTGAGAAGAACCAGGGAAATATGCTGTAATGGTTCAAATGGTTGTTTCTGTAGAACCGACAGAACCATGTTTAAGTCCCATGGACATATGGGAATATTAACCGGAGGGCTAATACGCATCACTCCTTGTATAAAGGCTTTGACTAGTGAATGCGAGGCCAAGGGCCTCTTAAAAAATATTGACAAGGCCGAAATCTGACCCTTGATAGTACTCAAGGCAAGCTTCCTATATACAGCCCACTGTAGGAAGTCCAGAATCCTACCTATTACGTACTTACGTGGATGCCATTTCTTGGCCTCACACCAGGCGATGTACGCCTTCCAGATTCTATAGTAGATCTGCCTGGATACCGGCTTCCTGGCATTGATCATGGTAGCTACCACAGAATTAGAGAGACCTCTCTTTTTTAGAATGTGGGCTTCAATAGCCAGGCCGTCAAACCTAGGGCTGGTAAGGAAGGGTGGTATATCGGTCCTTGCGAAAGCAGGTCCGGACGATGTGGGAGGGTCCAAGGACTCCCCACAGACATTTTTACAATCTCCGCGTACCATGCTCTTCGGGGCCACGCTGGAGCCACCAGAATCACTGGTTTCTTTTCTACCCTGATTCTGCGGAGTAATCGAGGTAACAATTGTGGCGGTGGGAATGCATATATCAGCTTGAACTGATCCCAAGGGAACACTAGGGCATCCGAGCCGCAAGCTAGGGGATCCCTTGTCCAAGAGACAAACCTGTCCACTTTTGCGTTGAATCTGGATGCTAGCAGATCTACGTCCGGTGTCCCCCACCGCTGACATATTGTCCGGAAAACCTCGGGGTGAAGGGACCATTCCCCTGGGCATAATTGTTGGCGACTTAGAAAGTCCGCCTTCCAATTCTCCACTCCTGGAATGAATACCGCGGATATGGCTGGGACATATCTTTCTGCCCATTTCAGGATGCAATTTACTTCCCTCTGGGCTGCACGACTCCTGGTGCCACCCTGATGATTGATATATGCCACTGCCGTGGCATTGTCCGATTGAATTCTGACAGGGGACCCTTGGAGTTTGGATGTCCATGCTACTAGGGCATACCGGGCTGCTCGTATCTCTAAGAGATTGATGGGCAGGGCCTTTTCTGCATCCGATCATCTGCCCTGGAGAGACCATTGCTCCAGTACTGCTCCCCAGCCTATAAGGCTGGCATCTGTAGTGACCACCTTCCAAGAAATCGGACTGAAGGATTTCCCTTTTTCCAGATTCTGGGGAACCAACCACCAACGGAGGCTCTTGCGAACGGAAGGGGACAAGGACATTGGTAAGTCTAGGGCCTGAACTTTTTTGTTCCAGGCTGACAGTATAGCCCTTTGCAAATTCCTTGAATGGAATTTACCGTAGGGTACTGCTTCGAATGATGCCACCATTTTTCCCAGCAGCCTCATGCACAGGCGTATGGATGGCTGTCTTTTTGTACCCACTAGGTGGATCAAATCTCTCAAAGACGACACCTTTTCTTGAGGCAAGAAAATTTTTCTCTGGTCTGAATCCAGCCTTAGCCCCAAGTATTCCAGACTTTTGACTGGTTTTAGGGCTGACTTGTCTCGGTTGATAATCCAACCGTGAGATTCCAGATACTCGATTGTCTCGTGAACAACCACTTCTAGTTTTTCCACTGAGTGGTCTATCAGCAACAAGTCTTCTAGATATGCCATTATCGTTACACCTCGTGTTCTTAAATTGGCCAATAATGAGGCCAGAATTTTTGTGAACACGCGTGGTGCTGTGGCCAGACCGAAGGGTAAGGCTCTGAACTGAAAATGGCGCCCTTCTACTGAAAAGCGTAGAAATTTTTGGTGGACTGGAAAGATGGGAATGTGCAAATAAGCATCTTTGATGTCGATCGCGGCTAACCATTCCTCCCCTTGTAGGGCAGTGGCCACCGATCGGATCGACTCCATCCGGAAAGTCCTGATATGCAGGAATTTGTTTAGCCCTTTTAGATTTAATATGGGCCTCACGTCCCCGTTTGGCTTCGGGACTGTAAAGAGGTTTGAGTAAAACCCGAACCCCCATTCTTCTAGGGGGACCTCCATAATTACTGCTTGGAGCAATAGTTGTTCTAGTGCCAACAGGAGGGATCCTCTCTTCCGGGGATCCCTTGGCACGTTTGACCTTATAAAATGGGAAGGAGGGGAGTCTTTTAACTCCAATTTGTATCCCAGACTTACTGCGGAGAGCACCCATCTGTCTCTGATCGTGTCCCGCCAGGTCTCTGCGAACAACTGAAGTCTTCCCCCCACCCGATTGAGTGGGGGCAACCCTTCATGCATTTGACTTTGGGGGAGGTTTTGTACCTCTCCTGACCCAGGGCTTCTTGTTACCCTGCGATTGTCCCTGATTTTTACCCCCGGGATTTGACCGAGGAGGCCGTCGGAACTGTTTCACAGCCGATGTCCTAGGGACTGGAGAAGCAGGCCTCTTAAAAGAGGGACCTCTAACTCCGTTTTTAACCGGCAAGAGTGTACTTTTACCGCTGGAAATTTTCTGGATACATCTGTCCAGGTCTTCCCCGAATAAGCGTTCACCATGAAATGGGAAGCTGACCAGCAATTTTTTACAGGGGGCTTCAGCAGACCAGTTTTTGAGCCATAGAAGCCTGCGCATATGTACTACAGACAGCGTAAGGCGGGAGGCCTGATGGATTGAATCCTTTATAGCGTCAACCGCAAAGCATAAGGCCCTAGGTAGATCAGCTAGGACAAGGGCCTGCTGATCTGGCAAGTCCCTTAAGACCTGTTTCAACTGATCATTCACTGCTTGGCAGACCCCAATAGCTGCCACTGCTGGTTGTGTCACCAAGCCTGCTGTAGCAAAAGCAGATTTTAATAAGGACTCCAATTTTTTATCTATTGGGTCCTTGAACATTTGGACATTATCCACTGGACATGTCAGTGATTTATTCACACAAGAGATGGCTGCGTCCACTGTAGGGACCCTCCATTTTTTGATGAACTTATCCTCCATGGGATAGACCGCCTGAAATCTCTTGGGAGGAGTAAATATTTTATCAGGATGTTCCCAATCCTGGTAAATGAGCCCTTCCAGTAAAGGATGGATTGGAAAGGAACAAACAGTCTGGGGAGCTTTTAGCGACCCCAACAAGGAGACAGAAGTGGATGATGGCTCCGCAAGGGGCATTTTAAATGCTGATCGGACCATGTTAGTCAAGGACTGAACCCATAATCTTTCAGCATGTGATGCTGAGAATGGCTCTTCCACTGTTGATTCCTCTACAACAGAATCAACCTCATCCTGATCCCCTTCAGGTAGGTCGATCCCTGTATGGGACTGTTGCTCTGCTAACAGGTACTCTGAGGGAGGAGACGGAGATCGGGCGCGCTTTCCCTCTGACAGGGAAGCAGCAATCAATGTTGACAATCTCTCTTCCAGCCCTCCCAGAGCTGAGGAAAAAACCTCCTGTTACATACACAGGAGCAGGTGAACTGAGGACAGCCACAGTACCAGGTACTCCTGAGGGTGCTCTACGGTCACTAACCTCTGATTTTTCAGGGGAGATTGGTGCAGCCGAAGCATGCCCAAGATCCTCAGAGCCCGATGGAGACCCCCTATGCTTCCTGGGATTTTTAGTCCCGGAGTTTTTAGACGGCATATTCCTAAGCCCAAAGCTGAGGTATTCCAGCCGAAATACACCACTTACTGACAATAGTCTAGCACAATTGCTGCTATAAAAACAGTTGGTGTCTACTAACTTTTTTAAATGTTGCCAGCTCTGTCTCTGCACTCCATAGCCAGCTCACAACACATAATTGTGCCTTTTAACATGCTGGGACGCCCGCACATGCGCAGAAGCGCTGCGGCGCGCACAGAGCGTCATTCCCAAGCTCCGCCCCCTTTTCCAGCTCACCTCTATATATAGAGGCGCGTGCACACGCACGGGCACGTGCGCCTTCGGCGCTCTTTTTTGAAAAAGGAAACTAGGGACAGGAGACAGGGCCCTTTTGCCGCAGGCCGGGGGATGGACGAGCATTGCAACATGGCAGAGGAAGCAGTTTCCCACAAGAGAACTCACCATCTGCCTGGACTTGACTCTGATGAAAAGAAAAAAGTCCACATGACAAGAAACGTTCCACAGCGGCCTCTAGTGGATTAACACAGGTAACGCGGTCTGTCTATTTTATTTTTTATTTTTCTTGACCACTATTAAAATTATTAAATTTTTTAGTAGTTACAGGCATGCACAGATATTTAGCGGGAATACCGTTAGGTAACAGGCAGAAAGACATATTAGGCTTGGGGGTCCCCTAATAGAACCAAGTTCCTGGGGGGCCCCCCACTTACCTTTTCCCCGCCGCAGGACTCTGTTTGGTCCACAGAAGCCCAAACTTCACCTATCATGGCAGGCATTGTAATTAAACCTTCAGGGACCGGGTTCCCAAGGATTCCACTCCCCTGGACCTGTATAGCACCCTGCACAGAAAGCATCTTAGTCGTGGGTATGACCAGAGCTCTGGATCCCAGGGTCCAGCTCTCCTAAGAGAAGCATTACAGGCAAAACCTTGCTCTTCTCTGCAAGGCCCGGGTACCGACCGTTTAGCTATGAAGCTTTTTTGGTTGGATCCGGAATAGCTTACTAAGGCCCAAAAGAACCTGTACGCAAGCTCAGTGAAAAACACATGTTACTTCTTGGCCAACACCTTAGAAACTGGCAAAAAACTGAGGTGCTCCCGGATGGGAGGGGCTTATATAGGGGAGGGTACTTCCGGTTTGGAAGTTGCCAGTGCCAGCACCTGAAGGTAAACTATATAACCCACATAGTAATGACTATGCCGCTCTGTGTCCCGTGATGTACGAGAAAGAAAAAGCGCATTTAATAAATTTTTTTGGGCTTGTAAAGCATTGCACCCATGATCACTAGATGCCGGGTCTAATGTCAGGATCCAGATGCCCAGACCATGGCTTGCCCGTACCTCAGATACAGGCAAGCAGTTACTGAATTGCAGGAAGAATCTATAAACTACGAGAGTGCTCACACAGCTCATTGAGAACTACAAGATGTTGGCCGCGGTAGCTAATGGTACTTGTATGTCATTCATTCACAGAACTATGTGAATGAATGACATGGCCGAGATGGAGCCCCACACAGCCACATGGATTTTTTAAATTGTGACTAGTGGTAGCCCGCCAGTAAAGTGGTGAACGGGTACCACCCCCCCCCCCCTTTATCCATGCGTCCGGCCCCCTGATCTACATGCAGGGCACCAGATGCATGAATTCCAATAGGGGGAGGGGGGAATGGCAAAGGCTCCATTAGGCTTCAAAATAGGGTGGGTGTGGGGCGCAGAGCACTGCGCCTGAAGCCCACCCGTGTGACACTACCGGCCGCCACTGATTGTGACACGTTCCACCCTAAATACAGGAGGAACATCTAACATGTTCCAAAAGGTGAACTTGGCTTTTAACTGGATATTTTACGTTTTTACATTTCTCAAACACTGTATAATAAAAACTTGCCTGTTTTTTTTTTTTGGGGGGGGGGGGGGGTTTCATTAAATACGTGTAGCGGTCCTCCCCCAGCTTCTCCCCTCTCTTCACGGCTGGTTTTACTCACAGACCGTGAATTTGGTCCCTGCCACTGACCTGGGTGAACGTTGAGGCCTCTGTCACAGGCCTTGGATGAGGCCTGCCACTGACCTGAGAAAGATGGGTCTCTGCCACAGACCATGAGAACATGAAGTACCTTCTTTAGAACAAACGACCCCTGTCAGAGGAAGACATCCATCCGGACGGTCACCAGAGGCCTCCACCGGCACCAGCAAATGCTGCGCTGGCTCTACGGGGAGGTCACGTCTCCGGTCCCTTACGCCCAGGATTCAGGCACCCAATACCGGGGGCACCTTAGGAATGCTTCGCCCTCGCGGGACCCAGTCGAAGGTACTGGGCCCCAGGCCTCCTGGTAAAGTACCTCACCCCAGGCTGAAGGTGCCTGCGATGGAACGCGACTCCAAGGGCGCCTGGGCACAGATGAACCGCAGCAGCCCCCAGGCCGAAGGTGCCTGGGGAATGGACCTCGTGCGCAAGATATCCGCCCCCTTTTATTTCCTCTCCCAGCAGGCACAGCGGGTTCCCCGCCGTACTACTGCCGCGAGAGGACAAAAAGGGCACGGCTCTAGAATGGCAGTTCAACCCCGATCCCAGGTGACAGCGCCACCCAGGGACCGCAGGGAACATGACACCATTCATACCTCCCACACTCCAAAGTGTCCATAAATCCCTAAAATCAATGTATCTGGGCCATCTATGGCCCAGATACACCCCAATAAATTTTACCACTGCTACATACGGTTTTGACATTTTTATTTTTTATTAATATTTATTTTTTGTCGAAAGTGTATAAAATCATGCAGAAGTATCAGAATACAAGCAAATGTGCAAGTAAGGTGCGTAATACATGACTTTTAGAGCAGTATTCGTGTTTCCCTCACAGTGTTGCTGAACTTCTGCAACCTCTTTCATCCACATCCTGTCTATGGAGCACGCACTCGCTCCGGTGTTGGCCAAACATCATTGCTCTGGACCAGCTTCCTGAAGGTGACAACAGTGGATCATGCCTGCAAAATGCGGGCCAGCAGAACTGCTTGTAGTCACCATCAGGCGTCCATGTGATAGGGTGACAACAGAGAAGCACAAACTGGGAGACAATTGTCACCCCATAACAGAAAATGCCTGAATAAGGACCTTCATGGCAGGATCACCAGGTATTAAGTCAAAGAAGCAGAATCTCGCACCAAACTTTCTCATCCATGTCTTTATGGACCTTGCTTTTGTGCACTGGTCCAAATCATTTGGTGGAGGGGGGATTATGGTCAGGGGTTGGGTTTGGCCCCTTAGTTCCAGTGAAGGGAATGCTTAACGCATCAGCATACCAAGACATTTTGGACAATTTCATGCTCCCAACTTTGTGGGAACAGTTTGGGGATGGCCCCTTCCTGTTCCAACATGACTGCATACCAGTGCACAAAGCAAGGTCCATAAAGACATGGATGAGTGAGTTTGGGGTGGAGGAACTTGACTGGCCTACACAGAGTTCTGACCTCAACCCGATAGAACACCTTTGGGATGAATTAGAGCGGAGGCTGCGTGCCAGGCCTTCTCATCTAACATTAGTGCCTGACCTCACAAATGCACTTCTGGAAGAATGGTCAAACATTCCCATAGACACACTCCTAAACCTTGTGGACAGCCCTCCCAGAAGAGTTGAAGCTGTTATAACTACAAAAGGGTGGACCAACTCAATATTGAACCCTACGGACTAAGACTGGGATGCCATTAAAGTTCATGTGTGTGTAAAGGCAGGTGTCCCAATACTTTTGGAAATATAGTGTATGTTGTCAGTATGCTTGAGAGTTGGGTGTCAAAGTCACACACTTACAATAGACTGTCTGATTCAGGTTATGACGGCATCCTGCTTAAGTTGGAGTATCCCTATCCGAATGTAGTGTTTGCAGCCAGGCTGTAGTCGGCCTGGGCTGTGTTTGTGTTATCTGGGTTCGTTATGTTTCCCCTAAGTCCAAGGACATGGTTTGCATTTTCTGCTACTGTTGAGTGTTTTTCATTAGACAGTCAGAAGATACAATGAATGGAGTCATCCAATCACTGAGAGGTTTATGCCAGTTATGACGGCTGGGGAAGAATATAATAATTTGGAGGGACCTTGTAAAGGGTCCGTGCCTCCCAAGCTCTACATGGTGAGGAAGCGTGTGTGAAGTATTAAATCCAATACACTCAGATTGCTGTCTGGAGAAGGTGTAGCTTCCGAGAGGTCCAGTATTTGCCTCCTGGGACTTTGCCTGTCAGAAGAAGTGTATTGTTCAAATAGTTGCCTGTCTGGGCCTAAGCCCCCGTTTACACCGGTGTGACTTGTCATGCGACTTGACAGTTCCAAATCACAGCGATTATGAAAAAGGTTCATGCACTACTATTTACCGATTTCATTGTGACTTGCATAGACTGCTGTTAAATGAAGTCGCAAGCTACAATGAAATCGGCAGTGAAAATCACACTGATGTGCAGCTTTGAAATTGCGCTTACATAGCGTGATTTCAAAGCCAAACCGGTGCAAAGTTGGGCTAAAGGTCACCAATGGCCTGTGAGAGACATTTGAAGAGTCCTAACCTTGTTTGTCCCCGAGGCCAAAGCTATTTTAAAGGTAGCTGCCCATCTGGGCCTACAGAGTTCTACATTAGCTACAGTCACCAATCACATTTCATTTAACCAATGAAAGGCTTCATATGGCAAATGTTGCGGATTTGACGCCGAACCCCAACCCTGCCTCAGTGTATTTGGGTTTACCTGAAGCAAAGAGTATAGTGAGGCCCCGAGCTCCGGCCTTCATGAATTCGGTGTTGATTCTCTGCATGTAGGCAACCGATAGACTGTCCTCATCATCGCCATAGCTGATGGTGTGAACCCACGGGATGGACGACATGTTACTCAGCAACAACATCCATTCTAGGAACGGTTCCTGTGATTCATGGCGGCCTGTGAAAAAAAAAAAAAACGGAATAAATGGGATTGTCTTGATGGTTCAACCATCTTGTATTTAGTACTTAAAAGTGATATTAAAGCTTTGCGTTTTTCTTGTAGAACAAACATGTTCTACTTACCTGCTCTGTGCAAGTTTTGCACAGAGCAGCTCTGATCCTCTTCTTTTTGGGTCCCCTGCCAGCGCTCCTGACTCCTCCCCCTAAAGCAGTGCCCCCAGAGAAAGGTGCTTGCCCTGGGGGCACCGCTGAATGCTCGCTCTCGAGCTGCTACTCTGTCACCATAAGACACAGAGCCGTGGCTAGGCTTCCCCCTTGCTCTCGCATACAATAGGCTCACTTCATGAAGCTAACACACCAAAATAAGAATACTTACTTTGAAAAAGTGCCTTCTTGTAAGTTGAGTCCGATGAGAATGGAAAATTACAGTCATTTGGCTAAATTACAGGCCTTTATCCTTGTGTTAAAGCCGTGTGAACTGAGCTCATTGTGTCCAAACTCTAGATTTCTCACAAGGATGTCCACACCTCTGACCCCCCCTTCGCACGTATACTATGTTCTTACCAGGATTGGTAAATACCCAGGTGGAGATGTTGGCTCCCGTGCTCATGATGTACTCCACATCCAGACTGGCCTCAATACCGGCCCTGCCTGCACCCTGCTGACCCACCACATGGTCCACCTCTGAGCGGTGATCAAAACTTCCTCCAAATAACTTCATGAACTCTGCCAGGTCGCCTTGGCTGAAGTACTGCTCCAGGAACTGAAGATGGAGAAAAAGAAGCGTTACATGTCAATCAGAAAAGATTATGAGATTACCAAAACTCTTCTTTATTTGATAAAAAAACATTCAGGGTATTGTATAAAAATTTACTGGAGTAATACATAGGCTTCAGTTGCTGACTTTGCCTTCTGAAAAAGCTTACAAGTAATTTTGACCAAATAGGTGCAAATGACAAACAGAAGCTTGTAGCGTCTAATGCTTGTAAAACTTTATTAATCCAAGACAAACTTCAAAAAGAAGCCCCCACCTGGAACCATGCCTTCAGATGAGCTTCACCCAACACTGGATGAGCTTCACCCAACACGGAGCTTAATCATAAAATAACTTTTTCTACAATCTCTACAATTAAGCCCTGTGTTGAGTGAAACATCAGAGGAGGACATCCTAGGCAGGGCTTCTATAAAGTCTGTCCTGGAATAATAAGAGTTTTACAAGCATTGGGTGTTACGGTGCTTCCAGACGTTTTTGTCTGGGTGTTTTCGAAGAAGCTTTCTAGCATTTGCGTACATTTGGGCGGAGGAATGGAGGAGATGAAGGCAGAGGTGGTGTAGAGATAGAGGTTTACGGGTACAGGTGGATAAATGGTGATATAGAGATGGGATAAAGGAATATAGGTGGAAGAACTGTACAGAGGGGGGGTATGGGTGTACAAATAGTGGTGTTATAGGGATGGGAGTGAAGGATTGGGAGGGTAACAGGGATGCCTGTAGATGGGTAGAAGAATGGTGATATAGGGATTAAGGAAGAAGAATGTGACTAGAAAGACTGGAGTGAAATTGTGTGTGTGTGTAAGGATGGAAGTGGAGGAGGTGGGTGGAAAATGGGGGTGATGAAATACATTGAAGGGGTGGGCATAGAGGTGAAAAGGACAAATGGTGATGTAGCGGGGTCCTCAATTTAAGGGAAGTGTTTGAGAGGTAGTCAGCTCAAACACCCTAATTTGTCAGGGTTTTTACAACCATTTCTATCCACAGGGAGAGTATCGGTGTGTAGTTCCCTGTGGCCTACAGGTGGCGCTGCCATAGTAGGCTAGGGTTGAACCACTGATACAGTGCTGTGCCTTGTGTGTCCCCTCTCGGCAGCTATACGGTGGGAGTGTTCTACCTGCTGGGAGAGGATATAAAAAGGGGAAGACGCTTCCAGTTCGGGGTTCTGTCAGCGGGGTCCTACCCCAGGTGTTGTTCCTGTCCGCCCCAGGCACCTTTGGCCCGGGGGCGGGTTGTCGTTGGTTCGGTTGCCGGGAGTCCTACTCCCAGGGAGTGTTCCGGTTCCATCCTGGGCACCTTTAGCCCAGGGTGAGGTACTATCGTGATGTTCCTGTCCGCCCTGGGCGTGTAAGCCTGGGAACCACAGTGGAGGCCTGGGGCCCAGCACCTTCGGCTGGGGTCCGCTAGGGATCGAGGAATCTCAGGGTGCCGCCTTGCGAGGGGACCGTATCTAGGATGAGGAGGCCGGGAAGGAACTCTCCGAATAGACCCAGTGCAGTGTCATGGTGACGGTAGGGGCCCGGTAACTCTCCAGAGGGATGTCTTCTCCTAAACAAGGGCCATAGCTAAAGAAGGGAATCAGTTTTCACCAGGTCTGTGGCAGAGACCAACCTCACAGTCTGTGGCAGAGACTGTGCGCCTAGTTAACTTTGCTCGATAAGCTGAGCGAACATCCGTAACGTTTGTGCCTGGACCTCATCCACACCTTGTGCTGTTCTGTTTCTTGCTCCAACCATTCTTCTATCAGAGACTGTTATTGCTAAGAGAAAATAAACTCGGAGTTGGAGTTTCAGCTTGTGTGGACATTCACTTTAATGGGAAGTCAAAGACTTGTCTCTAATCAACATAGAGGTGAGAATCAGGCTCTGGAGGTTTTCCATGTTCTGACCGTAGAAAGACCCAACAACAACACCGCTCAACCTCTTATTACAGGAGGGTACGGCTCTGTTAGTGCGGTGTGCCTCTCTCTTCCTGCGAGGAGCCAAAGTTAATGCAGGTAAAGAAAGGGGTCTGTGCGCTACAGTGATTTGGAGATGGGAGTAAATAAATGGGGGGTAGAGGATCCTGGATCCTTCTCTAACATTACTTCTAGTTTTGTGGAACGCACGTCGGCTCGTGGCCACGAGCAGCAGTGCTGAGCCGCAGTGCTGAGCCAAGTCCCTTGGCAAGTGAGATGTCTGTGTTGGTGCCTTTCTTGCCACTAAACCTTTGCGTTTAAATAAAAACCTACTACACTATAGATACACACACACACACACACACTTTCTTGGGCTTTTTGATGGTTTGTCTCTGGCGAATGAGAGTTAAAGTAGAACTATAGGCAAAACTTTTTTTTTCCCCCATTTTGGATAGAGTTTTTTCCCTGAAAAACAAAAAAGGAAAAATGGATGTGGGCACAACCTGTCCCCTATTCTCAAAAAATAATAATAATAATAATGGCGATATAGAATCATTCCAAACAGATTTGTAAATGTACACTGGGACAGCACTCAATAGATTAAAACCAAATAAATTCCTTTTATCGAACTGAATTAAAATCCACATACACAAAACCACACATAATGCATACAAACAAATAACCAGTCAGTCACCACCTATGTGACTATTCAGTGTTCATATATCTATGTGTAAAATAATTGCAACAGTGGCCACCTAGAGTAACCAGTTATAAAATAATTATTAGAATTGGCTGATACATTTTCAACAAAATGGTAAACGGGTTTCAGTTCATCCTAATCCTGGAAGTAATTCCTAGCACTTGAAGGCTGCTCATAGGCCTGGTAAAATTTGGAACGTGGTGGAGCACATTGAAGACAAAAGACACGGTCACCCAGTTATATTTTTCACAGCGGTTAGAAACATACACATACAGTGGATATAAAAAGTCTACACACCCCTGTTAAAATGTCAGGTGATGAAAAAAAAAAAAATGAGACCAAGATAATTTCATAACTTTTGCCAACTTTAATGTGACCTATAAACTGTACAATTCAATTGAAAAACAAACTGAAATATTTAAGGGGGGGGGGGGGGTAAAAATATAATGGGGTTGCATAAGTGTGCACCCTCTTGTACCTGGGGATGTAGCTGTGTTCAGAATTAAG